>OY728130.1:1528739718-1529252718 GCA_963277665.1 Viscum album | reverse complement strand
GAAACCGAACGGGAACGATAGAAATATTATTCCTGAGATGCAGGAGGAGGCCGCACGTCCATCGGACGTGTGGTGCGCGCGGCACGTCCGATTGTGTCATTTTCAGCAGCGCGGCGCGCACTGAAATGGCGCGTTGGGGGGTCAAAACCACCCGAACGACCCTCCGAATGCCACGAAACCGTACGAAAACATCCGGGGAGTGAATTGTGAAATGGTCGGCCAGACGCACCTCAATCGGAGGTGCCGTGTGACCGCGGCGGCCGGAAACACGTTTCCCGGCGCCATAAAACACCAAAACGGCGTGTGGCGGTCCTATTCGGAGCAAACGTGCTCCGAACGACCTGAAACCGTACAGGAACGATAGAAATATTATTCCTGAGATGCAAGAGGAGGCCGCACGTCCGAATGTGTCCTTTTCAGCAGCGCGGGCGCGCGCTGAAATGGCGCGTTGGGGGGTCAAAACCACCCGAACGACCTCCGAATGCCACGAAACCGTACTAAAACATCCGGGGCGTGAATTGTGAAATGGTCGGCCAGACGGCACCTCATTCGGATGTGCTGTTTGACCGCGGCGGCCGAAAACGCGTTTCCGGCGCCATAAAACACCAAAACGGCGTGCGGCGGTTCCCATTCGGAGCAAACGTGCTCCGAACGACCTGAAACCGCACGAGAACGATAAAAATATTATTCCTGAGATGCAGGAGGAGGCCCGGACGTCCATGGGACGTGCGGTGCGCGCGGCACGTCCGATTGTGTCCTTTTCAGCAGCGCGGCGCGCGCTGAAATGGCGCGTTGGGGGGTCAAAACCACCCGAACAACCTCTGAATGCCACGAAACCGTACCACCAAAATCCGGGGCATGAATTGTGAAATGGTCGGCCAGACGGCACCTCATTCGGAGGTGTCGTTTGACCGCGGCGGCTGGAAACGCGTTTCCGGCGCCATTAAACACCAAAACGGCGTCTGGCGGTCCCATTCGGAGAAAACGTGCTCCGAACGACATGAAACTGCACGGGAACGATAGAAATATTATTCCTGAGATGCAGGAAGAGGCTGCACATCCATCGGACGTGCGGTGCGCACGACACGTCCGATTGTGTCTTTTTCAGCAGCTCGCGGCGCGCGCTGAAATGGCGCGTTGGGGGGTCAAAACCACCCGAACGACCTCCGAATGCCACGAAACCGTACGACAACATCCGGGGCGTGAATTGTGAAATGGTCGGCTAGACGGAACCTCATTCGGTAGGTGCCGTTTGACCGCGGCGGCCGGAAACGTGTTTCCGGTGCCATTAAACACCAAAACGGCGTGCGGCGGTCTCATTCAGAGCAAACGTGCTCCGAACGACCTAAAACCACACGGGAACGATAGAAATATTATTCCTGAGATGTATGAGGAGGCCACACGTCCATCGAACGTGCGGTGCGCGCGGCACGTCCGATTGTGTCCTTTTCAGCAGCGCGGCGCGCGCTGAAATGGCGCGTTGGGGGGGTCAAAACCACCCGAATGACCTCCGAATGTCACGAAACCGTACGACAACATCCGGGGCGTGAATTTTGAAATGGTCGGTCAGACGGCACCTCATTTGGAGGTGCCGTTTGACCGCGGCGTCCGGAAACGCGTTTCCGGCACCATTAAACACCAAGACAGCGTCTGACGGTCCCATTCGGAGCAAACGTGCTCCGAACGACCTGAAACCGCACGGGAACGATAGAAATATTATTCCAGAGATGCAGGAGGAGGCCGCACGTCCATCGGACGTGCAGTGCGCGCGGCACGTCCGATTGTGTCCTTTTCAACAGCGCGGCGCGCGCTGAAATGGCGCGTTGAGGGGTCAAAACCTCCCGAACGACCTCCGAATGCCACGAAACCGTACGACAACATCCGGGGCGTGAATTGTGAAATGGTCGGCCAGACGACACCTCATTTGGAGGTGCCGTTTGACCGCGGCGGCCGGAAACGCGTTTCCGGAGCTATTAAACACCAAAACGGCGTCCGACGGTCCCATTCGGAGCAAACGTGCTCCGAACGACCTGAAACCGCACGGGAACGATAGAAATATTATTCCTGAGATGCAGGAGGAGGCCGCACGTCCATAGGACGTGCGATGCGCGCGGCACGTCCGATTGTGTCATTTTCAGCAGCGCGGCGCGCGCTGAAATGGCGCGTTGGGGGGTCAAAACCACCCAAACGACCTCCGAATGCCACGAAACCGTACGAAAACATCCGGAGCGTGAATTTTGAAATGGTCGGCCAGACGGCACCTCATTCGGAGGTGCCGTGTGACCGTGGCGGCTGGAAACGCGTTTCTGGCGCCATTAAACACCAAAACGGCGTGCGGCGGTCCAATTCGGATCAAACATGCTCCGAACGACCTGAAACCGCACAGGAACTATATAAATATTATTCCTAAGATGCAAGAGGAGGCCGCGGGTCCGTCGGACGTGCGGTGCGCGCGGCACGTCCGATTGTATCCTTTTCAGCAGCGCGACGCGCGCTGAAATGGCGCGTTGGGGGGTCAAAAACCACCTGAACGACCTCCGAATGCCACGAAACTGTACGAAAACATCCGGGGCGTGAATTGTGAAATGGTCGGCCAGACGGAACCTCAATCGGAGGTGCCGTGTGACCGCGGAGGCCGGAAACGCGTTTTCGGCGTCATAAAACACCAAAACGGCGTCCGGCGGTCCCATTCGGAGAAAACGTGCTCCGAACGACCTGAAACCGCACGAGAACGATAGAAATATTATTCCTGGGATGCAAGAGGAGTCCGCACGTCCATCGGACGTGCGGTGCGCGTGGCAAGTCCGATTGTGTCCTTTTCAGCAGCGCGGCGCGCGCTGAAATGGCGCGTTGGGGGGTCAAAACCACCCGAACGACCTCCGAATGCCACGAAACCGTACAAAAACATCCGGGGCATGAATTGTGAAATGGTTGGCCAGACGGCACCTCATTCGGAGGTGCCGTTTGACCGCGGCGGCCGGAAACGCATTTCCGGCGCCATAAAACACCAAAACGGCGTCTGGCGGTCCCATTCGGAGCAAACGTGCTCCGAACGACCTAAAACCGCACGGGAACGATAGAAATATTATTCCTGAGATGCAGGAGGAGGCCGCACGTCCATCGGACGTGCGGGACGCGCGGCACGTCCGATTGTGTCCTTTTCAACAGCGCGGCGCGCGCTGAAATGGCGTGTTGGGGGGTCAAAACCACCCGAACGACCTCCGAATGCCACGAAACCGTACGAAAACATCAGGGGCGTGAATTGTGAAATGGTCGGCCAGACGGCACCTCATTCGGAGGTTCCGTTTGACCGCGGCAGCCGGAAACGCGTTTCTGGCGCCACCAAACACCAATACGGCGTGCGGCGGTCCCATTCAGAGCAAACGTGCTCCGAAAGACCTGAAACCGCACGAGAACGATAGAAATATTATTCCTGAGATGCAGGAGGAGGCCGCACGTCCATCGGAAGTGCGGTGCGTGCGGCACGTCCGATTGTGTCCTTTTCAGCAGCGCGACGCGCGCTGAAATGGTGCATTGGGGGGTCAAAACCACCTGAACGACCTCCGAATGACACGAAACCGTACGAAAACATCCGGGGCGTGAATTTTGAAATGGTCGGCCAGACGGCACTTCATTTGGAGGTGCCGTTTGACCGCGGCGTCCGTAAACGCGTTTCCGGCGCCATTAAACACCAAAACTGCGTGTGGCGGTCCAATTCAGAGAAAACGTGCTCAGAACGACCTGAAACCGCACGGGAACGATAGAAATATTATTCCTGAGATGCAGGAGGAGGCCGCACGTCCATAGGACGTGCGGTGCGCGCGGCACATCCGATTGTGTCATTTTCAGCAGCGCGGCGCGCACTGAAATGGCGCGTTGGGGGGTCAAAACCACCCGAACGACCTCCGAATGCCACGAAACCGTACGAAAACATCCGGGCGTGAATTTTGAAATGGTTGACCAGACGGCACCTCAATCGGAGGTGCCGTGTGACCGCGGCGGCCGGAAACGCGTTTCCGGTGTCATAAAACATGAAAACGGCGTGCGGCGGTCCCATTCGGAGAAAACTTGCTCTGAACGACCTGAAACCGCACGGGAATGATAGAAATATTATTCCTGAGATGCAGGAGGAGGCGGCACGTCCATCGGACATGCGGTGCGCGTGGCATGTCCGATTGTGTCCTTTTCAGCAGCGCGACGCGCGCTGAAATGGCGCGTTGGGGGGTCAAAACCACCCGAACGACCTCCGAATGCCACGAAACCGTACGACAACATCCGGGGCGTGAATTGTGAAATGGTCGACCAAACGGCACCTCATTCGGAGGTGTCGTTTGACCGCGGCGGCCAGAAACGCGTTTCCGACGCCATAAAACACCAAAACGGCGTGCGACGGTCCCATTTAGAGTAAACGTGCTCCGAACGACCTAAAACCGCATGGGAACGATAGAAATATTATTCCTGAGATACAGGAGGAGGCCGCACGTCCATCGGACGTGCGGTGCGCGCGGCACGTTCGATTGTGTCCTTTTCAGCAGCGCGGCGCGCGGTGAAATGGCGTGTTGGGGGGTCAAAACCACACAAACGACCTCTGAATGCCACGAAACCGTACGAAAACATCCGGGCGTGACTTGTGAAATGGTCGGCAAGACGGAACCTCATTCGGAGGTGCCGTTTGACCGCGGCGGCCGGAAACGCGTTTCCGGGGCCATTAAACACCAAAACGGCGTCCGACTGTCCCATTCGGAGCAAACGTGCTCCGAACGACCTGAAACCGCACGGTAACGATAGAAATATTATTCCTGAGATGCAGGAGGAGGCCGCACGTCCATCGGACGTGCGGTGCGCGCGGCACGTCCTATTGTGTCCTTTTCAGCAGCGCGACGCGCGCTGAAATGACGCTTTGGGGGGTCAAAACCACCTGAACGACCTCCGAATGCCACGAAACCGTACGACAACATCCGGGGCGTGAATTGTTAAATGGTCGGCCAGACGGCACCTCATTCGGAGGTGCCGTTTGACCGCGGCGGCCGGAAACGCATTTCTGGCGCCATAAAACACCAAAACGGCGTGCGGCGGTCCCATTCGGAGAAAACGTGTTCCAAAAGACCTGAAATGAGATTATTTCTTGAATCGAAGTTTTTAAATTATTATAGCACAATGATTTGATATTTTATATATATTATATATATATTAAAACATTTAAAATATATTATATATATATATATATTTAAAATATTGTATTTAATTGTATATATATGAATATTTATATATATATATATATATTTATTTATTTATTTATATTTTCAATCCAATAAAAAAAAAATTTAAAATATTTTTTTTATATAAGCGACCGCCATAGGCGGTCGCTGAAGGCCGATCTGTCGGCCTTCTATAGCGACCGCCATAGGCGGTCGCTGAAGGCCGATCTGTCGGCCTTCTATAGCGACCGCCAATGGCGGTCGGTGAGCGGTCGCTAGAGGCCTTTAGCGACCGCCAATGGCGGTCGCTAATGGCCTGATTTTCAGTAGTGATAGATATGTGTATGAGTTTTTGGTGGGATTATCACATGACTCACACTGTATGATCCTACTTCTAGTCATCCATTAAATCGAATGATAAAAAATAAAAAAAAACACACTTGTCACAAAATTTATTGGAACCAAAATTTTTAAAAGGGATTTTACATGATCATTTCAATAAGTCAAAGTGTTTTTAAGGACCATGTTGAATTGTATGGAAGTCCTTAAAAGATTAGGTTTCTCATTAGAAGGCTATAACATGTTTGAAGGAGACATTTCTATGGTCCTTCATGCGATCAAGATGGATTGTCAATAGGTCTTTGTGTAATCGATGGTGATCAAATAAGGCACATAACCCATTTACATAAAAATCATCATATCTTCCCTCCACGAGATGGTTTCTCCTTTTAATGATTTTATTCTTTATTTTACAAGTCATTCAGTCTTCTCCCACTTATTTTTAATGAAGGAATCCCATGATCATTGATGAATCATTCAAAGGAATACTATTATTGACACATGTGGTCATTCGTATTATCTTCTGATCTAGAGAGGCTTCACATGATCTGTGATGGATCTTTAGATAGTGTGTAAGAAAATATATTGATGGTCTACTAGATCATATTTAGTTCATCTCATGATCAAAAAAATATATCAAGGAGCCTCATAAAGAATAGGATGACATGTATGGGAGTATTCACAAGATCAGTATACCTATTAAAGTAGATTTTAGGTGATCTAGGGAGAATTATCTGGGGCCCTTCATGAGTTCAAGCTAGCTTGTCAAATATCCTTTACAAGATCATGATGGTATACCAAAGGGCCTCCATGTGATCAATGGTGATTAAATAAGGTGCAAAACCAATTCATAAGAATCAACTATAGCTTTTATCGTATAAATCCTCTACATGTTTCTAATTTGATTAATTATTTTACATGGGGATTTGAGTGATTATTTGGCATATATCACATGGTATATAACATTATTGGAGGAAATCATAGAGTACCCTTCACATGATCAGGAGGGATTTTCTAAATTCCCTTGAAATAATAAGGGGGATTGTCAGAGGGGCTTCACATGATGAAGAGGGATGTTTGATGGGACTCTGTATGATCAGAATGAGTCTCCTAGGAGGAACCATGTGATCATTATCAGATCACACAGAGCACATGATCTAGTCACAAGATATTACAAAGGTCATTAAATCACATGTCCTCCTTGGATTTATGTGATCCATATATCCTGGAAGGTTCATCTCTTTATGGTCATGTTTCCCCTTATTTCCTTCCACAAAGAAGATAATACATATTCTTCAGGTATTTCATCAATCGTATATTTTTTTATTCTCATTTTATGGGTGGAACCATGGTTAATATATTATCTAATATTAATTATACAAGATATTGTTTCTTTTAATCTTATCTGAGTGTTTTATGCTATAAATGATACTAATTACATGTAATGTGTAGGACAACACCTCTGATTTCCAAAATATTTCAAATCACGAATTGTGTATTCAGGGCATGAAATTAAAATTTGAAGTACAATTCACCCAATTTTATCCTAGGTCTTTTTTTGTGAGCTTCATTATAGGGCCTTAACTTATCATTTAATTAATTAAATAATTATTTAAAAAGTCTTTTTCATGATGTTCTACTTCACAATGCAGCATAAAGTGGATGTATCTAACTATTTTCATATCTTTTTGTTCATTTGAAATATCTTAGAGTTCTTTTTGCTGCCAACACATGTGATTCATTAAAATTATTCGGATATGTAGTACAAAAATTCAAAACATAAATAATATTAGGCCTTGAGGATATAGAGTAATGTCGACTTCTTATTATCTTCCTAAAGACATTCTAATTCACACTTATTTTATATTCATCTTTACATAACTTTGTTCACTATGAAGTAAGAGTAGAAATCTCTCTGGACTCTACAATCCCAAACATCTTTATCAATTTCAGGCCATATATTCCAAGAGATAAGAAAAGGTTGTTTTCCTTTTTTTTAAACTTGTAAGGAAAGAATGAATGTGAATTCTACTAACATTGTAATTTCAAAATTCGTCTTCATTTCCTTAGAAAATGTTTTACGAACACCATCTCCATCCTCAAGAAATATTATCAACCATATAAAAAATAACAATTAGGTATCTGATGTCAAAATCTTTCACATATAAGTTGTTATTAACTTTTCCTTAAGGAAGGTTAAACATTACCAATAAATTTCCTTTTTTTAATACCAATCATGTGGTTCATTTTTCTTCCTCTTAAAATATTTATTCAATTTACATACTATCTGTTCATCCTAATCAATTATAAACCTAAAATGTTGATTTATGTAAACTTCATTCTAAATCATACAATTTAAGAAAGTTTTATTTATATCCATCTGATAAATTTGTTAATTCTGATGTGTATCCACTGAAAGAATCATTCTATGATTTTTAATCATGAAATTTGGGAATCATTTTCTTCTAAATAAACACCTTCCACCTATGCATAGCCTTTAAAAACAATTGTAGCTTTGTTTCCTGAAAATTCTCCATGATCAATTAACATGTTTATATAAACCCACTTATTTCTAATAAAATTTTTATTTATTGATCTTTAAAAAAGTTCCCATGTTTCATTCTTCTCAATACGATCCCACTCTTCATTCGTAAAATCTACCCATTCTTTGTGCTGAATATCAAATGAAACTGATTCTGGTTATATTTTTAAGATAATTGAAGCCTATTTTCTATTATCAATTTACTTATTATTTTAACTGAAGCCATCTGATTTCCATTAAATTTTTTAGATTCATGATGATTTTGTATGTTATGAAATTTCAAAAAAAAATCCGAATTGAAATTTTCTCATCACATGATTCTTATGAATCTTCAAAAGGATGTTTTCAGTTAATTTCACAATTATTGGAATTCTCCAATTTATCATCCTCATCATTCTCAACAATTTTTAGTGAGGAACATTTATTTTCAATTCCATTTACAAGATATGAGTCCACCATCTTTTGTAAATAGTTTTCCAATATTTGCAACTTCTTTAATTTTTTGAATAAATCATAAAGGCTCCATCCTCATCTTTCTCATCGAACTTTAGGCAATATGGATTTTTCATTTTGAGAAAACATGGGCATTCAAAAACCATGAATTATTTCAATAAATTGTTTTTGTTAAACCACATTTTAGAAGGAGTCATGATAGATTCCAGTCTCAATAAGAATATATTTTGATGATGTTCAACATTACAAAAAAATTCTCTCCAATATAATTTTGAACATTTTTATTCTGCTAACATACTTCATCCCATTTCCACTAAACATGTATTATTTATTTAGGATACACCATTTTGTTTTATATTATAAAGATAAATATACAATTTATTGATACCATTCATTTCCATATAAGTTTCAAAATAATGTTTTGGTGAATTCAGTACCATTTTCTATTGTAAACATCTTTATTGAAACCCCCATTTCTTTCTCAACATATTTTATAAATAATTTTAACATTTCAATAGCCTCTGACATGTGATTCATAAACATGATGTTTTTCATCTAAGTGAAATAATAAATAAAAGTGATAATGTAAAAATCATATTTTTTGATTTATGTCTCATCATCCCATATAAATGTTAATTAATAAGCTCATGTGGTCGGTAGTATGAATACCAAAACTTTCATGACTATTGTTAGCAATTTTCCATTTTTGACAAGTTACACAAACAAATTCATCTATTCATTTCAGTTTCTGAAAGATTCAAATGAAATCAATTTTTGAATGTTTGTTCCTACAATTCTATCCAAGGTTCCTCTGTCATTGTTTCCACAATTTGTTTTCATCTTTTTTCCTAAAAAAATAGAAATTATTGAGTTCTCATATTTGGGAGAGATTCCACCCTGGTTATTTCACCTTTTTAATATCTATTCAATCATTCTAACTTTATATGAGACAAAAATATTTTTATAAAAAGATTCTTTTCCATCATCCCAATGTTGACTTACACTAAGTAAGTTGAGTATTATCTAATCAACAAGTAAAACATCGTTTGATTTCATCTTTTCAACTTCAATTCTAGTTATTCCAATTCTTTTAATTTTTAAAGGAACTATCATTACCAAATGATAACACTAATCTGTAAGGAATTTTAATAGGTTTTAAGATTTTTATATCACCTGTAATATGTGAATAGAATCCACTATCATGTATCCATGTTTTGTTTCCTTTACTTTTTTTCAATGATATTTCAACAATAAATGTTCACTCCACAAGTTTCTTTTTTTCAATTTTCTATTCTTTTTTATCATAAGAAACTTGTTCTGGATGGGTTTTCATAAATCATTTATAATGATGACCATATTGATCACATATTACATAGACATATTATAAAGATTGAAATTGATTTTTTGTTTGAATGTTTCTAACATCTTGAGAATTCATCTTTTCAAAATTCTCTAAGTTCGGAATGTTTCTCAGTCAACTTTCACTATTTCCTCCACTTTTCTCAAACCATATTCCGGTTAGGGATATGTTGTGTCTTGTTTCAAACATTTGGAGAAGGGTGTTCTTGGTATAAAAAACCTCAATCTATTTATGGATGAATTACTATCCACACTCCCTTGTAACACTTTTCATAACATCTTTGATGACATTTCTTTCCTTTTAACAAAATTTCGTGAAAGAATGGTGAAGGGATGTTTGAATTAAATGAGCTCTTCTATTTGGAATTCCATTGAAAATTCCTTTTCCAACATATTTTCAAATTATAGATGGATGGTGTGTAGAGAACATTCCATCAATTTCTGGCTTGATAAATGGGCTTGTGCTCCTCTCATAGCAATGATTTACCCTAATCAACTTCAAGATCAAACTAACTATATGATCAAAGAGGTTGTTATCTCTCATTGTCTTAATTTAACCTAAAATGGCAATCATTTCATTAAAAACTACCCTTTTTACAGTACTAATTATTTTTGAATATGGGAAACTTCTCATAATGGCATTCTAGACTCGAAAAACTTTTCCATTCATGGTTTTACTAATTATGAAAATAATTTTATTTGGTTTAATAATTTTGATAATTTATGTATAAAACATTTGAGATTCATGCAGATTTGGTGTATGTATTACAATAGGATTCCCACCAACCCTTGCCTTCAGACATTTGGGATTCACCTTTGCTCTAAATGTCATCTTTTTAACTAACACCAAGAAGATATTAACCAACTTTTACTATATTGTGTTAATGATTATGCTCTATAGAAATATGTGACTGATATTTTTTAGTGAACAAGGTTACATAATGACACAATAAACTCTCGACATAAATTTTATGTGAATATTAAAGCCTCTCAAAAAATTAAGAGCAATTTATTAACTATTGTTTCTTAAATTCTTCATGTACTTTGGTATTATAATAATTTTATTATTCATAACAACTACACATTTAGTTTACATGAAATTCATATGCAACTCCTCATTCCCATTATGGAGGCCACTTCGATTCTAAATTGATTTTTCAACAACAATGTTAATGACATTGAGATTTTGCATATCCTTGGGGTTAATGGTATTTATCATCTACCATGATGAACTCTTGATGTATTATGGAGAGCTCTAGTCTAAGTATGGATTAAAGTAAATATCGATGGTGCTTCTAATGAAAACCTGAACACTTCGGGCTATGGTGCTATTTTTAGAAACCTCTCTGGGTAGATTCTTGGATGGTTTTATGGCACTTGTGGAATCTCCATAGCTCTGGGGACTAAAATACTGATCATGATCTACGTTATCTCCTTCTCTAAGAATCATTGATGGAACACCATCTCGATTGAATGTGACTCAAATAACATTGTTCAAGATATTTGTAATGGTATGATACACCTTGAAAGGCCCCTTAGAATATGATTGATAGACTGTCTTCATTTTCTCATGGACTTCAAATACATTATTTCACAAGACTTTCGTGATGTGAACATAGAGGCAGATGGTCTTGAAAATATGGGTGTTAATCATGTCACCACTTGGTTGGATGACCTCTCTATTGATTTATTACCCCATTACAAAAGAGATTGTAAAATAATCCCATACTTTATACATATTTAATTCCTTGTTTTAATATTAAATTTTCTTTTTTTGTCTTTGACCATGGAACAACCGTCTAAAAAAAATTTAAGAATGATCTTTCTTTATATAAAATTTGATGAATTTGGTAACTTCTATAAACTACGATATACTTAAGACGTGGTCCATATTTTTCTTTTGAGCAAGTTTTCTACTTTTGTATAGTTTATATGTTCATAAAAACCATTATCTACCCAAGCATTACCAATATTGGTTCTAGAACATGACATGTTATAAGAAGAAATGAAACATTATTTTTTGCAAGGGAAGATTTCACCTGATTCTCAAATTGAGGCTTCATAGAAACATTATAAGTCACAAATTTTAGTTCTGATGATTTTTTATGTTTTAATTTATCTTCCTCAAGGTAATTTTAGTCTCAATATGTTTTGATTGAGAACTTTTTACTTCATAATCCTTAGCTTCTAACTTCTAACTACGATCTTTAATCACCTTTCCCTATTCATCAATTCCATTTCTGTAACGTAAAACATCATTAATGTATTCTTACACCTTCTTAAAAACATATTTTATTCATTTATTGACTTATTCCAAATATTTATTCACTACACTTATTTGTTTCATGAGTGTTTTGTTTCTCTCAAGACAATAAAAAATGATTTTGTTTTGAGATTATACTCTCTATAATATAAATCAACACCTTCTTCACTTTCTGAAAAATATTTTGTATTCTAAAATTTTGTAATGAAGGTTCATAATTTTTCTGATAATTCATCTTTAGAAGAATTATTTTGAATTGTTTTCGATTTATCTTTCTTAGTCAACATAATTAATTTATTCCCTGTAAATGTTTTCTAGAATTTGTTGGCACAGTTTTATTCTTTATAATTAATATTACACTTCTTACATTAAGATTTTTCATCAAAATAATCTCAAAATTTTCCAACTTTCGTCTTAGGGAAATTCATAGAAAAGGGTCTGATTCCACCACAGTCAAAACATTTGAGATAATTTTTACCTCTATACTTTCCTCTTCCTACTATATAGTTAATTGATTTAAGAGATATGATTTCAACATTCAACATATCATCCTATTTACCTTCAGAGTCATAAGGGTCAACATCTTCGACATCGTTGGGTTTTATCTTTCTCATTGTATCCAAAAACCCTTCCATCATTCATGTTATTTTTAAACATTGGAGATTTCCACATTTCATAGGAAAAATTATTTTTTTTTCAATCTGTCAAGAGATAAATCATCCTTATCTTCTATAGAAGAAAATTTTGTATAAAACTTGTCTGGAATGTTTATTCATATGTTTCTTCAAAATTCTAAAATCATCTAAGACATATATGAATCCTCGTATGTTACAAAAAAATTCATTTATCAAGGTTATGTTTACAAAAAACTTTTCTTCATCTCTTATTCAAAAACATTCTTACATTCTATACCAGATATATATCATGGATTCCTTAAATTTAGTATTCCCTTTGAAAACACTTTATATGTTGTCCCATGTACTTTTTAAAGAATTGATACTGATCAACTTCTGGTAAAATTTCTATGACAACGACTTAAGGATTTCATTTCTATACTTTATATCAACATATATATTTATATTATCATTAAATGTCAGTGGATAATATTTCTCAATAGGTTGAAAATTAATAGTAGCAATATCAACAACTTATTGGACAAAAGATAAGAGAGAAGGCATAAATATATTTTTTCATCCATAATAATTTTTTCCATAAATCATATGAATTTCTATACTATTGAGAAAATATATATTATCCATGATACAGATTCAATACGTAAATATTTTATATGATACCAACTACATTTAAAAAATATTGAATAACAACTGAGAAGTGGGGGGGGGGGGGTTGAATCGGCTATTAACTTTTTATAACATTAAAATATTTTATAAACATTGAACCTATAGCCAGTTAATATTTATTTAATTTTTCATTTTTAGTAATTAATCATGAATGAAAAAGTAGTGAAGTATGAAAATCACACAAGAAGTGAAAGGTTCAACCTTAGTGTAAGAACCCCCATCTTATCCCTAACCACTCTTCTGTGTCTATAGAAATCCCCTATTATGAAGAAGTGAATACAACATGGGCCAACTCCCATTAGAAACCTTCTATCTCCCAATAAGAATGATTATAATGACTCCCATTAGTTTATAATTATTTTTTTTATAAAACAACTAATCTAAAAAATAGAATAAATAATTTGTTGAATATTCTCTATAATTGATCAGTGAAAATCCTCAGTCTGGATTGGATGGATATAATTTTCTCAATACGGTAATAATGTTTCAGATTTTCTCCACAAGATAATCCTGGCTATGATTTTGTCAACATAATGATGTTGGGTCCTATTTTTTAAATATGATGAGCCATTATCCAATTATCTAAAATTATGGACTCAATTACATGCACTCATTATTCTATTTGAAAAACTCAAAATAAGCTGGAATGAAAAATAAAATTCTTATTCAATCAGATGGGAACATTGACTTTTAATTTTATAGTGAGCAACCTTTTTCAAAGATATGAATAGTTTCACATGATTAAATGATCTGATCAAATATTAATAAGAATCTCATAAAACCAAAATAAATAACCTGTAAACTTATTTGGCTTACTGAAATTTCAAAACTCAAAAAATCTCTTAGTTTAAACTTCAACATTGAATTATTGAATCCTATATAGATTTCTCAAAGATTTATTAAAAATTGAATATCTCGTTTGACATCTTCTTTTCTTTGTATCTTTCTCATTTGATTATGATTTTATTCATCCCCATCTCATTAAAATATGTTTATTTATCAGATAATTATGATTTGTCTTATCCATAACTCATTTATATATGTTTCATTATCATCTAATTATGATCTGTTTCAAACTTTGCACATTAGGATATGTTTCTTTTTCCTCTCATTGTGATTTGATTAACTCTAGACTCATTATGATATGTTTCTTTCTCAACAAATTATGATGTGTTTCATTATCATATCATTACAATCTGTTTCATACTCAACTCCTTACAATATGTTTATTTCTCATCTCATTAAGATATGTTTCCTTCTTATCTCACACCTCATTGCAATCCATTACTTCCTCAACTCATTATGATTTAATTCCACATCGGGATGGAAAAACCATTACGATGAATTTTATAAGTACAAAGGAATTTTCCAATTTTCAATTTTTATTTTCTTGAAACCTCTCCAAAACTTCATAAAAATATTTTATCATGATTTGTGAGAAATTTATGATCATAATAGAATAATATCATTTTTTAGAATTAGTGGAAAATTTCTTACTCTTGACTTGTCATTCTTTTTTCATAACACGTTCGTAACAATATGATTTTTTAAACAAGAAACGTCAATCTTTCTAACTCAGTAACTTAATTATTTCTCTAAATAATGAAATTAAAACCCTCTAGAAAAAAATTCCCTTCATTTCTTTTGGATCGTATAATTTTCAATATATAACCGATGAAACTAAATATGATAAAACCTCAGCTAAAGAACTCTATATTTTCTACATCTTCTGTGTTTGGTAGAACTCAATTAAAAAACCTCGATTCAAAAACTTTTGTCAAGAAATCAACCTCATTATGATGGAATGATTCTGATTTATGAGTAAAATAAACATTCTTCAATAAGAGAAGGATACTAGTCAACAAATATAAAAACATTATTTAAAATTATCTAACCGCAATGATTGTTCAAATACATTTATGTCTCAAATAATGATGGTGAAAATGTACACTCATAATTTTACAACATAAATAGAAAAGTTATATAATGTTGAGAATGTATAGTTTTATGTAGATAATGATTCAATGTTATCACATTATTTACTATGTTGCTTCAAAAAAAGAAGAAATTGAATCATGGTTTAAAGATGAGGCATTTGAATTATATTATTTTAAAAAATTAAAAGACTAATTATTTTAATAAGATGAAGGGAAAAGTCATGGAAATATTTACAATGAGAAGGGTAAGAAAAAGAAACTATTGTAGTTCTATTGTTAATCCCTATACATTAAGTTTGAGTATCCATATAATGATAATTTTCTCCTTAATTTAATAAATTCAAATAACCAGTTTCAAATTTCTATATCATAATCAATATTATTACACTTTACATTGTCCTTTTACATTAATTCAAAAATAACATATCAATTTTACATAGTTCGTATAGATTGTTTCAATAAGAATGTTTAATGTATTTTGATATTATATTTCCATTGTGATAAATTTACACATTAATTATCTTATAAATTTATAAACTCTACTAGATTCATGAAATATTGTTCATATTTTTCTAGATTAAAATGATTTTTAACATCAACAAGGCATATGTATTATATTAAAAATGGATTTGGAAATTTAATATTAGAGTTATAAAAATAACCATAATAGTTAAACTGTAATGTTGTTACTACCATATTTATTTTATTATGATAGAATATTAAAAAATATTTAAAATATTATTATATATCATAATTAAAAATTATAACATATTAATACCACTCATTGTGGTATTTAAGAATTATAAAATACATTATACACTGAGATGGTGAATAGAAATTAATATGGGTGTTGTTTTCATTTTTGAATAATATAGAGTGTATAGGATAATAGAAATTCAATTAATATAGAGGGTATAAAAGAAGATTAAGTTTATGCTTTATTGGGTTATGTTAATTTCACCCATCCTTTAGAAGTCATCCATTTATATACTACTTGGTGTTTATAGAGTGATCATTCTTGAAGACTAAAACCTATAAAAAATGGATAATGGTGGTTGAGAAGATTTTTTTTGGTTTTTGGAAATAAATAATGTTTTATAGTTAGGGAGGAAATATGTTGAATATTTTTTTTATTTATAGGTGATTGAGATATGTATTTTAAATAAAATATTTATTAAATTGTAATTCTTCATCAATACATTAATATGTGTTGAAGGAATTGAATATGTAAAATAATTTATGCCTTTAAAAATTAGTTAATTATTTCCATAGTTATCTAGTTATCAAATAAATGTTTGTTTAACTTATAATGATAAGACCACATTTAGCTATAAATATCTATATTTTACTATTTATATTATTTAAAAAACATCACACATAACAAATTTCTATGTGATGGTTAAAAAATGCATCCATTTAGAAATTTATATTACAAAAAATAAAATATTTTGAAATTTAATTATTGTAATAAAGGTATTATTTTATTTATTAATAAAAAAATGTTTTAAAAAAATGTACACATATACTTACATTTTTTTACATCGATAGGGTAACTATTTTTTGGTGTGTGCACTTATATATTTATATTTAAATGGTGATTAAAATTATTAAGAATATTGTTTCATCATATAACATAATGGTCATTTTAATATTCTAATTATTAGTTTACTATTCTAATATCCTTGTTTCTATTTTTACAATAGTGTTTCCAATAAACATGTATCAGTTATATATCATATAAATACCTATTATATCCCTCATTAATCAATCAAAAAATCACCCCTCATGGTTATTTTTAAATAACTCATAAAATTATGATCTTATTTCTAATGATTTATAACTTTTTTATAGTGTTCTTAATATCTATGATAATTCTTAGATACACCAATGTACTAAAATTTATAATAATAATTCGTTTATTTACTTATGTTTATTATCCCATTTTTGTATATTTATTTTTAATGGTGCATTAATCCATTATATTTAAATAACTATATTGATGAAAAAAAATATCTATTTTTTTTTTCAGGTGTTACATATGGTATTATTTATACTATATATATTACCATAATATAAAACACATTTATTTGGGAGAAAGTTTCACACAGGAATGTCTTGGAAATTATATTTTCCTACCCATTAGAAAAATTTCCATGTAATGTTAATTCATACATTGGCAGAAATTGATGAGGGCACTTCAGTTTCATTACATATTCTAGTTCTGATGATGCATATTCATACTTATTATTTCTTTGTAGTTCTTTAAAAAGGTGTGTTGTTGTGTTGCATAGAAATTGTCTATTTTGATCCATGATCTTCATAAAATCCTCTCTATAAGAGGGATCGTGATCCAAATGAAACTCCTTTGGATTAAAAACATATAGGGGATATAGAAAGTTTCTTCTTAAGAGGGATACATGGAAGATATCATATAATAGAGACTAATTTATTCGTAATGATAGATAATAAGTCACATCTCCAATGAAATCATTAATCTTAGTGGGTCCAATATACATTAGAAATAACATTCACATATTTTTAAAATTTATGAATCTCTAATATGGTTAAATTTAAAGGAATTAATTACCTATAAACTCAAAATATTAAAATGAATTATAATTTTTCATTATTTTTTGTCTGTAAACTTCGTAAATATTTGATTTTTTATTGTATGGTGTGGACCATATCTATGATTACAGTGACCAATTCAGTTCTCAATATATTACTATTTTAATACCATCCAAATATGTTGGAATTATACACTTTTTAAGATATAGGCATACATATACTACAATCTAAAATCATGAATATTTTCTATTATTTAATGATAACTCTACTAAAGGATGATGTTGATCCCATCCTCCATTAAAGTATAAAGTGAAACATCTAATCATTTATTGTAAATCATGACTGACCCTTTAAAATTAAATATCTATTAGATGGTGACGCTATATACCAATGTTCATCTTGATTTTCTAGACATTTTGATGACTCATCAATAAAACCAAAGGTGAACCTTATATCATCTTGATATATAATAATTAGAAGTTCTCTATGTATCCTCAACACTCATCGAACATATATCCTTTCATGTTTATTGAGTGAAAAGTATTCTCTAATTGTTATTAATTAGTTAGTATTTTTATAATGATTTCATAAATGTAATAAATAATTATTTGTTTTAGATTTCCTTAATATACCTATAAAAAATTTGATATCGATGTTGTCAAATTTTAATGTTTTTATATGTGATTCCCAAGGGCCAATTAGCCAATGAGAGAGGAGGTAGACCACTTATTTTAATCTATGAATTCAATTATCATAATGTGTAGATCATTTTAATGTTATCAATACAATCATAATAAAATAATAGAATGACCTCATATGAAAATTTAATATAAAATAAAGAAACACACAATATTTATAAAATTTTCCCAAAATAGACAATTCGATTATAAGATTGTTTACCCCCCAAAACAGTGAATTCATATACTTTATTCAATAATCATATATATCCATGGAATGTCTATTAATTTAAACATAGAATACCCTAGAAGAAACTAAAAATTTATACAAGGCATGATAAAATTAAAAAACTATCATGATATAGTCCTAGTTGCTACTGAACTAGTCATTAAATTTTCTTCCTTTAGGAACCATAATGATTAGAAAGTATACTCGTGTATAAATTATAGTATGTATGCATATATATTCTTAATAAACTGAATTCATTACTTTATCATAACTATATTACATTACATGAACTTATTCTACTCAGAACATTGAAAAATCACGAACAAAAAACTACAATGTTTTTAAATGTCTCCCAACATCGAACTCATAATCACTTTTAGGTAAATTCATTTGTATTAGGCACTTAGATATTACTCATACTCAAGGTTTTACAATTTCAACCCTTCCATCTTTAACACCTACACTTTTATGTAAACACAAAATTATATGTGTATATTATATTCCATATTTGGAATATATGAACACCATTATCTTCTTATGTAGGTGATATTACCATTTAAATCAGTCCTTAAGTTATGATATTATTTCTCCAGACAATCATAAATTAATTTCAGTTAAGCATCCTCATTTAAATCACCCAAAAAATTAATAATATCCTTCTTTTTAAACTAATCTAATATGAATATATATATATTATATTTTTTCTTTAATGCATGTTACATTGAAACGTACATTTTACCGATGGATCATCTCATTATTTTGTGGAACCCATCTTTACAGAATCATGTTTAACATGATACTTTATTCATAGAATTTATGGAAATCTATTTAAAAGATTATGTTTTTTTAAATTAAATAATGAACATTCCACTTGAATAAACTAAATTTATTCATTAATTTTCAATAAATATATCAATATTTAGATATCACAGAGGCACCTCAAATATCTTATTAATACATAAATTCTCTTATGAAACATCAAATCACCTCCGCATAGCTATTATTTCATGTCCAGTTGTATTTTAATACATCATATGACTCGTTTAACTTTAAATTTATTTATATTCTTCAAAATTATTATTTAAAGATAAATTTTATATTTTTCACCATCATCTATAAAAATGAATTTTATTTTTAATTTTCTATATCATCTTAATTAATGGAAAATTCTGGCCCTCACAACTGAATTATCTTATGAGATGATGAAATATCCTAAGTGTATATTAAATTACATTTCATTTTTTCTTAAATTTTTTATCCATATGATAAATTCATTGTACATTTATCAAAATATAATTTCAAAAATTATAATTGCATAATTCAATAAAATTATTTACGAATATTTTTAATAATTATATGGTGTACTCAAAAATCAAAAAATCACTTTTAATATAATTTTTATTCATGTAATTTTATCAAAAAAACATGTCTTTAATTTTTTAATAATAACACATCAATCTAATGATTATTCAAATAATTCTTTGTCTTGAATCATTTCAAGTGTCTCTAAATGTATCTAAGATAGATCTTTAAAATATAGGCTGAAACATCATATGTATTTGTAATATCATCTTCTATATCGATCATGACATAAATCTCTAAATCTCCCTTTTGAATTATAAATGGATTATTCAATAAAAATACTACAATAATAAACATTGTACTTTAAAAATATATAATGAAATATTGATAATAAATATAATCAAAGCCCTTAGGTAGTTTAGTAAGGGTAATAGTTTAATCATCATTATAGAACATCTATATTATTCCTTTACATGGTAGCATACTATGAACGTTGATATATATTATAGAATATCCTTTACATATTTCCACACCATATGCGTTCTAAGATATATTTACGCAGCTTTGTGCTTCTAATGTGGATTGAGACTGATGAGAAATTTTATCATCTCATATAAAATTTTTATATCAGGATAAGATAAAACACATAATCATGTCAAAAATAATACAAATTCATCTTTATCAAGTCGTATCTCTTTGAATTTCCCACTACTTTTTATTTCCAAATTCATTTTTATATCCACATCATCGCATTGAGGATCCCTAATTAAATTTAAATAGACATTTGAGCATTAATTTGAGAAAGTAAGTTGTCTTACCTTCCACTATGATACCCATGTCAATACAAGAAATATAAAAGAAGACAAGATCTATATAAATCATAACCATAAATAATATTACATGATCATTTCAATTTAAATCATTTTACATTTTAGTCCTCTATCCGGGGTTATAATAAACATTACAGTCATTGCCCATTATAAACATTAACCATCTTCCTGGTAACATGTTGAGAACCTCTTATATGAATGTATATAATATTTTTATTATTATTACTATATATGGAACACTTCAATAAATATAGATAATTACAAGAACTCATTAATATTAATATTTCTATACCCAACATTATATCAAGAGTTTGTTGTTTTTTTCTCATTTTCTATTAATTATATTTAGACCATGTTAATCACTTTATCAATTTTCAAGAGTACAGTACCCAATCCATTTTTATGAATTTTTTATATAAAAAATACTTCCCTAAAAGTGGGACATAAAAATAGCTCTATAGTTACTTTTAATATCATCAACCTGTATAATATTTATTGATATGAATCAATATAAACAATCTTTACTCCATTCCGAGTTAGCCTGGGTATTTGGTTTGATAATCATGAATTTTTTATCCCAATGCATCGATAATAACACACTAATATATATAAATTGGGGATATTCCTTATATATTTTATTTTATACCATTCCAAAATATATTTTTTCTTTAAATTATCCACATATATGAACATTCTTGTGAAATATATCTGCAACGACAACAATCAAACATATAAGTATAAAAACATGCATGTCGCCAAACTGTAGTTTCAAAGGTAATAAATCATTATTATTTTTCCATCACACATCTATTTGTTTATTTATATTTAGAATATTAATATATATATATATATTATGATTATATTTGTTATTATCAGAATGATCTAACTTTTTTCAGGTCAAAGTGGTCAAAAAAATAGCATGGTAAATCATTGATATTTGGATTCATACTCTTCAAAAAGAGTCATATCATCCCTTAGAAATTGTAATGATCTAATATATTGAACATGAGACTTTGAATTGGTATTTTAACACATTTTAATAGATATTTAATTCAAGTGACACATTTTCTAAAAACATGGAAATAAACGATAATTCAAAACACCTTCTTTGACCAATTTAGTAATAGGGTTTGTCTGCATATCGATAGACTCAAAAGGAATGATCGACTGTTTATGTTTTATTTCAAAATTTAGGATTTTGGAAAATAATTTTATTCCAAAAACAAAGGGTTTCTTCTCAAAAAATGGATTATAATCCCAACATTTACTCAAAATGTTGGGTATACACACCAAATGTTCAGCTTAAAATGTAAGGTATGAACGGTTTTTCTAGATTACATATAAAACCTGTCAAAAATAATTTTCTTCTGAGAAACAAATATCTACCCATGGATTGAAGATCCAATATTATTCTATAATAAAAAATTATTCCATTAATTAACATCTTGATATTAACATAAATTATCATTATTAGAAACACAAATGTGGGAGTTTGTGAGCTTCAAAATGAAACATAAATTGATAAAATATTGAAATCAGCAATATCCCATTTTTTTATGATCACCAAACACATGAAAATTTATTCAAATTAATACAAATAATAAATAGTCATTTTAATAATTTCAATATTAATATATTTCAAGCATATATGTCATTCTTATAAGAATATTTTTTACAAATAAATATAACACATATATATTTATAGTTTTATTAATATAGTGATTTCCATATTTTTTAAGAAATTATCATAAAAAATTTATCATAAATGTTTTATAAATATCACCCTCTTTTTATGAAATCAAAATGAAATTATGAAATAATTTATATCATTTTTAACATAGAGAAAATAGATTATATTTAAACTAATAGAAATGGAAAAAATATTTATCATTGAATTTGAATAAAATATAGAGGTAAAGAATAGTGGTTATATTTTAAAGATTCAACCGATCAACCACACTTTCCAAATTTTGAACGTTTTCACTCATAACCAAAAGAACACTTGATAACTGTTCTATTATACTTTGAACATCTTAAAATCATTGAATCTATTAAAAATATGATGTGGGTTTTTATAAAAACTCATTTAACTCATCAATATCAAATTTTGTAATATATTCTTGTCCAAGTGTCTCTATTTGACTTATCAAATAAACATTTAAGGAATCAAATATCTTTTTATAAATTGGGGTTTCCTTCATATTTTTTACTCCATTTGTATTCTATCAAAAAATGTTTTTAATATAGAATATTTTTCAAAATCATCATTTAGTTTTACTAATTCTTTCAGATCTTCTTTTATATGTACTACATCTTCATTTAAATGATTAATAATAAATAAAATTTCTTTAGAATACATTACACATTTAACTATTTTATAGGATGAATCTTATAGTTTCTTATAACCATGTATTTATTTATATTTTCTAGACGTTTTTTCAAAGGAATCATTAAAAATGAAACAAATAATTCTTCAAATAGACCAAAAAATGATTTAGGGAACATTTTCCTTTGAGAATGACTTTTCATTGATCTTGATGTTTTAGGTCACTTCAATCCACTCATGGAGGTTTCAGAAGATGATTTTGAACTAGATATTATGAATAATATATAAAAACAGTTTAAGGGATTTTAAGAATAATATTATAGAGTTTAAAATAGTAAGATGATACATTTCATTCTAACAATTTATAGACAATGCTTAATTTTCTCAATCCACAGTAAAAATTAATCATTTCAGATTTTAATTTTTAAAAAGATAGATTTTACGGCAGAGAACAATTCTGAAAAAAGAAGTTATGAAATTAAATAAAAATTCTATGAAAAATATATTTTCAAAATTATAAGTTAAAATAACAAATTAAGAATATATTTTTTCTTGATCCAAATTTTATAATATAAGTACTACATTCTTGGATTGAATTTTTATTTTTATAGACCATTTTCATGAAAGATATTTTAAAATTTTTAGAGAGACTATATTTTTAAATGAGGTATGAATTATAATGTTGATAATTATGATTTTAAAAAATAAATGCATCAAATAAAATAATAGTGTATAGAGATTTAATTAGTACATGGATCATCATATCCCTTTAAAAATAGTTTCTTTATTTAAATATATTATTAATATGAAATTGAAATACTTTCTAGATTAATATTTCTAGGTTTCTAGAAGTTTCTATAGAAATAGAAATTTTAGAAATTTCCAAAATATTTAATCATACACTATATGATTTAACATTACAGTCTAGTGGTATTTACTTATAATATATTAAATACAATTTTCTTTGGTAACAATATACTTTTGTTTCTGATAATAAAAATAATTAATGGTTTAAGTAATAATTAGTTTTTGATAAGACACTTTATAATTAAAGGTAAATAATTATTTAGAATAATAAACATTCTTAATAAAAAAACTGGATTTTTCTAAAATTGAAGTCATTTGAATAGTGTCCTTAAAAATTTTAAAAATTTGATAGAAAAAATTATTTTATATTCATTACCAAGAACAAAACTAATTTGAATATAATTTTTGATTATCTCTTCTATTACCTATTATTAGATTATCTTTATGTATTTTATTTTTTAAAATTTTTTGTTTAAATAATTCTCTCCCTTTATATGCATAGTCAATACTTGTTTTCAAGTATTATCTTATTCTAATAAGCTCATTAATTTTTCTTTTATAAAGATCATAAAAAATTTTAGATTATAAATATTAGAATGTTATTAAACATTTTTTTCATTAAAAATAATATCATAATATTTTATTAAATTCTTATGATCCTTATCTAATGATTCAATTGTATTTGAATCATAAATGAATATTTTTAATGTTCATAAAAAGAAAAAGGTTATGGATTTGAACTTAATTTGTATACCTGATCAATATGAGCAACAAGACTTTGATTTACAATTTTTCTTCCATGCTAAAATTAATTGTTTATGGTGTGTTCGTCACATGAATGAGAAGTATCACACCGGTTTGTATTCATTAATTTTTTTCCTATCATTTTGTAATTAAATTTCCTCTAAGCCATAATCATTGGATATTTATACGTTTCATGAATATCTAATTAAATTCATAACATCTATATTTTTTATTCATTTTCTTACTCCTATTGTCCAGTTTTTCAAATCTTTTAGATATATGTGATATTTCCATTCTTGAATCTAGATATCTTGAATAATATGAGGCATCTATAGTATTTCTAGTTATAATATATTTCTTTTTTAATATAATTGTGATGTCTATATTCGGCCTACTTCTCAACTTCATACATCATCAAGGTTCCAATTAATTTACTCATTTTCATCTCTAAGACAAGAGAAGATTCTTTTATTCCACAAGATATTTCATTACATTTAAGGGTTAAAACCCTAAGAACTTTTAAATGCAAGGTCTGTTTTTTTAGTTGGTCCTCCTAAGGAATAAATATTATTAACAAGTTCTGGGAATATTCCATTCATTTGTGTAATTCTATCCTTTTCAAGAATCTGAAAAGCATCGAATTTCAATTTTGTATTATTTTAACTTAATTTTAAAAAAAAATCCATTTAATCATAAGAAAGAGAAATTGTTTTCTATATCACATATGGAGTTGTAAACTGAGAGACTTAATTATATTCATGCATTACTAAACCACACAAAATAGTTTAAAGTGATCTATAATTACAATTATAATATTTTTTCTTTATCATCATTCTATTTTTCCAAATCACATATATGAATATCATATAGATTTATATCCTTCAAATAAAATCTTATTCATTGATTTTTCAAATAAATAACATGTGATATTTCCATTATCTATAATTATCACCATTAATATATAGTTGTCAATGTATTTAAACAACTTTTCGATGATCATTTATTGATGATTAACTTTATATATATCCTTAGCTCATGCTTGTTAGAACCAAAATAAATCATTAATTTTCTACAATATCCAAAACATTTGATGTTACTTCCTATTGTTGTAATGAGATAATGTATTTAAGGTGTTCAAAAAAGATAAATATATCTAATGGATCCCAACATATTATTCCACATTTGAGTTTGAAATAGAAAAGACTATGACACAATAGGGGATGAATTATGATGCATTAAAACATAATTGAAAAAAACTTACCTTCTAATTATATATATATTTTATTTTCATATCTCTTAATTAAGAGTGAGAAGTGGAAATATATAATGGAAGAGAACACATTGATGTTTAGTGGTTTAGAGATAAAAGATCTCCTAGTGCACTCCACTAACCCTCTCTCCATGAGATAGATGGCTTTCACTAGTTAGTCCCTTAACATGATATTTCTTCAACTATGTGTAAGAAGATGACACCATTTATTCTAGGATTTTTTTTAAGAACCCATAACTTTTTTCACGTATGTTTACTTTCTTCTTATCATTTTTGGGAAAGTTGGAAATTTCTGGAAATTATCAAATTACAAGCTGTGTACTTTCTAAGAACACGATGTGTACTCAGTTACCACATGTAGATGTGTGATAGACGTGTGGCGGCCATGCAAACAACCCTGTGGGGGTGACCTTGAGTCCACCTTAAGCAGATTAAGGAAACAGAAAGTACACGTCTCATACTTCAAAAATAAATGTTGTGTATTTTTTTCATTAAACGCATCGGGGTTGCATCTGACGGACAAAAACCCCTTCTCGACCCAGTTCATCTAAGAGTATCCTTACGACTACGATTCTTCCTCGATCCCCCGATCTAGCATATATTCTTTGAAACGACCGTCGTTGATTGTGTTGGGATCTCCTCGATATGATCTTCCTTCATCCAGAGCTTTATTTATTGATTCCTCATATTAATAAAAGTTTTCTTTGGATGAATGTTTTCGATGTTTTTGTAGATCGATGGTGTTCGTGGGTGATTCAAGGATGGAGGTTCAATTATTTCAATCGTACAACACCAAGGTAGGCAGTTTGTGCCTTTCCATTAAATGTATTTGATTTATATGTAAAAAATTCCATACAACCTTTTAACAGTGTATCACGTGTTTACGGTTCTAGCGCTGTGAATTTCCTACTTTTCTTGAATTCTTGAGTAGTGGTTAATTGAATGTAAATAGGGTTAATTTCTATTCTTTAAAAGTGTTTTCCAATGCATGTTTTTATGGCCGATTAGTCTTGATAAGCCTGTTAGGCTACCTTGTTTATTTCCATGCCTAGTAATTTAAAATGGAGTGTTTACTATCTAACATGCAGATGTGTTGTATACTCGTTAGCCAAGTAGTTCATGGGGATTAATTTGGCCTCTTTGCATTGATATTATTATTTGACATACATTGGACCGTGATAACGAGGTGTAGTGGACCATAGGGAGGATGGACGTAATGGCTTCTGCAGAGTGTCTGTTATTTTTAGTTATCGATACGAGACCATAGGGGGAACTGATGTAAGTTCATACTCAAAGTGTTTGTAGTTCCTCAATGTAGGACACAAGGGGAATGTAACATATGTGCTTCTCCATATCACCTTTTAGTTAACGATACAATTCTATATGGGGAATTGACTGTCAGTTCTTACCTAGAGAGTTTATACTAAATTTGAACGAGAGGGGTTTGACTGCATGTACTTCCGAGAGGGTATCATGTGTTTTCTATGTAGGACCATAGAGGATTAGGATATAAGTATATCCTAGAGGGTCACATGTTTGTGATTATATATTTACTTTCAATGTGGAACTGTATTCTTTGAAACTTTATAATTGTTACTGCTTAGTACATCCTTATTTACTACTTATTTTGATTAGTTTCTTCCATATGTATTCACTGACTTTGTGGAACAGATCTCGAGGTGGTTTTCTACTAGTATTTAGTCTCACACTCTGTTTGGGTCATGCTTTTGAGCCCAAATAGATTATATTCTTGCCGGTATAGATAAAGACAAGCACCCCTCTACTTCAGGTACTTGAATACTTAGTAGCTGGAGAGAATGGGACCAAGATTTGACTTTAGATGTTGTAGAGTTGTTTACTTTTTTCCTTTTTAATTTTGTTTGTTATTATCATTTAGTATTGTGACTTGTTTTGCTGCTTGAATAGGCATATGTATCTTGAATCATTATATATGTGCTTTAATTATTTATTTCTTCAGTCTTTAATTGTATCATTTTGTATGGTAAAATTTATGCTTCCACTATTATTATATGTTTCTCCTCCACTCTATTACTCTTCCAATGAGGGCATTGTTTCCCCACTGTTACACCCAAGGCCCTCACTGCAAGTCGAAAGCCTCTGGTGTTATAGGAAATGCACTTCCGGTCATGTGACCAATGGGGTGCGAGGTGCCTCTAGGCAGCTTCGTGAACTGGGATGATTCAAAGTGGTATTAGAGGAGTTTCTTTTTCTTCTAGAGTAACTATTTAGAGCCTATAGTCAGGGATTGGACGGAATAGGTACATGGTAATAAGTTGTGCCCTGGAGTAGCTAACCCGTGTATAGGGAAAATCTAATCTACCTCATTATTTTAATTTATATGGGTTCTAAATTATTATAGTTCATTTGATTTCAGCTTGAGTGATTCACATGTTTTGTACTATTACTGTTGATGTTATTGAGGTTCTATTTCTGTTGCAACCCGATGATATGAGGGTATGCCATCTCATGCATCATTTACGCCATTTCTAGAAATCACATGTCATATATTTAGGCCATCCCATATGGGGTGCATTAGTGATTTCATGTTGTTGTAATAGATATTGTGGTAGATATGCATGATGTTATGATAGTTTCCTTAATAAAATACCTACTGTTTGATAGAGTGTTGTTTGAGTAAGGTTTTGTATGAATGAACGCCAAAATTGGTGCGTGAGGTGTTATGGGCCCTCATGAATCGGAATTTGATGTATATCTGACTAGTTTACCTTGTATATAACATGTGTATGATGATAAGGATGGATTTTCCAGGAGTATGGGCCCTCACAGATTGGAATTTGGAACTTTAATGTTAATTTTAGTGTTCTTATGGGCTCCGGAGTAGTTTCTGCGAAAAAAAAAACAGAATTTGCGCTATGTATTTTGACTTCACACCATGTGTTCTTCTATTTGGGAAGAAATTTTTTTCTTAAGTAAACACCTTGTGCTGTATGTACATGTTGTGTAGTCTTTAATCGTGTCTTAGACTGTGAGGGCAGGGACACGGGGTTTGGAATTTTTGGTAAGACATGTCTTGTAGAGGATGTGAATTTGTTGTCGTAGAACCGTGTAACTGGCTGTGTCACTAGAATCATTTCTCAGAAAAATCTTCTTAGTACACGCCGTGTTCATTTGGAACATTCTGTGAGGTGTAACCTGGGTACCTGGCACTGTAACTAACATCATGGGTTAATGATATCCTTTCTTTTACACGTCGTGTTTTCCTGGAACACACCATGTAGTGTAAGCCAAGTAACCAGAAATGTATCTAATAACACGGGTTGGTGAGGTTCTCCTAGTACATGTTGTGTTTATAACTAACACTCCATGTTGTCTTGATCTAAGTATAACCCTGTGGCTTAGTTGTGCAGAAGAAATCAGGCATGGGGAGAGGATTCAAGTACATTCCATGTGTTAGGAGAACACACAGTGTGTATGGGGTGTTACACGACTAGTTCTAGAAGAAGTACTCTCCCATGTGAATGGTTTAAGGGAACACGGCATGTTGGGGACGTACACGCCATGTATTCATGTTCTAAAAAACATAAATGTTTTCCTTCTCATGTTCCCTTCATATACTTTCGTTTCTTAGTCCTTCATAATATTGATATATGGTGTTTGTTTAATATTGCAGAGTTTTGCTGCCTAGTCGTCCTTCGTTTGTACGCCAGTTGCTAGTTATTGATAGGACACCAGATATGGATTATCATGGCATACCTTTAGATTCTCATGTGATGCCAGTCTTGGCACCCACCATTATACCGGACGCAGTTGCTGATGGATAGTTAGGGAAAAGTTTTTAGGATGATGCAGACCATTCATGGAGCACCACCTCATGCCATGACAATGGTATAATGGATACAGGTCTTTTAGCAACTGCATCCTCTTACTTTCTCAGGGGATAGACAAGCCCAGGCAACAGAGTCATGGCTGGAAGCCATGCTGACGATCTTTGAGAATCTAGAGATGCCTCCAGAGAGGCGGGCCTGGATCGCTACATATATGATTTGGGATTCCACCAGGAGATGGTGGTATGTGATCTCATAGGTGGCACACCATCAAATTATGAATTGGTAGGAGTTCTAGTGTATCTTTTATGACTACTTCTATCCAGTGACCCTGAGGGCTGATCGAGCCTAATTGTTTATGAGCCTGGAGCATGATACTCTTTTGGTTTGGGAGAATTCCTCTCACTTTACCAATTTCTAGTGTTTCATGCCTATTCTAGAAGGTGATGAGTTATTCCTGGAAAAGAAGTTCGAGGATGGTCTGAGGCACAACATTCTATCTCAGGTGAATATCTTCATGTTTATTTCCATCACTTATATCGCCAACTAGGTTCTGGTCACAGAGCATAATTTGAGGGATTCTGGAGATGTCAGCTAGGGCTGTTTGACATCTGGAATTAGTATCCCTCTTGCTGATAGTAGGAAGCGCCATAGGGGGTCTTGGTGCAGTGATCCGAGGAGGTGAGACACTTCGTCTAGTAGCCAAGTGGTGTGCGACCAGTGCGGGAAGAGCGGGCATACACAGACATATTACCCAAGAGACCCAGTGAAGTGTCGATCTTTCGGCAAGATGGGGCATCATCAGTGCTTCTATCACATCATCTCACCATCAGCTGGTGACATGGGCACTTCTATGAATCCTCATTTGAGAGAAATTCCACAAGTTTCTCATCAGTTTGGTAACTATAGTTCTTCCCACCATTTAGGCTGAGCTGGAGGTTGTAGCTGTGGTAGTTAGTCACCATGATTTCAACGAAAATAGGGTGGATCAGCTCAGAGGGGTCAGCCAGGGTCACATGTCTATAGTGTAGTCCAGGCATTTGGAGTGGAGTATACCCAGTAAGAGGAGGATCTCAGACCCTCTAATGTTCGAGTTACAAAATATTTTTCATCTGTTTTACCTTTTTTTCTCTTTTCGATACATCGACAACCCATAAAATTATATCTTTTGCTGTTGTGTAGAGCCTTGTTCTCTAAATCATTTATTCTGCTGATGTCTTGATGCTGGACACAACATTAGAGATCGTAACAATGAGTGTACATCCGTTCAAGGAGTTCCCTCTAGTGTTTGGTGGGTGTCAGTATTTTTGGGTCCTTTAGGTCCTAGAGATGACAGGCTATGATGTAATTTATAGAATGGACTGGATAGTTCCCTTCCAGGATGTTATTGATTTATATCGTCATAGGGTGAATTTAACATCACTATAGGGCGAATCATTTCTTCATAAGGGTGAATGGGATTTCCAAGAGACAAGAGCGGGATATTTGCATCATGTGTTAGAAGAATTAAAGGCCCATATTTCTAGTCTATATTTTGATGAACAAGGGTTTTAATAGATGGAATTTCCTCCATTAGTGGATCATTTGAGTGATGTATTTCTAGAATTCATTTCAGGTTTTCATTCAGAGAATGAGGTATACTTTTTTATTTATATTGTTCCAATAGCGGAACCAGTGTCCATTCCTCTTTATTGGATTGCTACAGCGGAGTTACTGGAGATCAAGAAGCAGTTGGAGGAGTTGCATGAAAAAGGGTTTCATCTAATCTAGAACTTCTCCTTAGGGTTAACGTGTACTATTTTCAAAGAAGGATGACGGTACCCTTAGTCTTTCTTGTGGACTATCAGATGTTGAACTAGTTCACAGTCAATTACCGATATCCATTACCAATGATTGATGATCTCTTTGATCTTCTTTTAGAAGCTCGGGTGTTCTAAAAGATTTACATGAAATTTGGTTGCCACTAGTTAAGTGTCATACCATCTGATATAACTCTCACAACCTACTAGAGTATGTGTATTCTATGTGAGTATATGGTTATGTTGTTCGGTCTCACGAATGCACATGCAGTCCTAATGGCACTGAAGTACTGAGTGTTCCATCCATACTTGGAATCCTTCATGGTGGTTTTTGTGGATGATATCTTGGTGTTCTCCCACTCTGGACACGACCATTCCAAACATCTTGAGATCGATTTGAGTACGCTGAGAGAGCATCATTTCTATGTTAAGCTCTCAAAATGCCACTTTTGGATGGAGCATTATCACTTCTTGGGTCATGTAATCTTAGAGACCGGAGTATCAGTATACCTAGAGAAAGTGAGAGCATTCGTTTCTGAGAGCAACCGAAGAACTTCATTGAAGTATAAAGTTTTCTAGGATAGGATGGATACTACAGATGCTTCATTGAATACTTCTCACTCTTAGAAACACCACTGACGAGTCTGATTGAGAAGGGTGAATGTTTCTCGTGGTCAGATTCTATTGAGTAATCATTTGGGGAGCTAATATGGAGTTTGACATCAGCACCAATAATAGTATTTCCCGAGCCAAAAAAGAGCTATAATATGTACTATGATGAATTAGGATCAGACTGGGAGTTTTGTTTATATAGGTAGAATAAGTCATTGTGTATGGGTCTCAGCAGGTGTGGGCACATGAGAGGAACTTCCCGACGCATGATCTCAACTTGGATATTGTTATTCAAGCCCTAAATTGTTGTAGAAATTATCTTATGGGATAATGTTTTGTGGTTTTCACCGACCACAAGTGTCTCAAGTACATATTCACTCAGCGTGATCTGAATTTCAGATAGTGAAGGTTGGTTGAGTACCTTCCGTCTTTTGACTTTGAGCTTGCCTATACTCCTAGGAATGTCAATGTAGTGGATGATCTGTTAAGCAAGAGGACTCAGATATAGGTAGTTCAAGAGAACAGTATTGAGTGGAAGCTTATGGTTCTGTTTTATGAGATTCATTTGGAGGTGCACTACAGACAGGGGCAGACATTTCTTTCTTATGAACCTATTACCTATACTCTTCTTGATCGAGTACGAATGATGAAACTGTCATATTTAGAAGGCCTAGTCCTATAGGAATGTGTGTCAGGAGGGGACCCTATTCCTGGATGGACTGTAGGCGAGGATTTGATATTTCATTTTCATGGCCGTGTTTGGGTGTCAGCTGACAATTGCAAAGAGCTGATGTGGGACATTCACTCCTCAATTTGGGCAGTTCATCCGGGTTTCACCAAGATGTATCGTGATCTACACCATCAGTATTGGTGGACAAGTATAAAGAGATATTTTGATGATTTTTTCATGAGGTTTTCTACCAATCAACAGGTGAAGGCAGATCATTAGCGACTGACATGGTGTTTGTAGCAGTTACCCATTTTCTAGTGGAAAATGGAATGATGTCACCATGGACTTCGTAATAGATTTACCAAGTTCGCCTCAAGGGAATGATGCTGTTTGGGTTTCCATTGATAGACTCGTGAAGTTTTCTCACTTCTTGCTGATCAAGGAGTCCTTCACTGTCGATGAGTTGGGACAGTTTCACATCCATGATAGTTTCAATTTACATGGAGTTCCACACTCCATTGTTTCAAATATGTGTTCTCGTTTTATTCTCGGGTTTGGTAGGGAATTCAGATGTTCTTGCTTACATAAGTACTTCTGGAGTACAACTTACCATCACTAGATAGATGGCCAGTCCATGCATATGATTTAGGTTCATGAGGTCATGATTAGAGCATGCATCCTTTATTTTGGATGTTCTTGGATGAAGCACATACCTCTTGTGGAGTTTACCTAAAATAATAGTTTTCAAGAAACTATCCAAATGGCACCATAGGAGTCCTTGTATGGTTGGACATGCCGATCAGTCTTATGTTTTATGGAAGCAGGAGAGACAGCTATGCTCGGAACTCGTCATGTACAAGAGACCACAGAGCAGATAGAGCTAATTTAGAAGAGGATGGCTGCTGCACAGTCTTGACAAAAGTCTTATGTTGATCAATGAAGACAATTATTGGAGTAGGAGGTTGTGGATCATGTTTTTCTATGTGTCACACCAAGTTTGAGACACAATAGGATTAGGAGACATGGAAAGCTTTCTTCGTGGAACGTCGGGCCATTTATGCTATTGGAGAGAGTTGGGTTGTTTTCCTATCGGTTGATGTTACCTCAGAGGTCTCGGGCTATGCATGAATTCATCCATGTTTCTCAGTTTCGACAATAATTCTCAGACACATCAAATGATTTCCAAATTGAGGATGTTGAGTTGGAAGTGGATGCATTATTTGAGGATCATATTATTTGGATTTTCGATATTTGTACTAATGTTCTCCATGGCTGGTCTGTTCCTCTGGTATGGGTGATTTGGCAGCACTGGAAATTATATGATGAGACTTGGGAGAGGGAGGACGATGTACTTTTACAACGTCCAGAGTTGTTGAGGATTTCTTCATCAATGACGCATTTCAAGGGAAATTAAAGGACGAATTTCTTTAAGGGAGAAAGATTGTAAGAACTCGAATCTTTTTTTTTTCAGGTATGTTTTCTTTGTTCTAGTCAATTTTGAGAAAAAGGGGAATTTATGGAAGGTTTAGAAGTACATGCTATGTACTTTATGAGTACATTTCATGTACTCGGTTACCATAGGTAGCCGTGTGTTGGATGTGTAGCGGCCCTGCACACGGCCTTGTAGGGGTGACCTAGTGGCCTCCTAAAGAAGAGTATAGAAAAAGAATGTACCATGCATGTACTTCCAAAGAACACTCCATGTATTTTTTTCATTAAACGTACTGAGGTCGTGTCTGACGGATAGAAACAACTTCTTGACCTAGTTCATCTGAGTGTGTCCATACGTCCACAATTCTCCCTCGAGCCCCCAATCAAGCATCTGTTCTCTGAATCGACTATAGTCGATTGTGTTGGGATCGCCTCGGTATGATCTTCCTTCTTCTAGAGATTTATTTCCGGATTCCTCCTATTTTTCATGTAATATTCGGTTCTTCGTTTTGGATGTTTTTGTAGATATACAGAGTTTTTGGGTGATTCAAGGTGTGAGGTTCACGTATAGTGATCATACAACACAGAGGTAGGTGGTTTCTGCGTTATTGTTGAAATTCATGGAGTTATATTTGAAAAATGGCCCATTACCTTGGAATGAGGTATTGCATGTTTATAGTTTTAGCCCTATTAATTTCCTTCTATGCCTGAATGGTTGATTAAAGGTTAATTCAATGTGAATAGGTTTAATTGATATGCTTTGGAAGTGTTTTACCATGTAAGTTTTGTTTCTGACTATTTGGTCTTGATAGCATGTTAGGCTGCCTTGTTTGTTTCCATGCCTAGTATCGTAGGATGAAGTGTTTACTATTTGGCATTCTGATGTCTTGTAGATTGGTCAGCTGAGTAGTTCTTGAGGTTTACATTGTCCACTTTTCATTACTATGCCTGTTTGACGTACATAGGGCTATGAGAACCTAGTGCAGTAGACGATATTGAAGTTGGATGTAAGGACTTCTCTAGAGTCTCCGTTATTTTAGTTACTGATACAAGACCACATGGGGAATTGAAATAAGTGGTTCATCAGAGTGTTTGTAGTTCATCGACTGGGGTCATAGGGGGAATGTGACGTAAGTGCTTCCCCATATCACCTTTTAGTTACTGATACGAGACTATAGGGGAAATTGACGATTAGTGCTTCCCGAGAGAGTCTATACAAAAGATGAACCAGAGGGGTTAGACTCTGTGTAATTCCCAGAGTGTTACATGTTTGGGATTATCTATTTACCTACTATGAGGAACTGAATGCTTTTAAACAGTGGAATAGTTACTATTTAGTACTTCATTATTTACTGCTTATTTTTTTTATTTCCTGCCATATGTATTTACTAACTATAAGGCATAGATCTCTTGGTGGTTTCCTACTGGTATTTAGTATCACACCATATTTGCGTTATGATTTTGGGCTCAAATAGATTATATTTTTACAGGTATACATAAAGTCACGCAACCCTCTACTTCAAGAACATGACTGCTTTGGAGCTAAAGAGCATGAGACCATGCTTTGTCTTACGATGCTATGGAACTATTTACTATTTTCCCCTTTACTTTGTTTTGGTAGTGTATTTTTCATTGTGAATTGTTTGGAAGCTTTCCTAGACATATGTATCATGCATCATTATATTTGTGCTCCAGCTGATTATTTATTCAGTCTTACACTATTTCTTTTTTATGGTAAAATTTCTGCTTCCTCTATTGTTATCTGTTTCTCTTTCACTGCGTTACATTGCTAATGAGGGCATAGATTCTCCCTCTATCACTCCCAAGGCCCTCGTAGCTAGTTCACACCCTCTGGAGTTAGTGGAAATATGCTTTAGGCCATGTGACCAACTGGGTACGGGGTGCCTCTGGGCAGCTTTCGGAATCGGGACGTTACACTTTTTAAGGCCTTCTCATTATTAGAAACTGAACATAAATAAATATATCTTAGTATAAGAATATGAAACAAAAATAGTGACTGAGTATGACAAACCAATACTCTAAAAAAATAGATCATGATTTATATGATAAAATATATTGGGCACATAGTTATAGTACAAACATTCAATAGAATATGATTTTTAATAGAATATAGAATAAGAAAAGGGTTATTCAAAGTCAAAAATAATTTCTTATATAGTAGTATAAAAAACACCTGGAACAAAACAAAACATGTATTTTTATAAAGTGTATATATAATAAGAAATATTTCGACCTATAATAAAATATTAACAATGAAATACAACAACAACAATAATAGTTGAACAAACAAGGATCAAAACATGTATGTCTCTAAAGAGTAGTTTGGAAGGAAACACCATGTTCTTATTTTTCAAACACACATATATCTGTGTATATATCAATAATAGATGAATATATTTTCATTCATAGAAGATGATCATCATAGTTTTTAACATAATGATCAAACATAATTTAGGTCAAATAGATCTAGAAATATCACATGATATATCAGGAATATTTGAATTTAGAACACTAAAAAAGAGTTTTATCTTCCCTTATATATAAGAACATCCTAATATGTTGAACATAATCATTTTAATCAGTATTTACATAGAGATAAAGAGATATTTAATGTAGGTAAGTCCATTTAAAAAATATGGAAATAAATCATATTTTAAAACACTGTAATTAAACATGATAAGCAATTCATTTTTCTATGTAGAGATAAACATGAAAAGTATGATAAAATTCATATGGTAGATTAAAAAATTAGTGATAATTAACTATACATTTATTCCTCAAATTTAGGGTTACATCCAAAATTATGGTATCAGATCTACACTTTTACACCAAAATAGGGTATACAAATATTATGCTTCACTTAATATATAGGTCATGAAAATTATTACTAGATTAATTTTAAAACCCCATTTAGAATACATTTACTTTGAGAAAAATATAATCTAAGGGGTTAAAAACTAAATATTCATCTTAAATAAAAATAATTTTTCTAGTAATTAATTTCAGGAAATTCACTAAATGGAACATTTTTAGTTGCATAAATGATAGCGTTTTTTAGGATAAAAATCAAAAAGAAACTAAGGAAATTACTGAATAAACAAATAATCAACAATTAGAAAGGTCATATTAATTTATTTTTGATAGATAAGAAAACAAACTATGGAAGATGCATCAAATCCATCCAGAATAAGGGAACCTTGTATTTAACAATATTGAGGAAATATGTGACTATATTAGAATTTAAGATTAATTGTTGTCAATGTTATAATAACATTTACCCCCCTTATAAGAAGGAGAGATATATCATGTGTTTCTAGTGTGGGACCCTTTTCCACTTTATGATATTTTTCATCATCACTTTGGGGAAATTTCAATAATGTGTCAATTTTTTCAATATTCATAAATTATGTAAATTGAGTTATAGTCTGAATAAGAATTATTTATTTATGAATATTAGACCTGAATGATATTCTATTTTAGGATTCATGCTTGATAAGTTTATAACATATAAAATATTTTAGGAAATTCACACATTATGTATTCCTTAGGTTGCTCTTATATTTCTATTTTCTATGGTGTTTGTAATTTCTTTAAACTCATCACTTTATTCTTTGATTGTTCATATAGTTTTTACTCCTTTTAATGAATTATGGAATTTTTTCTTTAGTCATTTTTTTATTTATATAAGTTTATAATTTCCATGTATATTTTTGGGATACTTGTATACTTTGGAAATTTTTTAATTAAGGAATAGATATTATTTTTATCACTAATCTATGATTAATTATAAATATTGGGGAGACCTATAGTAAAAATATTTATTCTAAATGAATGAACATTTTTTATAATAATTCTTTTAGGATTATATTCATTGGTAAATGAATTAGTTCATTATTATTGTAATATCCTAGTATTTTATGATTTTTTTGAAATTTATATATATTTTTATATATATTGTGTTATATAAAACAACGAGTTTGTTTTTTAGTGTGCATGACATGTGAAAATGAGTTTCAGTTAACCATGGAAAAAATATTATTTTAAATGTGATTGTTATAACCAAGACATTAAATAGGAAAGGCTTAAAATATTATCTAATTTTAGACATATAAAAATGAATTTCCTTCTCAATATAAATTTAATTATATTTTCACTTTAATTAATCTATCAACTTTTAGTATAGTTATTATATTCATAAAAATTATGTTTTCATCAAAAATGATTTTTTATTTATTTTTTTGAGAAAATATAATATATCAATTAGAAAATTTGTTTTGTAAAATTGAAATAATTTTTGAAATAATTAAATCAATGTTAACTTCTGGTGAAATTTGGATATTTATTATTAAATCAATATTTTTCATTTAATTATGAAAAATAATTTTTTTTGAAAAACTATTTTTTTTTAAAAACGTAATTTAAATTCAAAAATATGTTTTAATGTTACATAATTATTATTTATATATATTTATCCCACATTATTACTTTTTATTCAACATTGAATTTGATTTCAGTAAATGTTTGTTTTTGGGGTTTAGAAATGTTTTATTCTGAAAATGTTCTAAACTGCATAATGTTTCCCTATTTAAATAAATCAAAATAATCTCAAATTATGATTGTTGTTATTTGAAATTTATTTATTAAATATAACTAAAATTTAATTTATAATCAAAAAATTATTAATATTATTTTACATAGAGATAATATAAAATCATATTGTGCTTGAAAAATACATATCTCGATAACCCATTTTTTCATCGCTTATGCGGGTTTTGTTTTAAATTTAATATTATGACTGTTGAGAAATAAAATTAAAAAAATATTTTTTTTTAAAAATATTAATTTCATATTTATATTAGGGTGATGTTTTGGGATTTTTTTAAAAATATTAATTTTTTTGATCAGTAGTGAAAAATAGGAAATTTTAATCCAAAACTTCATTTTTGTTTTGATTATTTTCGAAGATAAATTATATTTTAAATTGGTTTCAATGTTATATTTTCTCTATTATATATATATATATTAATATAATTTATCACATTTAAATCATTTCTCATATATAAATTTTATATAAAAACATTTTAATCTTTCGAACATTTTATCTTGGAAAACTCGCTTTCTTGTCGTATTTGCAAGATTAATATTATATTAAATTATAATAATTATGTGAATGTAATTTTTAATAATGGATTAAAATTTTTGATTCATAGTAATTTATATTATATTAAAAAGTAAAATTACATTTTTATCAAATTTAATAGTGAAAATAGGAAAAAAATTAACTATTGCGGTATTGGTAAAAATGTGTTTATCGGGGGTTGATAAACTAAATATATAAGAGTTACAATGGCTGAAATACTTGTCTAAAATATATTTTATGTAAATATTCAGACCTAGTAATGTCTATTTATCTATAATAATCTATGTTTTATCCTTTTCTAAATAAAAAAATGTAGGTACACATTTTTCTTTTAAAAAAATATAATGTGTGACACTCTCCAAACCTATAAAAGGCCACCCCTACCCTCTATTATTCACACCTTCAAGCAATTTTTTATATACCATGAAATTCAAAAATAACATTACAAATTCCCTCATTTCAACATTGAATACTAATTTTATGATAATTTCTATCATAGGAAGTCTTTTTGTGAAATCATAAGGAGGTTTGAAGAAGAAGTGGTAACATATTTCCATGAGTTCTTTTCTTTTATTTCCTACTCCAACTCCTTTAATTATTATGAAAAATTTATTATATAATAACATTTTTATATTAAATATAATTATATATTGTTATTTTTTGGGAAATAACTACAATAATATCCACTTCCATTAATTGGGTTATGAAATCATCGTTCAAGTGTTCGGTGGACTACCGCCTCCCGAAACGTTGTCATTTTATTTTCAATTACCAACTGTCATGGTTGGGTATGATGGTGGATACTACATTTTTATAAATGTATATGATATTTATAAAATTATTATACCTATTGTTTTTTTTTATTTTGACATATATTCAATTTTTACCTTCTATTCCATAGGGTATATGATAAACTCACACGTGGGAAGAATTTACTACAGCATTGCAAATCGATTTGATTGGGTTTTCACTAATTATTTATATCAAAGATAATAAGGATAAATATATGTGACAAACATGATTTAAATATGGTATTAATGGAATATATATCATTATTAATATATAATATATCTTTTTATTTCTTAAATTTTCACTCATTGAATGATTATAATGTTGTTCATGAATGTGTGGACTACCATCTCCACAAATAAATGTGGCATTGTTTTCATCACCACACCACATGGATGATATTCATAATTATTTTTGAAGAAATAATACGTTATTTATTATATTATTATCACACTTTAAGGATAATATTTTACATAAAACCATTCTATAATAATTGTGGAAAAAGGAAACGTTACTCATGATTACATATGACATATCGTCTCCTTGAGATGCATGCCATATTCCACACATATTTATTTTATGTGATGTATATAATGAATATGAATTTATTTTATGATTATTACCTTAAAAATTATGGGGATTTAAATTTACATTTTAGTGTCTTTATTTTATGAGGTTTACAGTTCAAATGTTACCAAATAAGAAAATTATTTTCCCCTTTTAAATTCATTAAGACATATGTTTATGTTATGCACATATATTATTTTAAAATGTTTATATATAAACCATTTGTAATTTAATATCATGAATATAATTATCCTCATAATAGTTTATGTTTCATTTAATTATAATCATTCACGGGGATTAAGTTTAAATGTTACCAATGTGGTAAATATTTTATGTTGCAATCACATCACTTATCGAGATTTTTTATGACTCTCTTTGAGATCATAAAATCATATTACCCATTTCTCAATAAACTCATGAATTTTATTCTACAGTAGTTATATAAGGTTTGTAAATTTTATCGATTAATTTTAATCACTTCATATTCTCAAGAACTAAAAATAACGTTTTTATGAAAAATTATCTTTTCAGTCAAAATAATTTTTTCAATTTTTTTCAAATATGTTTTTAAAATTTTATTAAATGATTTTTATAGAAATTTTTACTAATGTTTGAACTACTAAAAAATTTATTATAATGAATTTTCATGTCACTATGTATAAAAGTTTAGATATTCTTTTACCAGAAAATTGAAGGAATATTTTTTTAATGTTTACAGCATGAACATAATCACCCCCATCTTGAACATTATTTTATTTAAATAACATTTTATTAGATATTAAGGTTATTTAAGGGAAAATTAATTAAAAAAATTTGATGTTTTAAAAAGTTTTTTTTCAAAGTGAAAATGTTATTTTATTAAATAAATGTTTTAAATGAATTTTAAAGAATGATCTACAAGTTTTCAAGTTTATTTTCTAAGAAAATTATTTCTCATGTATGTTTTTGTTTTTAAAAGTAATTTTTAGATTGAAAACATTATTTTTCTCAAGAATGGTTTTAACTGATTTTTAAGGCTTGTTTTTTTAATTTATCATGATTATTTTCATATATAAAGAATACGAAGATGTTTTATGATTTAATACGTGTAATTAAAAGGGGACTCGTTATTTTTTAAAAAATATTTTCTTTAAATATTTTCAAAGAATTATTTATAAATTTATAATGTTTTTTTCAATGAAAAGGATTTATAAAATATTAGTGGTTTCAAAAAGTAATTTTCAAATAAAATTTTTCTTCCTAAAGAAATGTTCCATGTAATTTATATATAAAAATCATTATACATATAATTTGATAACATGGGAAGTAATTTACTCATTATTGGGGATATTAACCAATGATACAAATATTATTTATTATAAAAATGATTTATGATGATAAGATATTCATGTAATCAATTTATCTTCCATGGTATATACCTTGAAAATATTTTAGGAAACCCATTTCTATTCCTTTGTTTAAACCTTGAAACTTTTCCTATTAAACCCATTTTTATTTTTATGGGTTATGATTTGATGATATAATGAAATTATTATAAAACCTGTCTATTTTCCACAAGTTATGATATGATGAAATTTTTAGAAACCTATTTTTTAAGATCTCATCAATTTACAATTTTTTCAATATTTTTGTTTTTCATTTGAGCCTTGGTGGTTGAGTCATGTTCAGAGGTTGAGATATTTTGTTGGTGAAAATTTCCTAATGTTTATAGATTTATTACGTTTTAATTACTGGAGAGTATATATAAATATGTTAAATGGGTATGTGAGGGTTTTTGTTACATTGGATTTATTTGGAGTTATTTAGGGTCCATATATATAATTTGTGATGAAAACTAATTATTGGGTGATTACACACCATGAACTTGTCACATGACATGTGCTTTCTGCAAGACATATCATGAACTAATGTAGGACTTTTATCAGTTAATTGTCATGTAAACCAAATAAGCATTGTAAAATTAAGGCATGATTTAAATTAATCAGTGAATATGAGATTTTTACTGTATCTATTTAAGAAGAAATTCAAAAATTTAAAGGAGTTACATGAAAAGTAATTTCAAGACCTATAGTTTTAAAAAGTAAAGAACAAAGGATTTTTTTCACCTCACATTTAGCTACATTATCTTGGCCGTAAGGTAGCCTCCATGTAATTCTGGAGTGCCTCTATTCATTCCAGATGTCTCAATCACGCATATGATCCCTGGTTGGTGGATTTTCCTCAATTCTACATTCTCTCATTTTGTTCTCAAGTCAACACGGTGTTATCTGTTGACTATGGTCATTGTTGGTTTTGTTCGTGTTTGGTTTGATATTGAATCCTTCTTTTTATAATCTTCACCTTTGTTTTTGTTAGCTAATCCCATTGGAATCATTGTTGTTTCATCAGTTAATGTTAGGTGGTCCAAATATTAAACTTATCACCTATTTAATTACATGTGTGTGAAACATTATTATTGAACCAACACACCACACATATAAATTAATTAAATGGGAATATTATTATTAATTTAAATCCATTTTTATCCAACTATATATTTACATCGATTGTAGCCACCATTTAGTTGAGAAAACCCTTTATAACAAATAAAGTGTGTGATATCCTAAAGAGTGTTTGGCATGATAAGGAATTTGGGTGATTCCTTGATATATATTCACATTGAATTAGCCTGATTAATAAAATTAATATTTTATTTTTTGTTTATTTCCAAAGGAGAAATGAATTTTTAAATTGAAAGATGAATGTTAATTTTCATATTTAACCCTTTATCCTTATGGTGTTATATTGTGATTTCATTTTTTTCTATGACATGTGTTGTAATTTCATTATTGTAAATCTTATATACGGTATTGGACAAGTTTACATGCAAAAAATACTTATACACTAGGCTATCCTATGAGACACAATAAAATGATTATATATTGGGTTATGCTCTAGGACATGATGAAATGCTCATATAGGGGGATATTCCCTATGACACATGCTAAAATGATTGTATAACAAGCTCAGCCTTGTTAAATTCTCTAAATATTATATACTTGGATCATCCCCAATTAAATGTTGAAATAATTATATAGTAGATTTTGACTGAGATTTGTGTGATTTATATAACTTTTATATGGTTATAGTAATGTTGTCATTATTGTGAGACATGTTCTGAAACATTTCAACATGGAAACGAAGAAGGTTATTTTTTTCCATGTTTATATGGATATGGTTTTCATGCTTGTGAAAAATGATCAGATATAATTTGGCATGGTGCCAAAGAAGTTATATGTGTTATTAATTTAATAGTTTAGTTAATTAATACATATTTTTATGACATTGTTACATGCATTTATTATCAAACTAGTCTTGTTTTAGACATGGTGTTGTCGGCCTACTGAGTTATACTCACACACTACATGGGCCACCATTTGGTACCTAATTATATTACATGGATTCAAGATTGGATAAGGGGAAATGACATTGTTGTTGGTTGTTTCTTATTTGATAGGCTGGAGTTTGGAGACGCGAACAACATGGGGTTTAGAACTAGGGTCTTTTGAGTATGATAGTACTTTATTTGTATTACTTATTGAATTATATTTAGTTACATTGAAGTGTGTCATTACAATATTCATTTATTATTTATCATTTTATTTTTTATCTTTTTTCATTAGATTTTCCACTATATTGTACTATTTCAATCATTACACACTCTAATATTTATTTATTATTGTTATTTTATTATTTTTCTATGTTATAAATTTATAACCATGGGGTGAAGTCTCATAAATATACATATCACACCCTCGATTATAGTCAAAATCTTGTTGAGTATCTAGATTCATGATTGAGGCCCTATAACTATCACATTTTGTCCCATTGAAGAGTATTAGATCAAGGGATGTTACAAAGTTGTATCAGAGCACACTAGGTTAATTTTCTATTGAATAATATTTATGAAAGTTATAAAAGATTATATGATGTTTTGGGATATGGTAATTAGATTTTTTAGGGGAGTATCTAAACCATGTATGGGAACAATTTGAGTTTCTATGGGTGGATTGTTATATATACCATTTTCTTGTTATATATAATGTTCTTTCCGACTAAGTGATTCACATGTCATGTGAGGTTTTTTTATGTTATTGGTTCTTCATATTTATACTCATGGCCTGGTATATAATGAGTTGAGTTTGCATGACTTATATTAGGAATATAAGGATATATATTGGCATGAATTGTTCAAGATAGGGACATATCCATTGCATCGAACATATACTTTTATATTTGAATTGTTATATGTGACATATGTTATATTTGATAAATGAATCAAATAAATTTATATGCCATGATAAAACACTTGTAAGAAATGTCTACAGAGACCAAGAGCAGTGGTTCTCTTGACGTGGTCACATGTTGAGGTTTATCTTGTTTGTTGTATCTAGAGTTTAAAGTAGTTTGTTTATCTTATTGAGTAAATCCCTCCTCATCATCTACGAGATTATCATCAAGAGGCTAGTAATCAGCACAATCCTAACATAGCTGATCCAGATCATCCTATATTTCATGAGGATAATATGGATTTTTATATTTTCATTAACTTCCATAGGGTCATTCTATCCATGGATAGAGTGAAAATTCACACCATGCCTTCTAATGGGAGTGTTCTAGATATAGAATCAACCTGATTTCATATGGAAGGTTGTCCCCAAAGCAACCATGTTGTGGATTGAGTCTTTTTAGATGATCATCAAGCATCTTTATACACCTGAAGATATGAGGGTGAATCTTTATTTTCATATTCTTCATAGCCCTATAAAGAATTTCTGGGATATTATAGATAAATCCAAGAAGTAAGATGAGTTATATTTGACGGAATTTGAGATGATGTTCTTGATAAACTTCCATCCCATAACATTGTGGGATGATAAGGATCATGAGTTCATGCACATATCACAAGATAGTATATCAGTGTTGGAAAATACTGAATATTTCACTATCTTGTGACACATTTCCATCATTGGTAACAGATTATATATCCAGGGTGAGAAATTTTCAAGATGTTATTCATTATGAGATTTGGTCAGAGGTAAATGTGTTCTTTCTGGGAATTTTTTTGGATGTGATGAATCATGCACTCATCATAGAATATAATTTTATAGATACCTTAATTGACATCAATATGTTTTATGTAATAAAAACTTTTAACTCTTATTCTAATGGAAAGAACTGTCACGATGCCAATTGTTTTCAAGAAGCAGTGGTCAGAGTTGTCAAGGTAGTGGGAATCCACCTTAGGACCATGTTCAATTAAAGTGCTATAAATATAAAAATATGAACCTCAAATAAACTTTATTTCTACACACCTATTTATTTTTTCATTCGTGAAGAATATTGGGAAACCTATAATGGTTTTATAAGGGCATGAAATAGTAGAGATGTGTCATGGGATCAGGATAAGTACTAGAGTATGAGAAGGATGTGTCTACTCCTCAATAACCATGTATCTAGAGTTCTACATGATGATCTAATCGGGGAAAGGAATGTGTTATTCCAATGTAGGAACTAAAATACCATGAAGATGGAATAGCTCAGAGGGTCAATATCGATAATAGTGAAGAGGCTCAGGATATATTCACCTTATACGGAGTACTCAAACTATTAATGATCCAGTACTGTATACTATTAGAGGTACATTTATTTTACCATCTACCCTTTATTTTGTTTTGTTCGATTTTGGAGAATCACAATACTTTTTGTCAAATAATTTTATAAACTATATGGAATTGTATGTGGATATATTTTATGAAGTTTTGACCATAAATACACTATTTGGAGGGCAGTTAAATGATATTAAATGTTTCAAGATGTGTTCTCTAGATATTGGTAGTTACTATTTATTTTGGGAACTATTTTTATTAGAAATGATAGGTTTATATTTGATTCTTATTATAGATTGTTATGTTCTAAACCAGAATCATATCAACTTTTACCATAGTAGATTTACATTCATATCTCCATACTGAGGTAGCTATTCTCAACAAGGTGAATGTGATCTTCAGGTTAGTCGTAGAGGACCAATTCCTTGAAGATTGTATTTTCTCATAAATCACATTACCAATTGGTTTCGTGATTATTGTAGAATAATTTAGGATTACTTTACTCCTATATTATATCATTTTGGGATGTTTTTTATGATTAGTTCAATTGAATAGAAACCATGTGATGGATCATGTTCACGATTGAGTTTTTGTCGGTAGTGAAGCAAGTTTCTATCCAACCTTATAGAATGGAATCATAAGAGCTTCGGGAGTTGAATGTTCAATTAGAAGATCTATAAGATAAGAGTTTTATATTTAAATGTACATCCCTTTAGGGTTCCTAAATTCCCATTTCCAAGAAGGATAATGGGACTTTTGACATATGTGTGTACTATCTAATATTGAACCAGATGACGATCATGAAATAAAATCATCTTCAACATATTGATGATTACTTCAATCAATTACGAGGCCATAAGATCTTATCCAAGCATGATTTGGAACCAAGATACCACTAGTTGATGGGTGACAACATTAAACATACCTAATACTTCATTTAGTTGAAGGTATAGATTTTATGAGTTTTTAGGGATTCTATATGGTTTGTCCAATGACCTAGTGGTATCAGGTATTTAATGAATTAGATATTTCAACCTTTTCTGGACCAATCTGTGGTGGTTTTTTTCGATGAAATATTATTGTTATCCTAGTAAGTGCAAGATCATTCCAAATGTCATTAAGTCATTTTAATTACATTAAAATAGAATTGACTTTATATCAAGATAACCAAATTAAATTTTTGGATTGAGAAAGTGTACTCTTTGGGCCATGTCATCTCAGTGGAAGGGATTTCAGTGGACTAAGGGAAATTTCTAGATAAGGTATCTTGGTAGTAGCCCAATAATTTCATTTAAATACTATTTTATTGATTTATCAAGTTATTATATGTGATTTATCCTGAATTTATTCAATTTCTCAGCACTGATGACTAAGCTAAGAAAAAATGGAGTGATGTTTATTTAGTCGGATGCTCATGAGAGATATTTTCAAGTTCTACAAGGTAAGTTGACCTCAGCACCTATATTCACTTTACCTCTACCAGGTAAAGCATGAACCATGTAATTTTATGAAAATAACATTATACATGAAGTAGTTTTGATACAAGAGGATTGAGTGGTCGCTTATGCCTCTAGGTAGCTAAGTTTGCATGAAAGGAATTTCCCTACTCATGATATGGTGTTAGAATTACTGGTACATTCCTAGAGATTATGGAGACATTATCTCATGGGTGAGTGGTTTGTGGTAAATTTTGATCATAAGAGACACATGTTCATCATTTCTCATTTGAACCTAAACCATTGACAGAGGATGTGGGTTGAGTATCTGTAGTCATTCGACATTAAGTTTTCTGATACACCTGGAAAGGTAAACATCTTTGTCAATGAATTGAGAAGAAATACATATATAATAGTAGTACATGATCCTTTAAATGAGTGGTTGGTGAATTAACTCTTTATAGATAGTTATAAAGATGTTTTGGAGTCCTAAGGATGATTATCACTAACTTTGACATCTGTTATACACATTCTTTTGGAAGACATCAAGAAAGATAAAATTACTAATTCAAAGGGATTAGTCCTGAGATATATCTTATATGTTAGGGAGACACAGTTAGTATATTCTCTTACTAGTGGAAACATTATTCTTCTACATTGATTTGTATTGGTTCATAAAGGCTTATGTGAGGAGCTGATGATAGAGTTTCATGCATCTATATGGGCGGTACGTCCTTGTATGAAAAATTTGTATCATGATGTCCATTGACAATATAGGTGGTCAGAATTAAATAAAAATGTATCATGATTTATGGGTCTATGCATCACTTTTCAGTAGGTGAAATCTGATAATCATAGGACATTGTGTATTTTACATCCTTTTCCAATTCCAGAGTGGAAATGGGATGATGTAACAATAGATTTTGGGATAGGATTAACTAGGAAATCCCATATGAATTATGTTTTATGGGAGATTTTAGATTAACCAAAAAATGTATCTCAATTTATACCTTATAGGGAGAACATTATATTGGATGATATAAGTGGTCTCTATATGTGTAAGGTATTTCGGCTATATAATACTTCAAGGAGTATAGATTCAAGAATATATCCTCATTTAAAACTATGATTCTGTAAGGGTCTTTATAAGGCTCTAGGATCATAGGTTCTTTTGAGTAAAAACAAACATCCCTAAACTGATTATCAACATGAACAAACTATTCAGGTTATGGAGGATATTTTATGAGCGTGTGTTTGGGATTTTATTGGTTCTTGGGAGAATCATATGGAACGCTTGACATTTGAATATAATAACAAATTACATGAATAAATCCAAATGAAACCTTTAAAGGATTGTATGGTTGGATGTTTCATTCTCCTCTTGGATGGATTTAAGTAGTTGAGTAAACATTTTTTGGGCCTAGTCTTATATAGGATATGTTTGAGTAAGTTTATTTGATCCAAAAGAAATTGGTTACAATGGGGAAAAAACATAAATCCTACACCAACAATAGTAGATGACTTCTGGAGTTCTTGGTTAGACATCATGTTTTCCATTAGGTGTCATCTAGGATGGGGAAATTCTTTATCAGGAATGAGGGAAAGGTACCACCTTTGGTTTTCATGTCATTTGAGATAGTGGATATGGTTGGTTCAGTGGAATAGTGATCATCTCTTCCATATCACTATAGTTCCATGAACAATGTGCTTTCTGTTTTGTAGCTTCAGAGATATTATCTAGACCCTTCTCATATGATAGAAGTATTAGAAGTTGATATTAGTGGTGATGCGCCCTTCAAGGATAATCTATTACAATATTTGGAAAATAGTGAAAAGTATATATATGGTAGGGTGATTCATTTGGTTCAAGTAAAGTGGTATCATGAGAAAGTTTAGGCTCATACAGGTGAAAGTATAAGACCATGGCCTTAAACATTACATATTCTTGAATTTTGTTAATAATTAACATTGGGGATCATTTTAATATTAGAGATTCAGATAATTATGTCATAACATATACATAACAACTTGAATATTACAAGTAGAGGATTTAACTCACTTTCTATTTTTTTATAAAACAAAATCCCTTAAAAAATGGAACACATCTAGTTCCATGTTTTAGACAACAATACTTTTAATTGATCCCATCCTTGATCATATTCATCATTATGTCATGTGAAAAACATTTCAAAACATGGGATGAGCATAAAAAGATCAGTAAGGGATACATAAAGAACTAGAAACTCTTAGTTTTGAAAACAACATGAAATCCATGAATACATTATCATAAATTAATACTTTTCTACATAAATATGTAGCAAAAACACTCCACTAAATATAAGCTCATTACTTACCCTTTTTATAAGAAAAATATATCCATAAAGCCCATAGAAAACAACTTATAACATATAAAGATTACTTTGGACATAAACATACTTAAATAGAATAACCATATCATCTCCTTCCACATATATCACTAAATTGAATAGCCATATTGTTCACTTCCATACCCAATGCATGGGAGGTTATAATATAACCCCCATCCTTGGTTTGTAACGGAACCACCCATAATTTGGTTTATCGTGTAACGACCCGTCATTCGGTTTATGAATTAACCACACATCAAATGTCCAAGTACCAATAGATAATCATAACACACAAAATATAACACATATAAAGGTTCTACTAATAACATTTCATTGTCATTCAAAAAATAATAATTTATAGATATTTAATTACTCAATTAATTTCAAAAACCATTTCAAACATTTAATAAAGAAAATTTTAAATTAAAGTGTCCCATACCAATTTTAAACCATTGATATAAATTTTAATTTAGAAATATTTCTATCCATATAAATAAATTCATAAAAACCATTTAGAATAAATTGTAAGGAAATTGAATTTTTTAAATTAATAAATCTTTAGAACATTAAAAATGATTTATTAGTTAAAGAGTCCCTTAACACCTGAGAAAAACATGAATAAATATCATTAACGAATAAAATAAAAAAACCATTAATATAATGAGAATATATATATATTCATGAAATATAATCTCAAAAGGGTTTTATATACACCTTATAAGGTAATAAAGGTTCATATCATCATGATATGACTCAATGAATGGAGATTGAGACGAAGTCCCTTACCTCACGTCCGACTTGACTCGCTCTTTCATTAAAATCTTGAATATTTAATGTAAGATAATTTCTACTAGGTTTATAAAATTTTTCACGGTTATTATTCAACTTATTTAACTTATTACAATATTATAAAAATTTAATAATTATATAATTTAATATTGTTCGTTTTATTGACTTTGGGTACTTGACTCAAAAATGGTCTTATTTTAATAAAATTTGTCCATGTGGTAAGAATTATATTATATACAGAATATATATCATATATATATAATTTATATCCAGTATATATGTATTTATAATACTCCATAACATTTTTAGGTAATAAATGATATACACTATTCATATAGATGTTAATATGTATGTACGCATGAACACTACATTCATTTATATTAGAATATCGAGTAATGAAGTAGAATATTGTAAAGGAACTTTAAAGAAGACGCTACCTCTTAAAATGGGTAACTCCCTTTGTTTTGAGAAAAAAGGTTTTCTTGAATTTCCTAATGCCGAAGGTATGGATTATAGGACTAAGATAAGGATGTAGGTAGATTATTGGAGCATAGGTTGGAAGAGTCTAGGGGCTTGAGAGGTTTAATTAATAGGTTAGAGTTTTTGAAATTTTATTAGATAGAGGATGGGAACTTTTTGAATGTCTTGAAATATTATTTTATTATAAAGTTAATTTAGGTTTTCAAAAGGTCCAAAACTCATTTAATTAAAATATAAGGTGAGTTTTTATAAATAATCTCATCCAATAGGTTTCCTAATTTTTTGGTTCCAAATTTAACATTATCATTTAGCTTTAACCCTTAGTTAACAAATTTAACTATAACCATGTCTTCTTGTATATTTTTGCTATATGGTTAATATAGTTTCCATAAAATTCTAATATAACCTAAAATTGTAAATTAATGACATTAAAAACATTATATAAGAAATTTGCCTAAATATTTCATATTTAGTACTATTATATCATTTAATAAAATAGAATCTGTTTTAAAAACTCATTTATGTCAATTTTTATACTTTTCATATCATGGCTTTTTAAAAATTCAACACAACTTGGTTATTTCAAATAAAATTAATAAATTAAATGACAACAAGTCATAATCATTCATAAACTTAGTGTATGGAATAAAAAGGTTCAAATTATATTTGATTTAATATTTATAATCTCATTTATCTTTATCTTTCATTAATAACGTATTCCCTACATCATTATTATATCTTAAATTTATTTATTAATTTGATATCTAAAAATTATAAATAAAATATAATGATATAGGAAATATTTTTTTATTTATAATTACTATTTATATTCTAAAATATAACTTATATAACCCCATATAAAAGTTTTTTTACTTAAAGATGCATGTTTATGTTATATATTCCCTGACATTAAATTAAAAGAAATTAAATGTAATTTTCATACACAAGTAGCTGCATGGAGTCCTAAAATATACCAAAGTATTCCAATGGTTGAAAATATCTCATAAATTAAAGATAAGACATGATTTAGGGTAATTTAATATTATTATACAATTATTTTGTACCTGTATTTACCATATTTACCCTTCAACCACGATAATTAAAATATTTACAAAACTTACTACCCATAATGTATAAAAATAAATGTTAACTATTTATACAATTTTTAAATCCTGATTAAAAATATTTAATCAATTTTTATAAATCGAAAACATAGAATTTTCATAAAATAATATAAAATTAATTCCCATTTTGAAAAACTAAAAAACGCGTTGTTAAGAAGTAAAAACATTTGTAATATTGACATTCGTTTATGTCCAATTTCAAGTTGAAAAATACTTTCAATGACCAAAATTGGATTAAAGGATTAATGTATAATCCAGTTACACTTTAAATGAAATTAAAATTACTATAAACCACATTAAATAAATTATATTAAAAGGAAGTTCTGAATTTAAATGCATTATTTTTCACAATTCATTAATAAATGAAATTTTGCTGAAAAATACAAAAATTTCATTCAACCTAAATTTTGATGTTCCACTTCTATTGAATATGTATATTTTATAAAATAAAACAAACAAAGGTTTCAAAAGTAGATTTAAAAAGGGTTCTCTATCTGATGGCAGTAATATAAGGCCCCCACCTTAAACCTTACTTAATCTTGAGTTATTACAAGATTACACATTGAGGATCTTTTCAGGTTTAGAGTTTTAGAGAATTAGATCATGAAACTTTCATTACATTCCACATTTAAACAAAGTGGTTACATAAAATACAGTATTCATTCATCCCATCAATGGAAACATATTTAAAAATAAAACATGGATTCTTTCTTGACACATCCTTGACACTATCATCACATCATGTACCTTTCCCTTGACCTGTGAAAAACATTTTAAAAACGTGGGATGAGAAGAAAAATCTCAGTAAGGGTGATAAAAATATGGAAAGGAAACATGAGTTCATATATACATAAGAATGAAATCATACTTTACCCATAAAACGTAGGCACTTTAACATACCACATCAAATCATGAATAAATCATATAAATCAAAAGACACAAAAGCTAACTTGAGGCATTCATAACATTCTTACGTAGGGAGTAACCAACTTGGTTACGTTTGGAATACCCACCACAGTATATTCCCTAAATCTCTTTGGAGAAACCTTAACGTTTCACTCCTTCGCGTTACCCAATGCATTGGAGAGCTATATTGGGCTCACCCGCCATTAGTTTATCACGGAACCACCCGTCTTCATAATAATGCCCAAGAACCTCAACATAATCGTATCACATAAACATGTATAAAGGAAACATAACATTTCCACCTTTCAATCACAAGATATCAATACAACACATTGATATAAAAACATTATGAAAACCATTTTAAATACCAAAATAAAATAAAATTAAAACATGGTAAAAATGTATGGCTTTTAGAAGAAGCCAAAAACTCAAATAATGGTCACGACGGCGAAGAAGTCGTTGTCGTCGCATACATACTACAAAAACATTCCCTTTTGTCATTTAGTAAAACGCTTCATATAAAAAATATTACTTTTGGATAAATGTAAAAGTCAAAGGGGATTATACACCGTATAAAATAAGGTTATGTATAAAACAAAATATGCCTCAATGAAATGAGATGGAGATGAAGTCCCATACAAAGATGGTATCCTTGGTTTAAGGATAAATGAATTACATAATTATGTGTGACAAAAAAATACACCAAATATAAGTGGATATTAAGTGTAAAATAATCAATGGTCATTCACACATAATCAAATGATGACATATTCAATAACTACATATTGAACCCAAAGAAATCGAAATTAGGTTAAGAAGTTCGCTTAACAGCCTAACGGCGTCACATCAAAATGAGTTGATGAGAGATAAAAAGTGTATCTCATCACTTGGACATAACATTTACATAAATATGGATATATGAGAACATATCTCAACATAATAATATGTAAATTAAAAGACCCAACAAAAGAAGTCTTCTAAAAAGAGGAGGGTGAAAGGTTCCCTTACCGACTTGGGTATCTTTCAAAACATACAACTCATGAAAGAAGGACAATAAATCATTGATGTAAATACTCATAAACGAAATTATATTACACAAATAGTATAATAATGGTAAGTATATACAACACTCAAAGGAAATTGTGGCAAATATATCATAAATCTCACAGGAATAAAAGTGAGATGAAAAATCCCTTACGAGAACTCGGCAGCCTAACGGTGCCACATAAAACTTACAAAAATTGATTGATGAGATCAAATAGGGTATCTCATCATATTAACATAAAGTTTATAGAAAGATGAATATAAAAGAACATCCCCCAACATAACAAAGTGGAGCTTAAAATAAGTGACATAAAGGAGAGTACTTAAAAAGAAAGAGAGAGGTTAGATCTCTTACGAAAATTCGGCAGCCTAACTGCGCCACTCAAAACATTCAAAATGGATTGATGAGAGAGAATAGGGTCTCTCATCACATGAAAATAAAAATTACAGTAATATTAATATAAAATAACATCCAAATAACATGAAATATGATCATTAAATGGAATGACATAAATGAGTGTACTTAAAAAGAAAGAGAGGAGTAGGATCCCTTACGTCAAGTCCAACTTGTCTTGTTATTTTCTTTATATTCCTAAATAATAAACTTTGGTAAATTTATAATTTCTTAAATACATCCTATAAATATTATAATTTAGTTCACATCACATATTATAATGTTATAATAATTGTTTAATAATGTTAGTTCATATCAGACATTTTTGCCGATGTTTGGTACATGAGTCAAAAATGAACTTGTTTGAAAAATTATTGTCCATGTAATTATAAGTAAATAATTTCCAGAATAGTATTAATGATAAAAATATCATATATATTCAGTACATACTCATTTTATACTATTCTATATCATTTGGAGATAAAAATGAAAAGCACCATTCATGGAGACGGAAGGCCGTACGTACACATTAAAGCTACTTTCATTTTTTTTCTTTTTCATATTAATGGAATTAAAAATAAATTATATATATATATTAAAATTACAATATAATATATATGTCATATAGTCCACATATGTTCATTAATTTAATTCTTTATACATTCCATGTATTGCATGTATGAGTCACATCACTTGAGGGGGCGGTAGCCCGCACTTCCTCATATGAAATTATCGCATTTACACAACATGAGAAGAATAATGGTATGGTTTAAATATAAAATAATGAAGCATATAGTAAACATAAATACCATATATATCATATATAAAATACAGTGACATCATAATGGCCACCTTTAAAGGTGTTAAATGAATATTGAACAATCATCGTATCGTGAGCCAGAAAATCGCCAACCACAGAAACAATATGTTCTTTAACCATTCGACGAAGGTGTGTGTAAGTGTAGAACTAATACTTATTATAACAACATCCTAGTATATTAAAGATACTGGAGTTGTTACAAAAGAGATGAATCAAAAGAGTTTAGGTGGTTAGAGAAGCAAAATAAAGCAAAAGGACACAAGTGAAGACTATACCTTAAATCGGGTAACTCCGTTTGGTTTGAGCTCAAAGGCATCCTTGGGAAGACTTATTCCCAAAGTGAGGATTCAGGGAGTTATAGATGGATGTGGAGAGACACAATGGGCAGAGTTTGGCCAAGCCAAAGGCTTTGGATGTGTGGGTAAGGAGGGAGATGTGGGGGCCTTTTATAAGAGGAGAAGAGGGGCACTCTTGGAAAGTAAGCCAATGATACATTATTTGAAAATGAGTTTCAGATTTAAAAAGTCCCACATTGATATAATTCGTGGATAAGGTGATAAGGGTTCGAAATACACCCGTCCAATAGGTTTCTGACATGTGTAGGTCTTAGATATTACATTATCCTTCCATTTTATTTAAATCCTTTATTAATGAGGTAATTGCTGCATCATCATGATGTCATAAATAATTTAATAAATTTAATGTCTAAAAATTATAAAAAAATATCATGATATAGGAAATCTTTTTAGATTTATAATGAATATTTATAGTCCAAAATATCCTTTAGTTAGACAAAAATAAAAATATTTTACTTAGGTGATACATTCATTGTTACATTTAGCATTCTTTAAAAAATAAAAAGATAAAAAGTCACTTTCTCACAAAAGTGATTCCATGGGGCCCCCAAGTTTGGCACAAGGAATATCATGGTCGGCCATGAGACAACCAGTATCCTTAGAACACATTTTGTGGTCATTTTTGATTATTATGATATTATTTTATTATCTTTAACTACCTGATTACTCATTAATCAAGATAATTAAAGATAATATCCATTGTTACTATTCATAATGTCCAAAAAACAAAAGAGTCTTAATTACATAATTTGGACCTTCTGATTCCAAATATGTAATCCATTTTACCAAATTCCAAACACATAAATTTCAATAATTAATTTAAAAAAACATCCCGTTGTCAAAACAAATAGCGGGGTTTTTAGAAACAATATTTATGAAAAGTTTGGCACCTATTTATGCCTAATTCCAAAGTGAAATTAATCCCAATGACCATCATTGAATCACATGGTAAAAATATATAATAATTAAACTTTAAAACAAATAAAAAAAATAACAAAACCATATAATTAAATTATTTGGAAAAAGAAGTTTTGATGTAAAATGAATTATTTTTCACTATTCATTGAAAAATGAACATTGTCAGAAAAATACCAAAAATTAACCCAAGGTAAATATCAATGTCCCAATCATAAATAATATGTTTATTTTGAAAAATAGAGCTTATAAAATTGTCAATATTTTGATTTAAAAAATGGTGTGCCATCAAAAGGTAGTAAAACAATCTTATAAAAATACTAGTGTATTCAATGCTTAAGATGGGATTCATTTGTATTTTATGCATCTAAAATTTATTGGATAAAAGTAAAAACATTTAACAAACATATATAATCATATTTTAGTTATTTCTATTCATTCTTGTCAATACAACGGCTAGGCGTTAACTACCATTTAAAATAATATTATTTTATTATTAGAGTGCAACGTAAGATTTCAGAGGAACTCGTTGTTGCGTATTGGGTAAGACATCGACAATAGCATTCCATTTAAATTAATATTGAAATTTTATTCACAAATAGGGATAAATATAAAAATTTCATATTCTTTATTTTCCTGGGGTGTTACATCCTTCCCCCCTTTTGGGAATTGCATCCTCGCAATTTTAAAATTGATCTTGGAAACATCCTTGAACGTCCCACATTGGAACAAGAGTCGGTTAAACAATCATATTAAAATAAAGAAAGATAAGTAAAAAGGTCACCCGAGTTAACCCATACTAGGATTCCATGTAGAAAAATATGGACATGGAGGAGAAAACATTGGGTCATGTTCTGATGGAGAGTGATAGAAAACATGTTTAGGACAAAGTTAACCACAAGAAAATCACAAACTTGTGAGGGGTTAAACGGTATTCGATTCCCCAGTAGGAAAAGTTAATAGACAACATTTTTGTTTTAAGTTACTTTTTATTGAGGAATTTATTCATAAGGAAACATAATCACTTATCATGTTGACTCTCAACTTTTATTAGATTCCTTACACAAACTCATATTTTCTCCAAAAGACGAGTATTTAGGAAGACTTGTTCACATTAAGAGTACTATAATAAATTTCTAGAGAATCACCTAATCCACATTACAGAACTATATACATCCCATGTCTTTAGACTATAACCAAAACCAAAACCAAAAAGGTTAGTACAAGAACAGAAAATCCATAATAAGATAACCCTTCATAAAAAGAAAATCTATTCTTAATCTCCAAAATTTGTCCATCAAAACCCAAAGTTCAACGAGGATCATTCGATAAAAAATTTGTCCATAAAATTATTCAAAGTAAACCAAACTAATATTGAAACCCAAATATTTAGAGGATTTAGTCACATAGTCTTCCAAGTTAAATCGTAACATTTATCTCCATACAACATCATTTTCTCCTAAAGTCTCGTATTGAAAAGTAATTAACCTAATCACATATCTTCCATGATAGGTTAATAAATTACCATAGATAAAACAAAATCAACTTACTATTAATTCATAAAATCATCTAACTAAAAAGAATCAGTCAAATTAACCAGGGACATCACGTAGTCCAGTGGTAGGCGATAAATACTAGTAGCACTTTGGTTGTGGGTTCGATTCCCACAGTTTTGTCCGATGCGACAGGTTGTCACACAGTCTGCATGTTGTCCTTTTTCCAAAACTATATAATTCTAAAATCATTCACAAAAGAGGTAAAATCATCAAAAATAACCATAACATAATTTAACCAAAATTTAATCTCATGCCTTTCACTTCCATCACAACATATAGTAACCCATAATTACCTCAAAATTAAGGATCATATAAACCCAAATGGTTATTTATAACTATGTCCTCAAAAGAACAGATAACTATTGCATGAATAAAATTTTCATATATTAAACATCAGGGTTACACATACTATAAAAAGTCTTCTAATGTAACCCCATCATCAAAAGAGACTTAATACTCTTAAGAATTTCACCATAACACTTGATGCCCTTATATGTTGACTTCTTTCATTCAACGTTCTTCATGATCCATTAACCATTCATTTCCAACTTATTCTGAAATACTTCTTTCCTACAAACAGAATCATGAATCATATCCTAAGATTTAAAATAGGAAAACAATAGTTATGAAATAATCCATACCTTTGATTGGTCATTGTCATTTTCTTCATCCTCAATCAGAATGGCATTAGTTATTGGTAAACGAACATTTGTACGATCTTGGTGATCCCATTCATGAATCTTCTTCATAGGACATGTGTTTTCATAATGACCATGAACACCACATTTAAAATATTCAATTGATCCCCCAGAAAGAACTTTTTTCCCTTTCCTCGAGTCAACGGGATACTTCCTTTTTCCATGGCAGGTTCTTGCTTTATGACCTTCATTTCCACATCTATAGCATATTTCTGTCCCTTTGAAACATCATCATAGGTGTTTCCTTCCACATCTTTGACACATAGGTTTTTTAACACACTTACCTTTATGATTATTACCTGTACTTCCGTAGGGATTTTTTTCTCGCATATATGATGCCTTAGAGAAATCACCAAGGTTTAGGTGGTCAATCATGACTCCAGATTGTTGGTTGAGGATAATCACAAGAGTTCTCATTGCAGCTCCCATATCATTCAGTTTCTTGCTCAAAAACCTGTCACAGTTTCCTTCACATCCACTGTTACTTTGGTGACTGCTAGATCTAGCCATTTACTAAAACCAAAAAGGTTAGGGTTATTTTATCAACAAAACTATAATTTACTAATGAGGAAGATAAAAACTAAGATATACTTAATCATTCACTTTAGCTAATACTAGAACTCTTTCTGAATTCCTAACCATTATGGTAATGTCACTTATGCTTAAAGAATACCCTAACCTCTAATTTTATCTAAACCGGCCTCTGATACCAACTATAAGGCCCCATCCTTAAACCTTAATTGATCATGAGTTATTACAAGATTACACATTGAGTATCTTTTCAGGTTTATAGTTTTAGATAATTACATCATGAAACTTGTATTACATTCCACATTTAAATAAAGTGGTCACATAAAAGACAGTATTCATTCTTCCCATAAATGGAAAAATATTTAAAAATAAAACACGGATTCTTTCTTGACACATCCTTGACACTATCATCACATCATGTACCTTTCCCTTGACCTGTGAAAAACATTTTAAAAACATGGGATGAGCATAAAAAGCTAAGTAAGGGTAATAAAAATATGGAAAGGAAACATGAGTTCATATATACATAAGAAAGTAATAATACTTTACCCATAAAACATAGTCACTTTAACATACCTCATCAAATCATGAATAAATCATAGAAATCATAAGACACAAAAGGTAACGTGAGTCATTCATAACATTCTTACGTAGGGAGTAACCCTCTTGGTTACGTTTGGAAATGCCCACCATAGTATATTCCCTAAATATCTTCGGAGAAACCTTAATGTTTCACTCCTTCGCGTTACCCAATGCAATGGAGAGCTATATCGGGCTCACCCGTCCTTAGTTTATCACATAACCACCCTTCTTCATAATAAGTCCCAAGAACCTCAACATAATCGTATCAAATAAACATGCATAAAGGAAACATAACATTTCCACCTTTCAATCACAAGATATAAATACAACACATTGATATAAAAACATTATGAAAACCATTTTCAATACCAAAATAAAAAAAAGTAAAACATGGTAAAAAAAATGTATGGCTTTTAGTGAAAGCTGAAACTCAAATAATGGTCACGGCGGTGAAAAATTTGTTGTCGCCGCATACGTACGACAAAAACATTCCCTTTTGTTGTTTAGTAAAATGCTTCGTATAAAAAAGATTCCTTTTGGATAAACGTAAAAGTCAAAGGGGTTTATACACTGTATAAAATAAGGATGTGTATAAAACAAAATATTCCTCAATGAAAGGAGTTTGAGACGAAGTCCCATACAAAGACGGTATCCATTGTTTAAGGATAAATCAATTACATAATTATGTGTGACAAATGAATACACAAAATATAAGTGGATATTAAGTGTAAAATAATCAAAGGTCACTCACACATATTCAAAGGATGACATATTAAATAACTACATGTTGAACCCAAAGAAATCGAAATTGGGTTAAGTAGTTCCCTTGACAGCCAAACGGCGTCACATCAAAATGAGTTGATGAGAGATAAAAAGTATATCTCATCACTTGGACATAAAATTTACATCAATAAGGATATATGAGAACATATCTCAACATAAAAATATGTAAATTAAAAGACCCAACAAAAGAAGTATTTTAAAAAGAGGAGGGTGAAAGGTTCCCTTACCGACTTGGGTATCTTTCAAAACATACACCCCATGAAAGAAGGAAAATACATCATTGATGTAAATACTCATAAACGAATGTATATTACACAAAGAGTAGAATAATGGGAATTACATACACCACTCAAAGTAAATTATAGAAAATGTAGCATTAATCTCACGGGAATAAAAGTGAGATGAAAAATCCCTTACGAGAACTCGGCAGCCTAACGACGCCACATAAAACATTCAAAAATGGATTGATGAGATCAAATAGGGTATCTAATCATATTAACATAAACATTATAGAAATAGGAATATAAAAGAACATCCCCCAACATAACAAATAGGAGATTAAAATAAGTGACATAAAGGAGAGTACTTAAAAATGAAGAGAGAGGTTAGATCTCTTACGAAAATTCGGCAGCATAACGGAGCCACTCAAAACTTCCAAAATGGATTGATGAGAGAGAATAGGGTCTCTCATCAAATTAACATAAAAATTACAGTAAGATTAATATGAAAGAACATCCCCATAACAATAAAGATGAGATTTAAAAGGAATGACATAAAAGAGTGTACTTAAAAAGAAAGAGAGGAGTCGGATCCCTTACCTCAAGTCCAACTTGTCATGTTCGTTTCTTTATATTCCTAAATAATTAACATTGGTCAATTTATAATTGATTAAGGAAGTCCTATAAAAATTATTATTCAGTTCATATCACATATTATAATGTTATAATAATTGTTTAATAATGTTAGTTCATATCAGTTGTTTTTGTCGATGTTTGGTACGTGAGTCAAAAATGAACTTGTTTGAAAAATGATTGTCCATGTAGTTATAAGTAAATAATTTCTAGAATATTATTAATGATTAAAATATCATATATATCCAGTACATACTCATTTTATACTATTCCATATCATTTGGAGATAAAAATGAAAAGCACCGTTCATGGAGACGGTAGGTCGTACGTACGCATGAATGCTACTTTCATTTTTATCTTTTTCAAATTAATGGAATTATAAATAAATGATATATATATTTTATAATTCCAGTATAATATATATGTTATATAGGTCACATATGTTAATTAATTTCATTCTTTATACATTCCATGTATTGCATGTACGAGTCACATCACTTGAGGGGGCGGTAGTCCAAACATCCTCATATGAAATTATCGCATTTACACCACATGAGAAGAATAATGGTATGGTTTAAATATAAAACAAAGAAGTATATAGTAAAAATAAGTACCATATATATCATATATAAAATATAGTTACATCATAATGGCCACCTTTAATGGTGTTAAAAGAATATTGAACATTCATCGTTTCGTGAGGCATAAAATCGCCAACCACAGAAACAGTATGTTCTTTAACCATTCGACGAAGGTGTGTGTAAGTGTAGCACTAATACTTCTTATAACAACATCCTTTTATATTTAAGATACTGGATTTTTTACAAAAGTGATGAATCAAAAGCGTTTAGGGGGTTGGAGAAGCAAAACAAAACAAAAGGACACAAGTGAAGACTTTACCTTAAAATTGGGTAACTCCCTTTGGTTTGAGCTCAAAAGCTTCCTTGGGAAGAATTCATCCCAAAGGGAGGCTTCAAGGAGTTATAGAGGGATGTGGAGAGACAAAATGGGCAGAGGTTGGCCGATCCAAAGGCTTTGGAAGTGTGGGTAAGGAGGTAGAGGTGGGGGGCTTTTATAAGAGGAGAAGAGGGGAACTCTTGGAAAGTAAGCAAATGTTACTTTATTTGAAAATGAGTTTCGGATTTAAAAGGTCCAAAATTGAAATACTTCTTGTATAAGGTGATAAGGGTTAAAAATAAACCAATCCAATAGGCTTTGGACATGTTTAGGTCATAGATATTACATTATCTTTCCATTTTATTTAAATCCTTTATTAATGAGGTAATCACTGCTTCATCATGATGTCATAAATAATTTAATAAATTTAATGTCTAAAAATTATAAAAAAGCTATCATGATGTAGGAAATCTTTTGATATTTCTAATTAATATTTATAGTCAAAAATTTCATTTATGTAGACAAAAATAAAAATATTTTACTTAGATGATACATTCTTTGTTACATTTAACATTCTTTAAAAAATAAAAAGATAAAAAGTCACTTTCTCACAAAAGTGATTCCATGGGGCCCCCAAGTTTGGCACAAGGCATCCCATGGCCGGACATAAGACAACCAGTAGCCTTAGGACACATGTTGTGGTCATTTTTTGTTTTTATGATATTATTTTATTATCTTTAACTACCTGATTATTCATTAATCAAGATAATTAAAGATAATTACTGTCGTTACTATTCATAATGTCCAAAAAAAAAAAAAGTCTTAATTACATAATATGGACCTTATGATTCCAAATATGTAATCCATTTTACCAAATTCCAAACACATAAATTTCAATAATTAATTTAAAAAAAACTTCCCGTTGTCAAAACAAATTGCGGGTTTTTTAGAAACAATATTTATAAAAAGTTTGGCACCTTTTTATGCCTAATTCCAAAGTGAAATTAATCCCAATGACCATAATTGAATCACATGGTAAAAATATATTCTAATTAAACATTAAAATAAATTAAAATGATAATATAACCATATAATTAAATTATATGAAAAAGCAGTTTTGATGAAAAATGCAGTATTTTTCACTATTCATTGAAAAATGAACATTGTCATAAAAATACCAAACAATTAACCCAAGGTAATTTTCAACGTCCCAATAATAAATAATATGTTTATTTTTAAAAATATATCTTATAATATTGTCAAAAGTTTGATTTAAAAAATTGGTTTTCCATCAAAAGGTAGTAAAACAATCTTATAAAAATACTAGTGTATTCAATGCTTAAGATGGGATTAATTTGTATTTTATGCCTCTAAAATTTATTAGATAAAAGTAAAAACATTTAACAAACATATATAATCTTATTTTAGTTAGTTATATTCATTTTTGTCAATATAATGGCTAGGTGTTAATTACCATTTAGAATAATATTATTTTATTATTAGAGTGCAACGTAAGATTTCAAAGGAACTTGTTGTTGCGTATTGGGTAAGCCAACAAGCATAGCATTCCATTTAAATTAATATTGAAATTTTATTCACAAATAGGGATAAATATAAAAATTTCATATTCTTTATTTACCTGGGGTGTTACAGGTAACACTGTATTTTTAGAAAAAGTACTTCTTTTATCTAAAACAAATGAATTTATTCTTATATCATATCTAAAAAACATCTAAAAAGAAATTAAACTATTAAATTGAATATATATCATATAATTTTCATTAAATTAAAATCCCTAAATAGTGATATAAAAACACAATTACTCACATTTAAATTTGTATTCATGAAAACACATCTATTATATTCAATTGGTTTTTTTTCCATTTTTAATAAATTTTGTAATCAATGAATCATCATTTAATGAAGTATAAACCATATTATAAAATTAATTATATACTATTAATTCCCACAATTCACTATGGCTAGGCGATAACTTCCCTTTGAAATAAAAATAATACTATTTTATTATTTTTCAGTTCAGCATAATGTTGTGTGCATTGTAAGATTTCGGAGAAGCTCGTTGTGGCGGGTCGAGTACGCTATCAAAAAAAGCATCAAATTTCACATAATACTAATATCTTATTCATAAGTATTTATATAAATAAAAAATTATTATTCTCTAAATACTTGGGTGATTAAATCCTTCCCTCCTTTTGTAAATTTCTTCCTCGCAATTTTAAAATAGGGCTCAGAAACTTCATTGAATGTCCCACATCGGAAAAAAATTCAATAAAAATATTACATTAAAAAGAATAAATGGAAGTATTAATGTCACCTGAGATAAAAAATACTAATATTACATGATAACATGGATATTTAAGATAAAAATAACCATCATCATCTAATGGATAGAGATAGAAAACATGAACAAGAAAATGTTATCCACCAAAAAAACCAAAAAATTGTGATAGGTTAAACGTTCATTGATTACCAAGTATGAAAGTTAAATGGAAAACGTTTTTTGTTTTAAGTTACCTTTCAGAAAGTATGAATTTTTTTTTAATGAGATTAACTAAGAATATAAGGAAATATACTTACTTTTCAAGTACAATTTTATCCTTTAACAAATTTCTACCACAAACTCATATTTTCTTCAAACGACGAGTATTCATGATGAATTTTTCACACATGAAACACTTTATTAAACATATAGAGAATCACATGTTCCAAAAAAGATTAATTATTTATTCCCCTTGTATTTAGACGTTAACCAAAAACAAAATCATTAGAACAAGATCTGATGATCTCCAAAAATGATAGTCCTTTATAGAAATCTATACCACTCTTAATCTGAAAAATTAAACAAAAAATACCCAGTGTTAAACAATTACCATTCAATAAAAAAAATCCCTTAAAATAATTCAAATAATACAAAATAAGAATCAAAACCAAATTTTAGAAGGATTTGATCACATAGTCTTCCACTATAAATCATAACATTTATCGATAAATGACATCGATTACTCTTAATGTCACATACTTAAAAGTGATTAATCTAATCACATATTCTATATAATAGGAAAATAATTTCCATAAATAATCCTAATATTTGTAATTCCAACATAAAAAATAGATTATTCAAAAATAAAAATTCAACCATTACTCTTCAAATGAAATCCTATAATATTCTATTTTCCTTACTCAAATAGTGTTACAAAAGGAGCGAACGTCTTCCAAAATAACATTTATTACATAATCATATAATCATTTTAATATACTAAGGATATCTATTTGATAAATAATAAGTTCCAAAAATCAACATATTATTGATCCATAATATCATTTAACTAAAAATAATTAGTCAAACTAACCAGGGAATTCTTGTAGTCTAGTGGTAGGATATAAATCCCAGTTTCACATTGGTGGTGGGTTATATTCCCATAGATTTTTCCTATGTGGTGGGGTGTCACACGGTCTATGTGTTGTCCATTTTCAAAAAATATATAATTTTATTACATTACCAAAAATGAGATAAATTCCTCAAAATAGACATAGTATATTTTAACCATAAATGTTATCTGATACCTCACATTTTCACCCCAAAAAGTAACAACCTATAGTAGCCTTTAAATTCATGGATCATATATACCAAGATGGTTTTTATAACTATATCCTCAAAAGAAAATATTATTCTTTCTCAAATATAATTTTCACATAAAAACATAAGGGTCATACATACAAGATAAAATTCTTCTAATGTAATTTTATCAAAAAAGAGCATTAATAATTTTAAACATTTCATCACCCATATATCTAACAAAACTCTAAAATTTCTAAAATGTGGAAATCTTAATCATCCAACTTTTTCCAGGATCTCGTAACAATTAATATAAACTAATTTTGAAAAACATATTTTTTACAAACAAAATCATGAATCATAACCTGAGATTCAATAATGTCAAAAAAATAATCTAAAAAAATACATACCTTTCATTGGTCATTATCAGTTTCCTCATCCTCAATTGGAATGAAATTAAGAATAGGTAAAAATATAATTATATGGTCTTGATGAAACATTATCGATCCTTCTTTGTAGGAAATCTATTTGCATAATTACCATATACACTACATTTAAAACATTCAATTGATCCCAAAGAAAGAAATTATTTCCCTTTCCTAGAGTCTACTAGGCTCTTCCTTTTTCCATAGAAGGTTCTTGATTTATGACCTTTATTACAATGTCTATAACATCTTTCTTTCCATTTGAATCATTTTACTAGGTTTTTACTTCCACATATTTGAAACGTTGGGTTTTGAATATACATACCTTTATTATTATTACATGATCCTCTGTATGGATTTTTTTTCTTGCATATACGATGACTTATAAAAATCAGTAAGGTTCAAGTGGTCAATCATGACTCCAAATATTTGGTGGAGAATAACTACAAGAGTTCTAATTGAATCTCCAATTTCATTCGGTTTCTTATTCAAAAAACATTCACAGTTTTCTTCATAGCAATTTTCACTTGTGTTCCTGCTAGATCCAACCATTTACTAAAACAAAAAATGTCAGTGTGAGTATATAAAAATAATCGAAATATAATATCTTATGAGGAGGGTAAATATTAAGATATACTTATCCATGTTATCTTAAACTCATTTAATTTATCTAAAATAACTATGAATCTTTATAATATACTAACTGTTATGGTAATTTCACTTACACTTAAATAACACCCTAACCTCTACCTTTATCTAAACTAACCTAGGATACCAGCTGTAAATCCACATCCTTAAACATTACATAATCTTGAACTAGGTAAATAATTTACATTGAATATATTTTTAGGTTTAGATATTTATATAATTATGTCATAACATATACATAACTACTTGAATATTAAAAGTATATACTTCTTCTCACTATCCATTTTTTCATAAAACAAAAACTCTTAAAAAAATTAACAAGTCTACTTCCATGTTTTAGATAGCATGACTTTTCCACGATCCCATCCTTGACACTGTTCTCTTTAAGTCCTATAAAAAACATTTCAATACTTGGGATAAGCATAAAAAGATCAGTAAGGGATACATAAAGAATGAAAAAAATTAGTTTTTCAAAACAACATGTCAACCATGAATACCTTATCATAATGTTATACTTTTCACCATAAATAAGTATAAAAAACACTTCACTGAATATAATTTCATTGCTTACCATTTTTTGAAATCAATAGATACCTATAAATCCCATAGAAAACAACGTATAACATATAAAGTAAACTTTGGACATAAAAATACTTCAATTTATATCCATACTATATAATTCTACCCATATGACTAAATAGTATACCCACAAGGACAAATTTCATACTCAATGAATTGGTGGTTATAATGTAACAACATGTCCTTGGTTTATCACGAAACCACACATCATTTGGTTTATCACATAACGACCCGTCATTTGGTTTATCATGTAACCACCCATCAAATATTCAAGTAACTTTATATAATAATAACTCACAAATTATTTCAAATATAGAAATTTCTCTAATAAAATTTAATTTTCAATCAAAAAAAATAATTTCAAGATATTGAAATACTAAATCCATTTCAAAAACTATTTAAAACATTTAACGTTGAGAATTTTAAATCAATCTGTCCCATACCACTTTGAATCCTTTGTAATTAATTTTCAATTTAAAACAATATTTTTTTTATAAATATATTCTTAAAACCAATTTTGAAAACATGGACATAGAATATAATATTTTAAATGAATAAATCTTTTAATCATTAAAAAAATGTTTTGGTTAACGAGTCCTTTAACACTTGAGAACCACTTGAAAAATTATTGACACATAGGTATATTAAAATTATAGTGCAATATAATATTATATATATGTTATATAAGTTCATTGACTACATATTTTATACATTCCATGTATGGAATGAACGAGTCATATCACTTTGAGGAGGTGGTAGTCCGCACTTCCTCAAAAGAAATTATCATGTTTACACATCATAAAAAGAATAAAGGTATGTTTTAAAGAAAAATTACCAGAACATAATGGTAATTTAAATAATATATATTCCATATAAATATATTTACATAATAATTTCCACCATGAGAGGTGGTTGGAGACAATCGAACAATCATTGTTTCATGAGGCAGTAGTTTGTCGTCCACAGAAACAATATGTTATAAATTCATTAGATGGAGACGTGTCTAAGTGTAGTTAAATAATTATAATAAAAATTCTTATAATATTGAGGATAATGGTGTTTTTAGGAAATAATATAATAATAATAGAATAGGGATTGAAGAAGTAGAAAATTGGAAAGGAACTTTAGAGAAGTCGCTACCTCTTTAAACGAGTTAGTCCGTTTGATTTGTGCCAAACTGAATTTTTGAATTGCCTTATGCCTAAAGTAAAGATTATAGGAGGAATATAGGGCTTTTTGGAGATTATTAGAGTATATTTTATATTTTAAAAGGGGCTTGATAGGTGTGAGTACGAAGTTAGAGGTAGTGGCCATTTATAAGAGGAAGGAGGGGTACTTTTGGAATGTCTTGAAAGATTATTTTATTATAAATAGAATTTAGGTATTTAGAAGGCCCAAATCTCAATTAATTCAATGGTAAGATTATTATTGTTTGAAATCCAATAAACTAATTGTTTTTAGATATGATTTGGTTTCAAATTTTACCTTATCATTTATCTTTAACCCTTAGTTATCTAATTTAACCATTACCATGCCTTTTGGTATATTCATACTATATGGTTAATATAGTTACCAAAAAGTGATAATAAAACCTCAAGTGGTTAATTAATGAAATATATATAATAATCTAATCATTTTCGAAATCATATTTTTTTCAGACTAATATATCATTTAATATAATAGTATTTGTTTTAAAAACTAATTTTATCAGTATTTGTACTATATATATCATGACTTATTAAAAATTTATAAAAAATTGATTTTTTCAAAAAAACATCATAAATTAAAATATATAAAGTCATAATAATCCCTAAAATTAATAAATGATATAAAAAATGTAAAAATAAATTTATTTTAATATTTATAATCTAATTTATTTAAATCATTCATTAATAAGGTTATAACTACATCATCATTGTTTCGTAAATATATTTATTTATTTTAGGCCTAAAATTTATAAATAAAATACGATGATGTAGGAAATGTTTCTATATTTATATTGACTATTTATTTTACAAATTATAACTTATCCAACCCCATATAAAAATTGTTTTACTAAAAGGTACATGTTTAGGTTTTATTTTCCTTAACTTTAAAAAAGTGATTAAACGTTATTTTCAATCAAAAGTGTCACCATGGGGTCCTAAAATCGACCCAAGGATTCTCAGGGTCGGAAATAATTCATCAAATATTATTAGGACATGTGTTAGTGTAATTTAAAATTATTATAATATTATTTTTACCCTTATTTACCAGATCTCCCCTTTAACCACGGTAAATAAACTATTTACACAAGTTACTATACATAATGCCTAAATATAACAGTAACCTATTTAAAAAATTTGGACATCTTGATTACTAATATGGAATCCATTCTTCCAAATTCAAAACATATATGTTTTATAAATTAATTTATAATTAATTCCAGTTGTCAAAACGGAAAAGTGTGTTATTAAGAAGTAAAAACTATCAAAAGATTAACATGCGTTTATGTCCAATTTCAAAGTGAAGTTACATAAAATGACAAAATTGGACTAAATTACAAAAATATAATCCATTTACACTTTAAAATAAGATAATATTACAATCTAAATATATAAATAAATTAGATTAAAATAATGATTTGAATTAAAATGCAGTATTTTTCACTATTCTTTAAAAATTGTACTTTAACAGAAAAATAACACAATTTCATGAAAAGTAAATCTTGGGGTTAATATTATAAATAATAAGTTTATTTTTTCAAATAATACATATAATGGCATTAAAATATTTATTTAAAATGGTTTCTCCATCAAAAGGTGATAAAACTTCATTTTTAGAAAAATACTTCATTTATTTGAAAAAATTGAATTTATTATTATATCATATATAGAAAAAAATATAATATGAATTTAAAAATATATATTTAATACATATCATATATTTTTCATTAAATAAACTTCCTTAATGAGGGATATGAAAACACAATTAGTCTCTTTTAAATAGGTATTCATAAAAACACATACAATATATTAAATTGGTTTTTATTTTCATTTATAATAAACATGATAATGAATAAATAATCATTTAAAAATGTGTAAACCAAATTTCACAATTAATTTAATACTATTAATTCTCTCTATTCCAACATTTAGGCATTAGCAACCATTTAAAATAATAATAATTTTATTATATTATATTTTAGAAAAACTCAATGTTTGGAGCAATGTATGATTTCAGAGAAGCCCATTGTTGCATGTAAATAAGACTATCATAAAAAAAAATACCTTTTAACTTTAAATAAATATATTATTCATATGTATTATTATAAACCCAAAATTATTATTCTATAAACACCATGTTCATTACTGAAAGGGAATCTGATATGCAAGCATAGAAGTCAGACTTGTTCTCTTGGACACCACAATAATGCATAGAGTGGCTCGGGGTTGAGCTATTATATACTGGAAAGATTGTAATATAATATATATTTATAAGTATTTACATATTTTATTATTTCATTTTTTTCCTTGTTCGCCAAACCTTTTTTAGAGACATAAAAACTTTGTCGGTGAAAATGACCAAAATGTTTTAGATATATGTTTTTTATATTAATGGGGTGCTTGTTTAAATATGATAAATGGGTTTATAGATTACATGATTTAGAAGGATTTAGAGGTGGTTTGGGTAATTATTTATAATTTGTAATAGAAGTAAATTCTGGGTGATTATACGCCATGTACAATTTACATGATATGTAACTGCCGCTGGACACATTAGGGACCAGCTTCAGGCATGAATTGGTTATAAATCAGGTAAAAAATACACTACATGTAAAATTAACTAAGGGCTAAAATTAATCTGAGATTATGGTTTTTTAGTATATCCCTCTAAAAATAAATATACAAAATTTAAAGGAGTTACATCCTATGTAGTATCGCATCCTGTAGTTTTAAACAGTGCCATAAGGAAAAATTTATTTAAACCATCCTTGTTTCTTCCAAATCTCAACAATAGATAATATTCCAAGAAATTTTGTACTGAATCTATTCATTAAATATTTCTGGATCATGATTCTAATCATGGGTGAGCTTTTTTTCATCAATTTTCCCATACCTCCTTTTATTCTCCATTTGATTCCATGTAATCACATAACCATGGTAATCATTGGTTTCTATCTCGATCATTTAACTCTAGGATCCTACTTATGATCATATAAACCTCAGTAATTTTTAGTGAATCATAATGGAAGATTTGGTTGACAACTATTCAAACATAAGGGTTATAAACCTCAACCCTATGGACAGTATAATTCATTGTGTGTGCAATATTGTGATTGTGCCAATATATCAGGAACCTAAATTAATTAAATAATGAATTGGATTATTCATTGAAATCATTTTGGATATAATTGGTTATTGACTTAGCTTGTGGCTACCATTAAAGTGAGATAACACTTGGTTATAAATTAATTTACTGATGTCTTAATGTGTTTTTAGAATGACATGGGATTTGGGTGATTTCATCATATAGATTAACCTTATCTTGCCTTATTTTTTGAATTATTATTTTATTGTTGGTTTATGAAAAAATGATAAATGAAATGTGTAATTCAATGATAAATGGTATTTTTCTTAATTTACCATTGATAGTTATGATGTGATACTTTGATATCCTTGTTCCTATGATTAGTTTTTTGATTTATATGATATAATGCCTATATAGGTTGTTGTACTATTTTACAAACCGAAATGATTATATACTGGGCTATTCCCTGAGAAAGGGTAAAAAGGTTATATAATGGGTTATTCCTCGAGATATGATGAAATGGTTATATAGTTGGCTATGTCCAATGAAATATGATGAAACACTTATATATCGATCATGGCTCAGCAAAATGCTATACTGCTTATATGCTGGTACAAACCATGATTAAATGATAATATTATTTTGTATATGGTTTCAAACTAGATTTGTGTAATTTATAACGTAGTTATATGGTTATGGTTATGTCGTCCTGGTTTCGATACATGCTCTAAGACATTAAAAGATGAACCTGAGGGTGGTTACATTATACCATGTTAATATGGTTGTTTTTGGCATCGTTCTGAGACATGCTTAGAGATATTCTAGAATGGTACTAATGTATATTGATGTGGTATTAATTTAATGATTTAATTAATTTGTACATGTATTTATTTCATTATTGCATGCACTTATTATCTGACTGGTTATGCTTATAAATGGTTTTATCGACCTATAAAGTAATACTCACAACCTACCCAGACCACAATTTGCACCCATGAATATTATATGGATGCGAGACTAAATAAGGGAAAGGGACCTTGTAATTGATTGTTTCTTATTGGATGTGTTGGATTTTAGAGATGAGACTGACATGGGGTTCAGAACCAGGGAATTTTGAGCCTACTAGTTCGTTGTCTATACTACTTCTAGAATGAATTTTGTTTAAATGATAGTTTGTTATTAAATTATTACTATTTTTTTATCAGATTATTCAGTTTAGTTTTATCATTGGGTTTTCTATTGTATTGTATTGTTTCCATTTTTGTACATACTTATATTTATTTTATATTATTATATGGTTATTATACTATGTTGTGACTCTGTAATAAGGGGGTATAGTCTCCCCACTATACATATCACATCCTAATTGTTATTATAAATCCTATGGTGTATGGGTAGGTTCAATCTAGGTCTCATAACTAACCCATTTCAGCCATGTGGGAGCGTGTGAGATCGGGGGACATTACACATTTCATTTCATGGGTTATAATATGATGAAATTTTCATGATCTTGTATAACACATAAATATGGATTTTATTATGATATTATTGAGACATATATCTCATTATAATGCATTGTGTAAATATTTATATATCATTACATAGAAAAGAATGAAATGGAGAGAGAACCTACTTCAGTAATGGTATTTTCCGCTATGATGGTATTGGAATTGATCTCTGGCTACCTTTGGGTAGTGAACCCATACAAATATGATATCCTTCAAAATGATCCTTGACTACTTTTAAAATTTATTTTATGCTTAGGTGTATCCCATACTACCATGACTTATTCCAATATTATAATCTCATGGATCATTTTCTTTTATTCCTATATGATTTTGTTTTAAAAACTGTCAATATTTATTCCATGACTCAATATTATAATCTTTGATATGTTGGGTATGTATTTCAAATAATATGATCATGGTCTCTTAACCTTATTCTCATGTTATACATATGTATCTCTGTTTTCCCATTAGTAATCATTTTATGTCATCCTATCTTATATTTCCTTTCCCCAAATTATGATGAAATGTTTTCATGTTGGACTACTAATGTCGAAGATCATTATGGGATAAATTGAAGATATTTCCTTATTTAATAATATAATGTTCTAATTATAATTTGGAACTAACATATTATGGTCCTCGGGTGTGTGTTAATGTAATATATATAATATTCATCTAAAATGAATAAATATCCATGTATTAGAAGAATGGGTTTCTATTGTTTTTATCAGAGAAAAATGAAGGAATTTGATCCATGATAACTTTTACGTGGGAGAATTAGACCAACCTTTCTTCTCTACCCAAGGGCTTCATGAGAAAATGATTTAAACATGGAATTATAGTGTTTCCCACACTGTAGGTGTAATTTCTCGTAGAGTTCCTAATAGGTATAAATTATAGTCCATTGAAAATAACATTACACCACTCTAGTTGGTATCAGAGGGAAGGATTATTAAAACATTAAAAACATGACTGTGAAAACATTCTTTATATCCCTGGGAGTATTTATAAGGATATTTCTAGGTTTGATTATAAGGAAATTTCCAAGCATGATTCGAAGTATAAAAAAATTCAGGAAATTTTAGTAAAGTATAGAGAAATTAGTTTGTGAGAAATTTCATCCCTATCTAGATTCTACAAGGGGATGTGGATCTAGCATCAAAGCACCTAGGGGTACTAAATATAAAAAGGGGACATTGATCTAGACTCATTCATAATTTATTGTATGACAACATGACTTTCTCTACACCTAGTTTGATAATCCTCATTTATATTCCTTTTAAATTCACAAACTCTTTAAAACCCATCATGAAGTATTTAAATAGATGGTTACTGGGAATGAACCGGGATAAACCTAAAGTGTCATGGATTAAAAATAAGTTGTTATGATTTTGGATATAATATAAGTAATTTCCATGATTATTTGGTTTCCCATTTTGAATGGCCTTTCTCACAGTAATTTTTTTTGTTATAGTCAATGGATACAACCAGAAGGAACTAGGATTACATTTAATGTGATGAATTTTTTTATGAGAAGCCAAATTGGATGATGATTAGAGTAAAGGATGTTGTGATTATGCATAATCATTTGTCATGATATGTGATTAAAAACGTTCACCATATTGAACTCTTGGACTCACCATAGAACAGAAGGATATATTTCATTTAATAGTTCAGGTAATGGAGACCGTTGAATAACGAATACTCTTTTTCTTATATGTAGTGGTTGTAGGGAGAGGTTATGAAGATAATTTTCTAGAGGGATGATAATATATTTCATTATGGAAAAGAAGAACTCAAAGAAAGTAATTTTAGAGGATAAATAATAATTTTGGATAATGAAATGGATTGTATTAACGTTCACCAAAAGATAACATTAATGGTTGAATATTTGAAATGTTGAAATTGAAAGCATTATGAAAATTGATGTCCTAAAGTAGAATATTGTGAATAGAACTAGAAAGGTTGTACATGTAAGGGTTTTGGAGTTGATGATGAATATGCTTAAAATGATATATGAAAAGAAGGTGGTATTAATGATTAAGATAATGAATACAAGTAAATGGTTTCAGATGGTTGTGGGATGACTGAATTATTTATGTATTAGAACTAATTAATTAGGAAATATATATATATTGTTCAGTATAATTTTTTCATTAAAATTATTAAATAATATGATGAAAGATATTGATAAAATAGAAAAATTATTTAAATTAAAATGTTATATTTTTATTAAGGGATGATAACAATTAATATGTTCCCGATAATGAGAAAATTGTGTTTAATTTGGATAAAGATATTTTTGATAAGATTAATATAGTATTCATGACCATGAATCATGTTAACAATTTTTGGACAATGTTACTATTGGTGGATTTTACAAAATTATAAGATATATAGAATATATTCAATAATATTATGTTTTATTCAAGTAATAAATGTTCATGTATGTTGTTAATAAGATTATATGGTAATTTAGGTTTTCAACATTTTTTTAATGAATACATAATGAATGTGTTCACTTGTTTAGTAAGTAAAAATTTGGAGACACGCTGTCTTTTTTGGGGGATAAATGATAAGTTTGAATAGATAAATTTAGTCACTTTCATTATAAATATTGAATTTTGGAAGTGTTACATGTTTAACCATTTATTTAATGGCTTATGTTGAACTTTGCTTGAGTTTTTTGAAATTAATGTACTAATTCACCATATGATGATTTATATATATTGGATAACATTGACAAAAAATATTTTTGACATGATAAATAAATATAGATAGCGTAAATTATCATTTTATTTATGGATATTATGATTTATTAGTGATCCAAGAAGAAGAAATTCAACATCATTTCTTTGAATAATAGATGAAGTTGATATTAATTAAGGCACATCCAAAGAGTGATATTGTGTTTATGAAATTAAGAGAAATAAATTATGTATATCTTATTTTGAAAATCAATCAACATTAAGAGAATGATATTGAATGAAAATTTAATCTTGTTATAAACATTTTTGATGAAATCAAGGACATTTTCATGCAACTTTTGTTTTTGTTTTTTTGGTCTTCAACATACTCTAGATCACTAACTATTTTATGATCAATGATCTATATCACACTCTATTATTAATAAATGATAGTATTAAATAACAAAATATCCACTTCCCACAAGTGTTCTCATATAGGGAAACATAGTTTTTAGTTACTTTAGGTAACCTACAGCATTCACTCTTTATGGAAACTTTTATTATTATTTTTTATATTGTGGTCTTATATGAATGAATATTCTAATGATAAATATATAACGATTGAGTTGAATTTAGAGGGAGGAATTCATTTTATGGGGATGGGGTATAATGTAACATCCCTAAATTTTACAAATTATAATTTGTAAAAAAATTATTTTAATATTTTATATATGATTCATTACATGCAACAACAAGTTTCTTCATTACCATGCATAACACATGTCATCAAGTTTCAAAGAAACATGAAATAACATATATTTTTAATATGAATATAATAACCTAGTAAATAAATAGGTTGGTATGAAACATATTAACTAATTTATGATATATAAAAAAAATTCCGACTCATTAAAAATTTGCTGATAAATTATTTTTACATAAGCATTGAATTTTCAGTAATGTATTTATATTAATCAAAATAATGTTTCCTTGAAAAATGAATTTTATTGATTCTTATGAGAAAATATTATAAATATTGTTTAAAATGTATTTTATTATATTAAAATAATTTATGAAATCATCATATCGAAATTAACTAATGGTGAATGTTTTAGAATTTTGGGAAAATATTTATTTTGATGCGAGTAGTGAAAAATATTATTTTTTGAACAATTATTAATATATAATAAATTTAATAATTTAAATTCCCACCTTTGTTATTATTTAAAATAGGAATTATTTAATAATATTTAACTCACTTAATTTATTTTTATTTAAATTTATATTTTATTTTAGTTTAAGTTTAGTTTTTTGTTTAAAAAATGGATATTTCTAAAAACTGTTTTATACTACATAATTTGATTAAATTTTAATTAATTTAGAGAATACATAAGGATAAATGTTTTAGATGAAATTTATAGACTATATATCAATATTTGTTTATTTATACCATTAAATTATTATTGTAAGACATACAATTAACATGAAATCATCTTTTGCATCAAAAATACACTTCTCTAAAACCATGTTTTTTCTTCAAGTCTACGAGTTTTGTTTTAAATTTAACTTTTTTAAATTTTATGAAATTAATTTTAAAAAATAAACTATACTTTTTAAATAATAAATTTGAAAAAACAATTTGTGATTTTTTATAATGTTGGGAAAAGTTGATTGTTTTGACGAATAGTGAAAATAATAATTTTTGAATTAAAAACCATCTTTTAATTTAAATTATTTATAAATATTAATTATATTATAAATGGTTTGTAAATTAAAATTTGTTCAAATTTATATATATTAGTCCATTTTTGTTCATTTAAATAATTTTAATATTATCTTTTGTAAAAAAAACTTGGATTGTTTTTGAAAATTTTCTCTTACAAAACCTCTTTTCTCATTGAATCTGTTGGATTAATTTTAACATATAGTTTGAAACATATTAATTTAATTTTAATAAGTTAATAACATATTTGGAATCCTCATAATTTATATTATCTAATATGGTCAACTTAATTTTTTGACAAAAATGAATATTGAAAAAAGAAAAAATGTATTACCATGATTGAGGTAAAACTTTGTTTGTCGTGGTTAAACTAAAACACTAAGGGATATAATGAACTAAAAACATGTATAAAATATATTTTATGTACATTTTATGAAACAATAATGTATAATTATTGGATATATAAATTTCTTATCCTTGGAGAGTGATTAAAATGCAGTTATAAATTTTTCTTTTCAAAACATTGTATGTGTGGCACACACCTAAGAAGACCCCTCATCTTCTATTATTAACAACATAAAACCCTATTGTTTCAGTTAATAACATACAAAATAACTACCAAAATTTACTATTGTAATCGTATAATCATCTTTTTTATATAAATGTTTCTAAATAATGATTTTGGTGCCAACATAAGGATGTTACCCGATGAAGAGGTAATGCTCTCAAAAGAGAAATTTTATATTTTTATTCCTCTAATGCCATAAACTAATAGTAAATAATGATTATAAATTATTTTAAATATATTAAATATAATTATATGTTGTTATTTTAATTAAATTCCAAAAAAACATCTCTACTTCGATCAAATTGGTATGAAATCCTGGTTCGTGTGTACAACATACTATCTCCTCGGGAACTGATGTCATTTGTTTATTCTATTACCACCATGCATGGTTTGGTATGATGATTAATATATTGTATATAAATTATTTTTATAAAACTATAATACATATTTAGTAATTATATCATATTAGAATTTTTTAATTCCCATTCCATACAACAACGTTGCTCTCATATACGACAGACTACCACCTCACGAAGTTATGCAATTCATTTTTTCACTGATGCTTTAAAAGAAGGATAATAAGGATATATATGTGTGTTATTAATTAAATATTTTTATTTTTTAAAATATAATATATCACTTTATTTCTTACCTTTTCACTCACTAAATGATGATAACATTGTTCATGTTTGTGTGGAATACCACCATCAAGAAATGATGTGACTCTATTTTCATGACCACGCCACCTGGATGATATATATAATTATATTTAAATATTTAATATTTTATTTATTATATTATTATAACAATTTAAATATAATATATTACTTACCTCATTTATATATTTATCTTTGAAAAATGGAAACACCACTCATGCAAATGTATGACCTGCCGTCACCATGATCTTAACATGCATAATTTCTCTATACCAACCTTCATGATTGGTATTAATAGTATAATTGATTTATAAATATTATAATTACATTATTATTATTGTGGATATTATTTAACAATGATCAATGTAATATGAACAATATAAAAAATCAAAACACATACAAAAAACGAGGTTATTTCTAAAAAACATGACTTTAACATGTAATTTTTAATAAAAATTAAATAATATGATATAAGTAAATCATGTATTGTATGATATGTATATTTATGTATATGTAATAGATTTATAATAAACTTATATTTATTATAAATTTTTTTTAATGCTTATAAATTATAGAAGACTTAGGTATATAGATTTCCATCTCACTTTTTTATTTCTATGAGATACATTCCATATTAACTAAAAATTTATTTTATGTCGTGTATATAATAAACATTAATGTATTGTATGATTAATATAAATAACATTATATGGATTTACATAACCATTTTATGATCCCTATTTCATGGGTTTTAACTTTTAAAAGTTTCTGAAGTAATATGGGATTTTCTGTCTAAATTTTCATTCCTTAAGACATATGGTTATGGTATTCAACTATGCTTATTATGAGGTGTATATTGGGCATATTTAAATTGTAATATCTTGAATATATCTCTCATTGTAAAATTTTATTTTTATTTTAATGATATTACTTAATGATGATTATGTTTAAAAGTCACCATAGCATTAAATAATTTTTATAACAATCTTATAATTTATCAGGATTATTTATGACTATGTTTCTAATGATGAAATCTTATGATCCATATCTCAAAAAAAATATTGGATTTAATTATCCACTAGATATTTCATAATAGAATTTTTCCCTTCATTTTAATATCTTTATGTATTTAAGAGTTCAATAATATTTATTTATGAGAAATGTCCTTTTAATTCGTTAACCATTTTTTCCAAAGATGTTTTTAACATTTTTGAAATTATTAATTAAGGAAATTTTTAATCATGGTTTAATTTTTATAGAATAATTTAATGTAATATTCATGTCATTTTCAATACTATCCAAATTTTAATTTTTTTATAAGATTGAAATTAATATTGGTTTTAATAAGCATAGAATGAAGGGAATTTACCATCGCTATGATTATTATTTTTAGTGAAGATTTATTTATATATTTTCAATGTTAAATTAAAATAAAAATATTAATTTTTTTATGTTTAAAAAAAAACTAAATATAAAATTTTATTTTTCGGAATAAATTTTTTAAATGATTTCTAAAATTTACCATATATTTTTTGAAGGTTCTTTTAATAAAAAAAGCATTTTAAAATTGTTTTATGATTTAAAATGATTTATTGAAAGTGAAAAGATAATTTTAATCATGATATTTTTTAAATAATTTCAAAACGTCATTTATAGGTTTTCAAGTTTAATTTCAAAGAAAATTATTTTTAAAAAGACTTATTTTTACATTTTTTTTTTCAAATCAGAACGGATATTTTACCCATGAAATGGTCTAAATGAGTGTTTAAAGCATTATTTATTAGTTTTTCATGTTTATTTTGGATAAAAAGTATTTAAAAAATATTTTTTGATTTGCAAAATTTATTTTCAAATAAAAGTTATATTGCTCACGAAATATTCCAAGTTATTTATCTTTCAAAATCATTATGCATCTAAGATGACATACTTTTATGAAACATGTGCTTTATTTGTGATATGTACCAAGGATCCCATTATTATTATTTCTTTTAGTGGTTTATATTGATAAGATGTATAAGGAACTATTATCTCTACCTTTCGATATAAAATGAAAAAAATTTAGAAAATATATTTCTCTTCACTATTTTATAAAATGAAAAACTTCTTCTGAAACCCTTTTACCTTTATGCAGGTTCTACTATTATGAGATGATGAAATGTATATTAAACCTATCTATTTTCAATATTTTGTGATATAATGAATAATTTTTGAAACATAATTATTTTCATTGGTGTTGATATAAATAAATTATTAGGATATTACTTAATAAAGAAATAGTGTTTTCATTGTGAGATGGGTGGGACCCATATCTCCCTCCAATACATTGTTTAAATATTTATAGCTCAGGAGATATAATGTACAAGAATGGGTATTTAACATGATTAAATATGAGATTTATACCACTATGATGGTATTGAGAGTGAACCTTGACTAATATGATTGTTTTGGTTGAGGTCTCATTCCACTATAATAGCTTTGGAAATGATCCTTGAATATTATAGAATTGATTTTTTTGATTAAGGTTTTTTTCAAAATACTATTTATTATGCCAATTTAATACTCTCATGGATTATGTTACCATTATGATTAATTTCGTATGTACTACTAATATTTATTCCAGGACTCAAGATTATGGTCTTTGATATATAGTGTATAGTTTTTAAATGTTATGCTCAAATTCTCAAACACTTATTCTCATGATATGTTTATATATATCTCATTTTTTCATTACTGATCATTCGAGATCATCCATTACTATGTGTCATTTCCCCTAGTTATGAGGAATGGTTATTAATTAATATTACTAAAGGGGATGATTTTTATGGGGAATATTGAATATCATTCATGAATTAATATGATAGTGTTCCATGTCTCCAACAGAACCAGACTATTACGGTCCTCCGAAATGTGTTCATGTAATGTATTGAATATTAATAATAAAATATGTAATATCCCTTTATTAGAAACCTGGGTCTCTATAATTGTATCTCTAGATTTTGATTTAGTGTTAGGATTTTTTTCTTTTAAGATATTTGAGGATTAGTTTCATCCATTTTTTGAATAAATGATTAATTGATTAATGTTGCGATAAAAAGGTAATAAATAATATATTAGGATTAGGAATTATATAATGAATAATTTTACATTTTATTAGGTCTCCACAATTTTTACTAGACCCTGCAAATTATATATTTTTCTAATGAATGATTTTTCTGAATATGTTTCTATATCAACACGTAATTTTGAAGTTGATATAACATTTCTTCCCAAGGAGGATTATATGAAAAATATTACTAAATTGAGCCTCTTGGTATACCATTAATACCTATCTAGATAGGATATTTCCATACTCATTTCATTCTACATTTACCAGTGACTTTCTATAGAAATAAATGTAATGTTGGGGATATTGTTTCACCAAACAGTGTCATAATTTTATTGTATAATAAGTAAATATGGTTTATATTAATTTTTATACGTTTTTTAATTTGTTAATTAAATTAGTTTAATGTTTCCTATATTTCATAGTAGCCACATGGATACTATATAATTAATTGTTACCAAGTAGATAATCATTACATTTTTAGATATATATTCAATGATTTGCACATGGTTAAATCATGGATTGGAGTAACTATTTGGGTTAACCTTGTATAGATATTTTTATTAGTAATTGCTATATGTTTTGGTATAATTAGTAGTAATTGTGCATATTAATCGTAAATATTTTAATTTCAGTGCATTGGTGGTTCACAGTTATCACATGTTAAGGTGTAACCAATCATCATTGCCTTGTATTTGTTGGAAATTTATTAGTAAATAATCTATGGTATTTGCATAGATTAGAGAACTATACATGAAATCCATTTTCCATTTTCAACAAAATGGTAGTATCAACTAGATAGTTTGAAATCAGTTTATCAAACAATGTTTCCAGATAGTGCAGACTACCCTGAAAATGAAATTATTGTTTTTCTTGTTTTACCTAGAGTTGATTTTATCCCTAATTTCCACAGCATACTTCCTATTTTTTCTCTTCCAAAAAGGGAGATGTCTAGGATATTATTCTTATTATACAACATTGTTCAATTATATACCTCCATTTATATGTTTATTACTAAGGAGAGATCCTATTTTTTCAATAATTATATTTTTCCCTTCATATTTCATCTATTTTTTCATGGTTTATTTTTTACTTGTGAAAATTAATAACTCTAGTGGTACATATCATGGTTTGATCTAGTCCAATATTTAGATTTGTTGATGTTAGGGTCATCAATGAATGTATTCTTCCACGTATTTTCTTTGGCAATTAATGATGAATTTATTTTTTGAACATTTGGTATGTATTTTTTCAAACTCAGTCTATTTTTAATGACATGCAGTTCTTTTTTTTTTTATAAATTAATTTCATATGTTTTTTAACTACACAAAATATACATTATGGGTTTGAAAAAACGACTATATGTATTTTAATTTTTTTCATAATGATTTTCAATAAATTTTTTGTTATATGTTTTTGAAACAATTATTTATCTACTCTAAGTGGGTTTATAAATACCTAAGAGTCTAAATTAATTTTAATTTAATATAAAAATATGTATATTGAATTAATAATTATTTTTAAAAAAATTAAACCATATTTTTAATGATTTTTTTCTTTTATAGAAGTGTATATGACCCTCATAAAATTATCCTTAAGATTAATTAATCATTGTTATATTTTATAATTTTAACATCTTAGAAGGTTTATATCCTAAATTTTATGATATTTAAATTAATTTATTGTTTTAAAATTGAAATCAAAATTTTAATTCCATTGTTGATATATAAAGGGATGGTTTTTTAAACTTTATTTAAAGGTTATCCAAAATTCCCATTTTCCATTATAAAATCTGTTTTTTATTGATTATGACACTCTTGTTCTTGATTAATTTCATTTTCTGATTTTTTTGTATAGAAAATTATATGAAATAGTTGGATAGAGATTTTTTATGTGTAAGGGGTTTTGTGAGTGGGATTCAGATTTGATATTGAATATTAATTGTTATTAATTATTTTTGATAAATATACAGTTCTTATGACTTATTTGTTTCATGAAGAAAATATTATTTGTGTCATGAGAACCCTTTATTACAAATTAGGAGTTCTATAATTACATAACACTAGATTATATTATAGAACCTGATAGTTCTACCCAGTGTACCTCATTTCATATCATTTTATTGACTGTAATGAATATATCTAAGAGTAAATTGAGAGGTAGTATCCTTATTTTAAGATAATAATATAGGTCAAAAGTTGGATAAACCCATGTATGTCTAGGAATATCTCACCATATGAATTATAGAGTATCCCATGATGCAATTAGATTATCTTGAGTACTTATTATGATGATAATTACTTTATAATTTACTATTTGGATTCTTTTTATCTTTATTCATTAGTATCACTATTATAACTATTAATATACATACAACATGGTTTTTTAGAGTTTTGGTTATGATTCATACTTATTTTCCCACTTTCAATAGTTTTTTATTCATTTTAACTATTTGTTAAAAAAATATTTTTTGATTAATGTTTAGATAATTGGATAATAATTTTTTTTCATAAATATATAATTATAATTATAATGGTTTTAATACATTTACATTATAAATGTTAAATTTACCATTCATTAACATGAAATGGGAATTGGAATGAATGATTTCAAGGGATAATTTAATAGGTTTGGAACATTAATTATATAATAAATACATGATGTTTATTTCCATTATACCTTCTTGTATTACATTTTTTATTATAAATATTGTTCCAATGAGAAATTAATAAATGTATTATTAGTTGAATTTCTTGAAATATTTTATGAAATCCGTTTGGGAAAATTTATCTCACACCCTATATACACACCTTTGTTAGTATGTATCTTTTATTATTTCATGTAGGTGTTCAAGATATGATATTAGGTTTGATAATGTTCTGATGAGTCCATTGGTGGACATTTTTGATATGGGGGGTGACCTAGTGTTAACCCGTGGTGATCTTATAATATTTTAGGCTTATGGGTCATATCAGGGAGTCCATATACCTTCCAATTAAGACATCCTTTTACCATGGTTTCCTTTATGATGAAACATTTTGTGTGTTGTAATGATGTTTGTTTTAAAAGGCAAGACCAGTCATTTATATTGAATTTTAATTGTTTAGTTTATTTATATTTTATTAAAAACTGATTTCATATACATAGATATTAAAATTGTAAATGAACCAATATTTATAAATAATAATGATCCATAATATATTTATTGTTATTTTATGGAGAAATAATTTCCACATGGATATGTTTGAGGTCATGGAACTTGTCTTTAGCTTAATGTGATCGTGAACATGCATCGAGCAATATATAAAATCACTTCAAGTGATTTGGAATGATTTATTCAGAAGGTTAGTTAAAATAATAGTATAAATTTATATAGGACTGGTCATAAAAATACTTATCACTATCATATGCATTATCTTTTTCATGCCCCTTCTGTATTCATTTTCATGATTTAAATTTCTTCTCATAATTTAATATTTTCCTTAAAAATTTAATGTTGTTTGTACATTATATCATCCACCAAATTTTACAATAAATTATTTAAATATTCAATCCTCCTTGATATTTAATAGTAGATCATTCATAATTAAACATCATTCATTGAATTTTATCCATGTTATTGTGAGAACATTTATAGTCTCCAATCTCCATCTCATAATTTTAGGGAATTTCATACTATTTCTTCATATCTAATTTTTGTTAATTGTCATCGATTTTAAAAAAAACTATTTTTGCGATCAAAAGAAGTGATATACATTTTTGTGGTCAATAAAAATTCTAAAGGAATATCATGAAATAATTTAGAAATATAACTCATATAGAAGAATTGATTTATACTCTATTTAAAAGAGCTAAATAATTCGCTGATATATTTGGATATAGAAAATATGAGGAAATTTTTTTAATATTTTTTTTGAATTATTCCAATTAAATTGAATAAATATCATAAGAAGGCCATTTATTTTTATCAACATCCTTTAATAATAAACTTCCCTAATAGATGATATATAGAAAATAAAACATTATCACACTCAAATAATCATAGAAAATACAATATATTATAATCACACAAATTACCATTTATAGATGATTTGGAGATTATATAACCTGCTAAAAGAGAGAGGATACTATCATATAAAAAATCATAATTTTTTCTATCTATTATAATAATTAGGGGTTTCTATAATGGACATGTTATTATTTATAACCTGGTTTAGTTGAGAATGAATCATCATGAGTCTCACTACTCTTGTAAGAACCATGGTTTTTGTACGAGGTTCTAATGCATTTATTTTTACTTTAAATACTTTGTTATGGCCTTACCTATGTACCCCTTGTGATAACAGGTGTTTTTTAGGGGTATGGTAATTTTTCATTGCTCAAAACATTGTTTTGTGTTGAAAATGGCTCGGTACTCGGTTTGTGCATGGCCTACGCATATTTAAGATAACGGTGTGGGAGGGGATAGTATGGTCCACATGTTTAAGGAATCCATGCACTAGTGTTCATAAGGAAATGAAACATTTATATAAATTTATAGGTTTTTAAGAGAATATTTTTGTATGGTTAGTCAAATCATGTAGGGTAATTATGAGAAGTCACCCTTCTTGATAGTGAGATATGCATAGTTTCTGTATGGTTTGTGAAACTGTGTACCTATGTAGGGTGGCACAACTGTGTAAATTTTTTTTATAAAAAATAAATTAAAAACGTAATTTTTTTTAAAACCTTTTTAGGGTTTCCTTTAACGCACAGTAGCATCCACCTCAAGTTGAAGCCCCCACGAGGCACATTGCATAGGTTTTGAGCTAGATCCACTGTCTAATATCCATTTCGATAGTGGTTTTTCTCATAAGATCAAAATTGGTAAGAACTATGTTTTTATATTTTAGCTATATCTAATTATTTTTGAAATTGATTTCATTATTTGTTATTGTGATCATATACCCTAATATCTCGTTCTTTGTATATTCTTTAGATTTCTCCTAAACCAGTAAGAATCAAGACTTGATACTATTTGAGATCTCTACTACTAAACTAAGGTAGGTGGTTTGTACATTATTTTGGATTTTTTGGTGCTTTTCATGCATTTTTCCAATATTCTACCCATCATACATTACAATGAGTCCTTTTGTTTATATATTTTCTTGCCGTAGAAATTGTCAAACCTCGTGAGGATACTCTTAGTTTCTGTTTAGGTGCCTTAATTCACATTTCTCATTTCAAGGTCACCCCTGGGGTGTGACTTATGAATTTGACCTATTTAGGACTTTTTGAACCACCTAATGGGTGTATTATCATTATTTTCCATGTAGAGGAAGCCCTCTAATTCCTTGATAGTTGTGAATGACTAATTAAGAGATGTACTACCTTCTAACATAGTGACATCTTGTGGCGCCATACATATGTTGATTGTTTGGATTAAAAGAAATTGTTAATATGGGTAAGTATACTAATATATATGTTTAATGGAATGTTAAGAAGGATAATATGGGAGGGAAGTCCAATATTCTTGTATTCGATAAATGGGTTGCATGGGTGGGTCAAATCATGGCTTCCACTTGGTTTTGTGAGTTGGTATACTCACATGGTTTTGAATGTTTAGGTTTGAATGATTTTATTGATTTGATAGATGCCATGGACTACTCCCCATGGGTCTGGAAAATGGTAGTGGATTCTTTGGGTTGATTCTTCCCCTTGGTTCTTTGATTCCATGGGATGCCTCAGGCCTTGTTACCACATGGATCCAACTTGATTGGGCTCATAATGGAAATGTCACTGGCATGCATTTATGACCCCAACCAGTGCATAGACTGACATTCCACTATAAAGCACATGGGACATGATGATGAGGCCTTGAATGAGCTACTTGGATCTGACTCATCATGGTCTATAATCATTACCAAGATGCTCTGGTATGTTCTATATTAGATATAGCCCTTGGGGGTCCACTTTTCACTATATAGTGTGGGCCAGGTATTCTACTTTTCACTATATGATGTGGCTATGTGTTTCAACTTTTCACTATACATCATGGTTGTGGGATTGTTTTCTTGACTTCTTTATTATGAGTTTTCATGGGTTACTTGACATGGATGGATGTATGGAGTGGCCATGGGTGTCGTTTACTTGCCTATATCTTCCATGTTTGGAGATGAATCTTCTTGTAGTTATCCTGGGGGCTAATGGTTTTACATTGAAATAGATTTTTTCCTTGGTCATAAATTATTTATTTACTACTTTCTTTAGACTTTATATCAATTCGTATATTGTTGTTAGAATTTTATAGACCTTGTTGGTTTCCAATTTGGATGTTTATCTCACACCATGTTTGGGATTCCCTGATGACCCAAATAGATTATAATGTTACATGTGATGATAAGGGAAAGCACCATAGTATAGGATATTGACTCTGGCATTGGATCTAAGGAGAATATGGACAAGATGAGGCTTCCAATGCTATGGGAATTTTTCTATCATTTTTTATTTTCTAGATACTTGAATTGTATTATACTTCCATGTACATTTTTTGCTACTTTCTAAATACTTATATCATATGCATCACTTTGTATATGAGACACTTCTGGTTTTTATTTTGTATTCTTTTTTTTCCTTTCTTCTAGTGGACTACAATTTACTTCATTCCTTCTATTATTGTATATTTGACTTCCGTTGTGATACTCTATTAATTAGATCATGTTCTTGCCAGTAACTCAGCTAGGCCCTCACTACTAGTCTGTAGCCTCTGGAATTTGGGGAGATGTGCTTGAGGTTATGTGAATAATCAGGGTTGGGGATCTTTTTTGTTTCATATGAGTATTAGAAGATACAATGTGGTATCAAAGTATTTATTTTCAGGTTTGACTTATTTTTTGGTGATAATATACAACGATATGATGGAAATGGCATTTGGTAATAAACTAATCCTAGGTGTTGATACCCCATGTATAGGTTTGAGACAAATGGCCATGAATGTATTTCTGATTTTCTAGATTTTGGCTTGTATAGTTGATTTGATTTCACCATTGGGTGACACATGTGATTTCTTTTATTACTATTTATGCAATTGTGGGTTCTATTTAAATTTAAAATCTATGAGACGAAGGTGTTCCGTCTCATACATAATATATACAATTTATAGGATCACATTCCATGCATTATTTTATTCCATTTATGATGCATTCATTTCTGTATCCTATAGTGATAGTTGGTTAGATAGTTATTCCTAGCATTCTGTTAGTTTGGGTGTTGTATATATGTGAAGGTTGATGTCATCATTCAATCCATAACGACTATGGACCCTTATGAATTGGGAAATGATGAAACAATGGAATGAATATTATAAATGAACTTGATATATGTATGGTTGAATGTGAACCATTTTTGGGTTTTTGAGGTGTTACATACCCTCATTGATTCGAAATTGGTAACCATTGGTGGAGTTTCCATGAAGACCAAAAGTGAAATGTTAATGGAAACTAAAAATGATGGATTAATATGCAACATAGACCCAGATTTTGAGTGGGTAAGAGGAATATTTTCTAGTGGATTGATGATTATTCTTTAGAAAGTCCTGAAATTATGTGTAGGCTATGGGTTTGAGTTGGTTTCACAGTGGTTTTTGAAATTTCCTACGCTTTTGAGTTGTGTGATTTGATGTTCTTCTTTCCTAGGGAGTGTGTTTGGAATTATAAAGATATGCCACCACAACGACCTACAGTAGTACATCATGAAGGAGGAGATGACCATACATCAGTGATGGTGGGCCCTAAGCTATAGGTTGATCCCCCTATAGTGCTAGCTGATGAACTTGGGATTGATATGGACATAGGTGTTGATGAACCATTCTGCGAAGGCCCCTTTCGATATATACAGACCATCCAAGGAGAACCACCGCCTTTTGCGTCTATGGCTGAGTTGACATGGGTGTTCTAGCAGCAACATCCTCCCATGTTTGTGGGGGATGGCGGTACACAAGATATGGGGATTTTATTAGATATCATGTTAGAAATTTTTGAGCATATAGAGATTCCTCCCAACTGGAGGTTCAATCTCTTGAGTTATATGCTACATGGATCGGTGAATTGCTGGTGCGGTTTTCTGAAACAGGTTGACAAGCTACGAGATATGGGTTGGAGTAAGTTCCATACCAACTTTGAAGAATACTTTTACCCCATGAACCAATTATTAGAGTGGAATATTGATTTCATGCATCTGGAGTATGGTGAGATGATAGTTATGTAATGCATGAATTGATTTATAGATCTTTTTAATTTTTCACCAATGTATCTTACTGATGAGTTATCGAGTTGATACAATTTGAGAATATTCTTAAACATGCTATCAAATCATATTTGAACCTCTTCAGTTTTCCATCTATCACTAAGATTATGAATTATATTCTGATTAAAAATCAGAACCTGAGGGAAGATGGGGGTAGAGAATAGGAGAGTGTTGTTTCTCACCCCGTTTGATCTACGTCTTTAGGAAGGAAGCTCCATTTTGTGGATTCTAAAATGGTTTGATATAGTTAGATTGTGGTTGAGTGTATCTTGGTGTATTTCCATCTCTGTGGTATGTGATTCCATATGATGAATTAGTGCGACTGTGACCTAGTGGAGTGTCGAACTTGGGGTAGGATAGAGCACATGCAATGATTTTTCAGGACCTTCCCTCCAACTACAAGTAGTAGGGGATCAGATCTTACATTAGAATTATGATAAGGGTCTTCAGACCCACATTAGGCTAGGATCTAGAGTAGTGAAATACAGTTAGGTCAGAAATGTTTTGGTTATGGTAGTTCTATCCAAACACCAGGTACTCAGAGATAGAAGGGTGGATTATGTTAAGGTTTCCAGGAAGCATCATAGGGCCGCAATTTAGGCCAAAATTATGCTATACAATAGAACAAACAATAGTATGATCCCAGTTTGTCTACCATGATAGGTAAGCTCATATTGTCACCTACCATCACATCTACTCTTTTTTATTCTGGTGCCCATGAAACTTTTATTTCTATATGGGTGGTTAAAATACATAGGCTATTTGTTTTTCTTTTTAAGGGTGTTTTGATGATAGACTCGCTATTGGGGGTTATAACAGGTGATGTGTTCTAGTTTATTGAGTGTTCCCTTGATGATAGAGGGTTGACATTGTCTAGAATATGTAAGTCCTCAAGATGACAGGGTTTAATTTCATTCTTGAAATGGACTAGCAGGTAAGTTATCAAGCATACATTTACTGTTATCACCGGAGGTGATTTTCACATCACCCATAGGTGTAGTGTTTACTAATAAGGGTTTTTAGAATTTATATTCATGAAGTTATGGACCCTAACATTATGGGATATGCAGTATAACAACCCATACTTATGGTTTTTTGTGTGATGATTAAGGAGTGTGGTAGGAGTACACCCCTATAGTGGTTGAGGACTTTAGGGAGTTATTTCAAGATGAATTATCCGGTTTAACTTCTATGAGAGAGGTGGATTTCACCAATGAGCTACTGCAAGAAGCTTCACTGGTATTTATTCCTCCTTACAGGTAGGCTATGATGGAGTTTTAGGAGATCAAGTGGCATCTATAGAATTTGGAAGAAAGGGGGTTTATTGGACCCATTACTTTTCCATGGGGTTCTCCAGTCATTTTTTCAAAAATGGTGGATGGTAATCTTAGGATATATATGGAATATCAAAAAATTATCTAGATAATGTTTAAAAAATGTTATTACATTCCATGGATAGATGATCTCTTTGATCTGGTTCGGGGAGCCTGAGGGTTTTGGAAGATCAAATTGATGTCCTAATATCACTAGGTGCATGTTAGACCTACAAACATACATCATAATTCCTTTAGGAGTAGGTATGAGTTATATGATTATCTGGGTATGTCATTTGGTCTAACAAATGTTCTTGCAGTTTTCATGGCACTGATTAATCATGTTTTCTATCAATACCATGATTCTTTTGTGGTGGATTTCATGGATGATATTTTGTTGTTTTCCCACAATCGACATGACTATGCCAACCATGTTGAGAACATTTTGAATACACTTAGAGAGCATCAGTTATATGCTAACCTCACAAAATTCCAATTTTGGATGGATCAATTTCACTTATCATGTCACATCATCTCGGAGACAGGAGTGTTAGTGGAACCAGAGAAGTATAGAGTAGCAGTTTCAAAGAAACATCCCAGGAATGTTTTTGACAAGCAAAGTTCCTTGGGGAAAGATTGTTACTATAATAATTTTATAAAGGACATATCATACATAGAAGTACAGTTGAGGATATTAACTAAAAATGGTGTAAATTTCATGTGGTTATAGTCTTACAAGATAGACATTCATGAGCTAAAAGGATGGTTGACATTATCATGAGTCTGGATACTTTTGGAGTATGGCATGAGTTACACGGTGTACTATGAAATTTTAGGTATTGGGATAGGGTATTCTTTGATGTAGGGCGATCAAGTCATGGTGTATGGGTATTAGAATATGAGTCCATATCAGAGGAATTTCCCTACAGATGATCTCGAGCTAGCTTCAGTTGTTCACACATTGCGTTGATAGAGGCATTATTTGATGGGAGAGCGTTTTGTGGTTTACACGGACCATAAAATCCTATAGTATATCATTACACCGTGTCATCTGAATGTGATACATTGAAGGTGGGTGTATATCCCACATTCCTTTGATTTATAGCTAGCCTACATTCCAGGAAAGTGAAATGTAGTGGACGACGCACTATGTAGGAGGACTCAGATATAGACAGCGCACCAGGCCAGGGGTGAGTGGATGATTATGGTGTTATTATCTTAGATGCATCTAGAGGTGCGTGATAGATAGGGACAGACATTTCAATCATCCTTATTTGTGACCTCTACCATACTGAGAAAAGTTAGGATGTTACTACTATCTGATTGTGATATCCTAGTTCTATGGGAGTGTGTGGTAGGTGGGGAACTAGCTTTTAGTTGGACAGTAGGAAATGATGAAATTATATGTATACATGGAAGTCTTTGGTTTAACGTGGATATTTGTGAGTATATAATATAGGGGAATCATCCTTTTACTTGGGTAGTGCATCCCAGAGTCACCATGATGTATCATGACTCATGTCACCTGTATTGGTAGCCGAGTATGAAGCGAGAAGAATTTGGTATTGTTAAAAGGTGTTAAACCATTTTTCATGTTAATGTAGAACATCAATGACCAACTAGGCTTTTACAATAGTTACCTATCCCAATGTGGAAATAGGATGATGTCGTGATAGATTCCCTGACTAGTTTTCTGATGCCACCATCATGTAACAATGTGGTGTGGGTTTTTATTGATTGGATGATGAAGGTTGCTCACCTTTTCTGATCAAGGTGTCCTTCAGGGTTAATGATCTTGGGAGGTTATATATCGGAGAGGGGGTAGTCCTACTTGGGTTCCCATGCACAATCGTTTTATATTGGGATGGCCATGTTACATCTTGTTTCTAGAAGTGTTTTCTGAGGACACTGGGTACACATATTATTCTGATCACATAAAACCACTGTTAGACTGAAGGCCAGTTAGAGCGTACGATAAAAGTGCTATAGGTAATGTTGTGAGCATGTGTCCTAGATTTTGGGGGATCTTGGGAGAGGCATATTCTCTTGATTGAGTTCACCTATAATAACAGTTTTTAGCTGAATATATAGATGACACCCTATGAGGATTTATACGGTAGTTCATGCAATTTTCCCATGTGCTGGATGGTGGCAGGAAATGTAGCTTTACTGGGACCAGGTCTCATGTTAGATACTTTTGATAATTTCGAGTTGATTCAAGAGCATATGGTTACAAAATTGTATCATAATAAGTCTTATGTCAATCACCGTATATGACCTCTATAGTTTAAGGATAGGTATAAGGTGTTCATTCATGTTTAACTAAAGCTTGGACATAAGAGGATCTGATGATTGGGTAAGATTTCATTGTGATATGTAAGGACATTCAAGATTCTATAGAGAGTCAGTTCAGTTAACTATCAGTTTCAGTTACCTCATAGGCACCAAGACATGTAGGATTTATTCCATGTAACTCATATAAACCACTATCACTCAGATCTGTTCATTTTTTTCTACTAAAAGAGGTTGACATTCAGGTGGATGCATCCTTCGACGAGCATCCATTTCGTGTCGTTTAGAGGAGAACAAAAGTTCTCAGATGCTAGTCAGTTCCTCATGTTTAGTTATTTATAGGAGGTGACTTGGTAGAAGGATGTACAAATATGTGCTCAGTGGCCAGATTTATTCCCCAATAAATCTTGACCACCCTTTAGAGAGAAATTCAATGGAGAATATCTATAAGGGGAAATATTTTAAGAACATGGGTTTCTGATTGTCATACATATCCTTTAATATTGATTTTAAATACTTTTTATGGTGTTAGCTATATTCTCCTTGTGATCATTGGTGTTTTGGATGTTTTTGTGGATTTTTTGGAGCTCGAAACCATGTTTTGTGGGAAAAATGGCCAAGTTCATGGTTTGCGCACAACCTGCACATGGTTAAGATAACCATGCGAGAGAGGACAATAGGGTCGAGATGGTTAATGAAATCATTTGGTAGAGGCCACATGTCCATGGGAGATGTCTAAAAGGTTCAGGTTTTTAGTAGAACATTTTCCCATAGTTATAGCATGTTTTTCCAAACCTTGTAGGGTAACTGTGTGAAGAGCCCCTTCTAGAAAGTGAGGGATGCATGATTTCTCCACAGTTGGGTAAACAATGCAAAAATTCTTTGAGAGTCTTTTTTAAATTTCATATAAAAACCAGAATTATTTTTAAAACCATTTGAGGATTTCCTTTAATGCACAATATCCTCTCTATCTCATTGAAGCTCCCATGAGGAACCTATCCATAGATTTGAGCCAGATCCTCACATCTGATATCTATTTTGATCGTGGTTTGTCTCATTAGATCCACATTAGTAAGGCCTTGATTTATTTATTAGCCATATCTGATTCTCCAAGAAATCAATTGTGCTATTTGATTTTATGATCAATTTCTCTTATATCACATTCTTTATTCGTTCTTTAGATTTCTCCTAAACTAAGATGAATTATGACTTGATACTGGATGAGTCATCCACTACCATATTGAGGTAGGTGTTCTGTACTTTCATTCCAATTTTATAATTATTTTTGGGAATTCAGCCGATATACTACTCATTAGACTTTTCAGTGAGGCCACATTTTTGAGTGAGTTGCTTTTAGTAAGTGTAGTCAGATCTAATGAGTATTCCCATAGGATTCGTTTAGGTGAGTTGGCACCTATTTCTCATTTAGGTCACCCATGGGACGTGACTTATGTATTAATCCAACTTATTTCTGTTTAAACCAAAAAGGTGTTTTTGATTATTCTTTCTAAGGTAGAATAAACTTTCTAATTCCATAATAGTTGGGAATGAGTTTTTAGGAGATTTACTGCCTCCTTAAAGAGTAATATCTTGTGACACCATACATGTGTTGATAGTTTGACCAAAATGAAATTCTTAGTATGGTTAGGAATACTTATATAAATGTATAATGGAATATTAACACAAATTATATGAGTAGTTAGAACCATATTCTTGTATTTGATAAATGGGTTGCATGAGTGGGTATACTCAAGGCTTGAACATGGTTTGGTGAGTGTGTATAATCACATGGTTTTGAATGTTTAATTTTGAATGCATTGATGGATTGGTTTGATAGAAACCATAGACTACTCTCCATGGGTCTATAATGCAATAGTTGATTCTGTGAGTTGACTATGCCCCCCTTGTTTTTTTATTCCATGGGATGCCTTTGGCCTGGCTACCTTGTGGATCTGGCTTTCTTGGGATCATATATGACATGTCACTACCATGCTTCAATGACCCCAACCAATGACTAGACATGTTTTCCACAAGGATTCCTATGGGAATCGATGTGGATTCCTCAGAATAGATCTATGTATATGTCACTTTGTTGTCTAGAATCATTACTTGGATGACCAAGTACGTGAAACCTTAGATCAAACCCTTAGGGAATGCATTTCACTATACATCATGGCCATCAGATTCTACTGTTCACTATACAAACTATCCATGAGATTTTTTTCATTAATTTTTTATATGGTGCGTCTGTGGGTTAAATAACGTAGATGGATGTATGGAGTGGTCATGGTTTTTGTTTACTTGTCTATAGATCCCTTTTTAGGATTTTACTCTTCTCATGTGTAGCCAGAGGGATGTTGGATTTAGTTTCCAATAGACTTTGGCCATGGTCACACACTATATCTTTACTTCCTTCCATACACTTTCTATAACATTGTATATTGCTTTTGGAATTGTACAGACCTAGGTGGTTTCCTACTAGGATGTTTATCACACTCCCAATTTTGCCTTCCCCCGGGACCCAAACAGATTATATGGTTGCAAATGATGACAGCGGAAAACACTCTGGTACAAGTTGTTTACTATGGAATAGGAGATGGGGATCAAAGGACAAAGATTAGGCTTGCGATTATACATGAAAATTTTGGACTTTTTGGGATACATGTATTGTATTGTACTTCAATGTACAATTTTAGCTACTTTTAGGATATTTGTATCATCTGCATCATTTTGTATATGAGACACTTCTAGTTATCATTATGTATTCATGTTTTTTTCTTACATCGAATTCAATATTTTTTACTTCGTTTCTACTATTATTTTATGTTTGAATTTCACTGTGACACTTTAGTAATGATAGATTAGTCTCCCCACTGACTCATCAAGGCCCACGCTACAATTCGGATGCCTCTAGAATTTATGGAGATGTAATTGAGGCTATGTGACTAATGGGTATTGAGTCACTTTTTAGCGGCATCTGGGTCTGGGACGTTACAACTCCAGGACCAATCATAATATTCTTATTAATATCATAATAATTACTTTCCCTTTGAAGGTGTTTCTATTTCAATTTTTATACATCCACCAATATAAAAAATATGAATAATAAAACTCAAATTAAAAGGAATAAAAATCAAAATATATAAATAATGAAATAATTACATCCTAAAACATATATTTGTATTTATTCTAAGAAAACCATTTTGGGGGGTGGAATGGTAACCCTTACATAACTAAATTTAAACATCAATAATAAAAATAGATTTATTCCTGCACAACCATAAGTTATTAGATCAGTGCATCCTATAAAGACTCATAACAATTAAATTAATCCACATGTGTTATATATGAATAATATCTTCTATATTAAAGGATATATTTTCCCATGTCTTTATATAATCCTACATATTAATTATCCCATCATTTAATCCCTTATAGAAAATCTTATTATTAGAAACAATCCATTAAAATTGTTCTTAGTTGTACAGATCATTGTTTTATCTAGAAAATAAAATTTTATAATCCTCATATAAGCCAAAACTAATAATAAAATCAATTTCTAGAACTACATCATTATAGTGTACTATGAGATCAATATATATATATATATATATATATATATATTTGATATGAACAAGCCAGGTGATGGTACCTCTATTTTTTTCCATATATTTTTTTAAAAAATTTATACCTCTAGTTCTATTTCATTCCACATATATTAATTAAATGATTATTATCTATTTCAAAAATTGGGTGATGATTTTTACAACTCATGATTTTTATGTTCTTGTACTTCTCTATCATTGAGTTACGTTCGATCTAGGCTTACCTCTACATTATTCTTCTAAAAAACATGCCTTATGCCCATTCCCACATATTTGGTTGGCATTGGTATATGTATTTTTTTAATAATCCTAAAATGTCCAGGTTTTTTTTCTATAATTACTAGATAATTCCCATAATAGTAATTTCCTTTTTAAAATTTTGTAAACCGAATTCAGTGGGAATTCCCTCTTATTGTTCCAAAAAAAATATGACAGTGAATTAGATTTCTGTTATATGTTACTATGATTCAATTATTTGGATCGTATTTAATCATTTTGATATAATAATTCTACTCCAGTAGCCTACATTATTTTCCACTCTTGTATGACTGTTTGATAATTTTTTGATCTCTGTTTTTCATAGAAAATTCAATCAAATTTTTGAATTGGGTTTTTGAAAAGATTGAGAAAAGGGGTATATATTTCTAAAATAACATTGAGGAATATTTTGGAAACAACATTAGTGAAAATATGGCATTAGGACACAAGGATTATTACAGACTCATCATAGGACTAGGATGAGTTATAAAAAGACTCAATACATCCACATGAGTCACCAATACATGTGTTAAGCTTCGACATTCCTGACCAACCTATAATGATGTATTTTGATTTGAATTAATGGGAAGAAAAATATTTAAGTATACATTATACCTCATTAAATTTTTATGGTTTAGATTTCCCTTTATACCAATCCAAAAAATAATTTCACCTGGACTAGTAATGATCCCATCATAATGATCTTTAGTAGTTCCTATCGAGGATACACTCATAATATTGTCAAAAAATTGAGGCTAATTCCCTTACTAAAAATAAATTTGAAAAAATTAAAACCATGTGTCAAATAATGCCAATTATTATTATTATATATTGTTCTCAATTTCATTACAAAAAAGAATCCATAGGAGGGTTTGAAATAGAAAACTCTACCCCAGTATTGCCAAAAATTTGGTGACTCATGGATAGAGTTATTTTTTATAAATAATGATAAAGAACAACCATTTTTTCTCCATCTTGAGGGTGAATTGGTTTTAAAATGTTATGGGGATTCTAAGAATATTGATCCAAATTTCCCATAGGGATAGTCAAAGAAAATATAAAAATTGAAAAGGCATTTATATAAATAAAAATAAACCAAATTGATGAATTAATAGGATCTAGTCCATACAGAGATAAAACCATCTTTATTAACAAACACGATAATAATGTTCCAATATTTAGGTAATCATAACACAACATGATTTTAGTGACCCGGAGATTCATTAATAAATTCATTAAAGGAATCAAAGGAGGGGGACATTATTGTTTGAAGAATGAAATTATAGATAATCCGAAGAAGGAAGAATCTTCTTCAAAATCTAATGGAGTATTAAAATGTGATGAATTTCCCTCAAATATGTTGTGGACTTTAGGGATCATTGAGGATGATGGGATATTAGGAAGGTAGAGTGGTTTTGTGAATGAGATGAACTGATTAGGCACCATCTATGAATGAGATTCATGTCCCTACCCACTTAGGTGGAAATAAGGCCTTGTTGGCCGATATGGGAACCCTATCATGGGAACCATAGTTTTAGAATTATCAATTCACTTAAAAGGGGATTAAATTAATTAATTAAATATGAAAAAATGACTTTTTAAATATTAATCATTATATTTCATTGAGTATTCATTATTAGGTTTTCTAACATAATTCATAAAATAACTTGGAATTACTCAGACAAAAAACCATAACAAATTTTTTATTCATACTAATTTTAATAGAAGAATTATAATATAGGTATTTATAAATATAACAAGAAATATTCAGGTCTAGTGTCTTTTGTAGATTAGATAAAAAATACATATTATACTAATATTAAGGTAAAAAATTTATTTAATTATATCTATATATTGTGATCCTAGATATCCCCACACTTATTTCACTTCATGGCATTTATTATGAACGTACATCAAAAATAATTGAGTCATAATGCCCAATAATAGGATAAGAAAGGTAACATAGAGAGCCTAATTATCAATAGGTATATGTAAAATAATGGGAAATGGAATTTAATCATTATCATAAATAAAATGTGATTAAATGAATCACAAAAATAAATCACAGATATGCGTCAAAAATATAAAAAGTGACTTCATAAGAAAATGTCAAGGATTACTAGAAATAAAACATAACATATTGAGTAGGTAAACATCCAATGAACCATACATGGAATTTCATGATATAAAATCATTACATAATTCATTATAGGGGTTTATATTTAAATTCCCACATATCACAACATAATATATACATGCATATATATTGCCTATGATGAAAATCGATATACCTCGTCTATAAGGATAATAACTGACAAAAATAAAATTGGTTATTAAGTAAGACTTAAAAATTATCACATCATAATGAGTAATTAATATTTTAGGTTATATAGGTAGGAGAGTATTATTATTATTTCTTATATGATGATATGAATATTTGTGAATAAAATAGTATCTTTGGAATTTGATGAAAAGAAGAGATCATGATAAATGGAACCATGGGTGGAGTATCTCTATTGAAATAAAAAAATTTAAAATGGGATCTAAAATCATGTATAACAGCTTTGTATACATGTGTAATACATTGAGAAAGGGATAAATGGTGTTTAAAAGAATTTTTAATGTATTTAAAATTTTATTGATGATGATTATAATTTATGTTTGTTATAAGAGAAAAATTTGAAGTTTTTAGATTACATACATTACATATTTAAAAATAAAGATAAATTGAAATACGTGTTAGAGATAAAATTTTATATTATTCTTTTATCTAAAAAATATTAAATAAAATCATTTCAAAAGATATTCATACCTATAAATTGTATGATTTATAATGATATGGGGGATGAAAACCAATCAAATGTGTTTCGATGGGAATGTTCTTACATAATGTTTATGTCTCATTAATATAATAATTTTAGTTCCTAAATCAATAAATTATAGTCACTAGTTATATGTTTTAGAAAAAAAATTTATTCATAGTATTATTGATATTTTTTATTGTCCTCAATTCATTATGATCTTATTTGTTTGATGTTATCGTTGTTAATTATTTCAACTTTTTTGTTTAATTTTTTTAATTATTTGTTATCATGATGGTAATGGTCCTATAGTGACACATATATTTCATACATAAATATAACATAAATTTAGATGAATATTAAAAAATGAGAACTAATATTATTGGTATAACTATAAATGTTTTGTTTCGATGGATAATAGTTATAAAATCCTCTAATTTGATGAAATATTATCTATGTTTTCCATATAGAATGACTCTCTGGTATACCATACTTGAAATCATTCTTCATAAAATGGAGATGAATAAACATAATAAAGGGTTATCTCATATTATATTCAAGGGTAATAATGGATATATTAATCAGTGATAACACAAGACCCTAATATAAGTATATATGTTAATTCAATTATCATAAATTACAAATTATATATATTATATATCATAGATCATATATATGAGTCATGGAATAATAAATTATCATTATGATAGAAAATATTCATAGGTTTAAAGAATCATAAATTATTATTAATGAGACAAGACAACGTAACATAAACAATTAATGGTTGAAAAAATGAGCTTACAAAATTTCAATAATGTCTAAATAGAAGTTAGTTCACTCTTTAATATTAAAAAAATAAAATCAAGGCCATTATTAAAAATATAAAAATGAAACAAAGTCCACAATTTAATATGAAAACAATTTCTACAACTAATCATACAAACATAAAAACTAGGTCCATGCATAATATTATAGACATGAAAACTAGGTCCACTTATAAATATGTGAATATGAAATCAATGTCATAAAAAATATATTTATCTCCCATGTTATAAAAATTAAGTAAATTCACTGGTGGTATATATATTTATAGGTATACATATCACAAAATCAGAATATACTCATATTTTTGGATTAATATTCAACATCATTATTCATATATCATAACTTTTCGAAAGAAAATACATTTCCAAAACATCAAAAATTCATTATAACATAATCCTTGAAAAATAATTGGGTTCCAAAAAAATATCATCATCATAATCAATATCCATATATAGAAATAATAAATATGGAATCATTGGATTATATCCCTAAAATATAATATGTAACATCAAAGGATGTGATCATAGATAAATATTAAATTCAAAGATCACATGAAATATTTATTTAGGAAAATACAATTTTAATTTTAAAAAAAATTATTTAATGTTTGAAAACTTATAAAATTTATAGAGAATATTTTCTTTAAAAATGAGTTGGAAAATTTTAATTTAAGCTTTAAAACATTGAGTGGTCATAATGCGACAAAAATTTATTCATTTTGGGTATGTTAAAAGAATGATCCAATTCACATCTTCAGTAGAAAGTCAAAAATAAATTATTCACAAAACAATAAAAATATTCATTTAAAACCAATTATTTAATTTAATAATTTTTAAAAAACAACTTTAACCAATCATATGAGAATATTAAAAATATTTGTGAAATATTTTTTAGAAAACATGGATATGCAAGAAAATGTGTTTTCATCCAAATAGAGATATAAAGTCAGGTTTTATTGTTGATATTCATTAAATATATTGATCATGTAAAGTGTGAAATATTAATGAAATACATTTACTATTTAGAAATAAAAAATATAAATTAAATCCATGGTATTCTTGAGTGATAGGTTATAAAATTTTGTTGTCGAAAACTTAACCATAAACAATTCTATTGTAACATAATTACCTTACTACTTTAAATATATTTATATAAACAACTCCTTAAATAGGGAACCTTAGAGGGATTTTTAAATCTATATAATTTTCATGAAATAATTTAAAATAAATTATCACGCATTATTTAAAACACATAAAATATAAAATTGGTGAATATTTTATTTGTATTCTATAAATATGTGAGTTGAAAATCCCTTACCTCAAGTTTGAATTTATTTGGAATTATATTAAACTATTTTAAAATAAAACAAAATTTATTATAATTATAAAACAATAGCTATTTAAATAATTTTAATATCATATATGATACAATTATAACTATTTCACACCAATTTATTAATAAATCCTTATTAAAATATCAATTTATGGGTGGTCATTGTTTTATTTTTCATGAGAATTTTAGTTCAAAAGATCAAGTAGTTGTACTTGGATCATGTTTCCATCATCACCAAATTGTAAACCATGATATAAAGATTATATATATTAATAATATATATATATATATTGTGGTATATATAAAATGTAGACATAAAAAATTAATTTTATCATCCATGGAGATAGTAGGCTATACATGCACATGAACACTATTTTTAAATTTTAACTAATGTAATGAAGGAATGTTGAATAATAATTCCCGTTTAAAAAGTAATTATTATATCATATTAATCATATTTATTCATTAAATGTAACTTTATTTCCATCTATGTAAATCATAAATTTAAAACAAATCACATCACTTTGAGAAAGTGGTAGTCCACATGTACGCAAGAGAGACATTATAATTTTCCAAAAGATTGGAAGGTAAGAAGGTATATATGGTATCATAATTAAATAAACATTATTAATTAATAAACATCCTATATAATTTTTAAAAACCATCATAATCACCATCCAGGAATGACAGTGAAATAAAAATAAATTTCTCTCTATGTGGAGGCAGTAGTATGCATGTATGCACAAGTGATAATTTATCTTCTTATTTTATGGAATAAAAGGTATATATGAATTATTAAATTATAATTAAATAATTTAAGTATAAATAGGATACTAAATTAAAAAAATTAAAATGAATAACAAATATTTTTAGTAGGTAGAAGATGTAATGCATTGAAAGTGGTCGGGTATGACAATTACCTCTTCTTCAAAATGTATACAGTAGATCACTTATTATTATTCATTGGTATTTCCTTTTAAAATAATGGAAACTCTAATTATTGGATATGTATTTTCAGAAGTTAAATTTTTAGGGTATTTTTGAAAAATATCACTCAAAATTGAGTAAATAAAATAGAGAAGGGGTGTAATTTTTTACGTGATGAAGGGGACGTCTTGAAATTACATACACTATTAAATTAACATAAATTAATTTTCATATAAAAATCAATCCAAAAGTATTAATTCAATTTTAAGATGATTATGAGTGTTATTCATATCATAAAATAATGCTGGATAATTTTTTGGTATATTTTCTCACTTATCTATTAATTTAAACACTTTTTTTACCCCTTTAGAAAATTACCATGATATTAATGTTTTTAACATTTATGGGTTATGAAATATACCATAAAAATACATGTGACACACAAATTTTTCATGATTTATATTTTTGATAACATCCCATCGACATAGATCAATATAAGTTTTTTTTGGAATTTCAATTCATTTAATGAAATAATGTTTATTAAAAAAAATTAATTAAAGTCATTTTTAGAAGAATTAGAAATATAGTAATATATATTTAGTATAACTAATGTAAATTGGTCCCAAAAAACATATAGTATAAGATAATGATGATTTTATAGTAATTTAATCATAAGATACTTTTTTATAGTTTTTTATATTTTTTTAAAAATTATATATTCGAATAACCCCTTTGTTATCAAATTTAAACCTTAATCATAGTGATGAATATTTTGTCCTTAATGGGTTATAGTTTTCCATACGTCGTAAAAAATTGATCAGAAATGGGAAATGGATGAAAATTAAAACACTTTGGCATCTAAATTAACCTTTTCATGATTGTTATGATTTCTATATAATTTAATAGAAATATATTTAACAAAAAATATTATTAATATCAATTTAAGAACTATTAAAATAATATGACTTTGAAAAAAAAAATTACAGCAATTAAATTATAATATAATCCCGTTTAAAAATATCAATTATTTTAAATTTATATAAAAAATTAGTTGACATAATTATTCATCAAATTGTATTACTCTTAATTTTTTTATAATATTTCATTTTATTTTTCTATTAGATGAATATATACTATTTCAATGATATTTGATAATTTATTTTAATTATTATGTTGTTAAAATTTAAAAATAAATTTCAATGATAAAAAAATTAACTCATCCTTGAAATAGAAATTTATAACTCATTTAAAACTCATTTTCTCATTTTTGAAAAATTTTAGAGATATTAATGACAAGAGGTGATGTTTTATATTTATTCATTTTATAAAATATTTTAATGGTTATAATAAATGGGAGATAAAAAAAGTATCCATATTTTTGAAACATTAATGGGTATGTCCAAATAGTACTCATAGAGTATGATATAGGTATGGGTTATAATTTTTTGAAATCCTTATCCATAATTTTGACCCTATTATACCCATTTTATCCTTACTTTAGGGGAAACTATTTTCCAAGTTTACTATTCATTGTGACAAGAAAAACATTGAAGAATTTAAAAAAAATTATCCTTCTTATTCTAAATATTACATCATCTTTTATAGAATAAATTCATTTCATTGGTAAATTTTATTTAAAATTAAACTCACAAAAGGCGATGTAAATCATTTTTCAAAATTTGTTTCTAAATTATAAAATATTTTTATACAATAATATAAAATAAAATAAATTCCCATAACCATAATTGGATTTTTATTAATATAAATGAACTAATACTACTTTTAAAACCATTTTATGAATTATTGGAAATTTTTAGATTCTTTAAACTAAATGAAAATTATCAATAAAATTTAGTACATTCCTTATTCATTAAAAAATAAATATTTCAATACAATTTTCAGAATTCAATAGTAATTTTTTCGTACATCATGGTATCAAAAATAAAGCTCATTTTTTAAAATTAAATTTTAAAAAGTAGAATTTTTTTTTATAATTTCGATGAAAAAATGGAATAAAATGATTTTTGATGAAAATGAAATTTTGAACGATAAAATTACTTTAGTAATAATTGAGTTCTTATTTTATAATAATTTCTCAATAAAAATTGTATTTAATAGTAATATAACAAATATATTAAATATTGGTGTATTTCTTATTCAAACCCAGCACTTTGATAACTAATTTATAGTAAATTGTGTTTTGATTTAAGCATGTTTTTTTATTTCAAAAAGGATACCATACACATGGAAATTTATTTAAATTGATATATTTTCTAAAATATATAAATTTAACATTTTCCCCTATAAAAAAATTTCCCTCAAAATTTTTATATTTTTAAAAAAGGATCCAAATTCTTTCTGATGCTTCAGTCGGGGTGCACATCTGTCTCTCATTTAGAGGATGTGTAGTTGATGCCCCACATTACTACTTTCCAAAGGCTGGAGGAATCCATCATTTATTTAGGGACATTTACACCTTGATCCAAATGGGATGATGGGATGTCAGCTACTCCTTCCAGGGAGTCCTCCTCTAAACTTGTCACCCAGTTCGGGTCTACCTCATAGACATAAGACGTTGGTTGAAAAACTCATCACAGTGTCACGTCTTCATGGACTCTAGTTAATTATGCTTCTTTTTTCAGGACATTCCAAATGGTCTGGTTAGGGAATCAACCTTCGTTCATGGAGTACTTATGTAGAACATTACTAGCATGTCTAGATGCTTGAACACTGGTGCATATGATTTTTATTCCATTATGATAGGGCTTCTTGAGGCCATAGAAGCTTGAGAATTACACATCGAATGTAGGGAATTTTATTCTATAGGAATGTCTCTAAGGTTTTCTTTAGCTTCCCATGTTTAACACGGGGTATGATGCGAGTTTAACGTCTAACAAAGAAAGACCGGACTGATCTGGACACTGATAATAGAGGATCAGATAGGATCAACCCCTCTAGGGAACACTGATGTTGGGGTTTACATATGGTTAGTTACTATACTACATGGAGTAATGAGAAGGTTGGTGACATGATCTCACTGGGATGTGGTGTTTTGGGTAGGAATTAGGATGGATATGGATGGTTGAGAGAAGTGGATGGAGGATAAGATTGAACTGTCGTGAGGACGATGGTGATGTTGGGATTGAGTATCAAATAAACTTCTTATGTATCCCCGTGGTCAGGAATAAAAGTCAACATAGTTTTGTTGTAGTATGGGACACCTAAGGAGGCGTATTCTATGGATGAGACCCATTGAAAGTTGAACCTATGGGTTTGGGTATGACCTTCTTGAATCATTGGCTCGAGGGAATAACCAGGATGAGACATGGGTGAGGGGCTTGAAAATTGGAGAGACATCCTACATATCCTTGTGGTAGAGAATCAATGTTTACATTGTTCAGGATGGGGGTATAGAATCAGGGTACAAGTATAAAACAATGACTTGACGATATACTAGGGCTTATGCATGGTTAGCAACCCAGGATGGTATGACGCCAGAGGGGCGGTCCAGATATGTGGGTCCTACCAAAGGGGGTCACATTGAATTTCTGCTGGATGGCGTCACAATGAATTACTACTGGATGAGGTCACAATCGCTTACTACTCGATGGGGTCACAATGGATTACTGCTAGAATGGGTTGATCCTAAGGAAGCCTTCTTATGTACCCTTCCCAGGAGACATGGATCGATGCCCACGTCGTTCTAATGGGTATAGTTTAGTGTCTTGTTGGAAAAAGGTGGACTTACATGGGAGTGGTTAGAAATGATTGGCGCTGGGATTGAACATTAGGGATGATTCCTATATTCCTTACCTAGGATAAGAGAATCTAAGTCCACACAGTTCAATATGATGAAGTATAATGTCATGTGGGATGAAATTGAACTGACATGAAGGGGGTCAGAACAACTGGGTGTTGGGCATGAACCACGGGGAGGATTTTTATGTACCTTTCCTCGGCAAGGATCAATGTACCCATAGTTCGGGATGATGGATTTAGTTTAACCTCATATGGGATGAAGGTGAACTGATGTGAAGGGGTCGGAACAACTGGGTGTTCATCTTGAACCTTGGAAAGGCTTCCTATGTACCCTACATTGCTATGGATCATTGTTCGTGTAGTTTAGGATAATGCAGTTTAACTATGTTCGTGACGAAGGTGAACTGATGTGAAGGGGGGGCGGAATAGCTTGTTGTTGGGATTGAACCCAAACGAGGATTCCTACACACCAAACATTGGCAAGGATCAAATTTCACTTAGTTAGGGATGGTTTTAGGATTATAAGGTAAGGCCGACCAGGAAGGATTCCATGGTCAATTCTTAATCTAAACTCACATGAGTCATGCTTAGTGTGAGAAACAAATGGTAGCAAAGACAAGACAATCACGACGTGTAAGGGTAATCCATGGGATGTGAAATGGGGCATACAATTGGTTAGTGGGCCAAAGAGGAAATATGGGAATATGCATGGTTAGTGTCCCAGGGAGATGGATATTGGGACTTACTCTGGGGTGGAGGTATTATGGTGACAAATCCTAGAGGGAGATGGATGGGGTAACGAATGTCCTGGTGCCCCTTCTCCCCCCGGGATTGTGGCATGGTAGAGTGGTGGGGGGAGTAGGGATGCAGACTCCTACAATAAAGGCTAGGGGATTATACTAAGGTGGATTCCCTTCCATATAGACAGACACCACTCCAGCAAATAAAATATCATTCTTAGTGAGGAAGATATCAGTCCGTTATAGACGAGCGGGCGTAGAGAATGTCCGAGATGGTGAACCCCACATTTGATGCATTAGGCGAGGCTACATTTTAACAACATGTGCTAAGGATGATGGTGCTTGGTAGTGTAATGTACTGCAGCCTAGAAAATGTAGGTTCACTCCGCACCCCTAGGACATACATAATTGATACCCTTCGGCCCTTTTGCGAGGGAAGGAATCATCAATGTCGTAGTAAGGGGGTGTTATGAAATGATCGATTGAGGGGCCCATATTAGCGTTACTATGAGAATAAGAAATATTCATTACTGTGTCTTTGCGAAGAATCATGAGGATATAAAACATAACATGAATCCCAACCCATGGGAATCTCAAATAACATCGTACAAAAGTGGAAGGTCGTACATGAAAATGGTTTATAGAGAAAAGGGGATCACAAGGAGAGTCCTTGTGATGTTCTGCTACACATTGTAGTGGAGGGGATTCACAAAGGGGTATGCTTCACAATGTTGGGTGTCCTGGACTAATCATAGAGAATAGGATCATATGTGGGGTGCTTTGAGAAGTGGAAATTCTTTCACGAAGTAGGGATTTGTGAAACAAGGGTACTCTGTGAAGCATAACACTACAGAGAAATGTCCTTCTCAATTCATAGTGACCCTAACATAGCATGGGTTCACATGTGCATGGAAGAAACATTGAGAAGAATTAGTGCTTTGCGAATACCCAAGTCCCCTTAGTGATATCCTTCTCTTGCGAAGGCCCGTGGGCTTCGTTAAGGGAATCCATTCTTGAAGAGGGGTTGGGTATAAGCTAAGGGAAATGCAATTTGTGATGAAAAAAGAACCATGAAGAAATCATTTTTCATAGTGGAGAAAGTGATTTGCGATTTGAGTGATGAGAGGTGAATGGTCAGAATACTGGTCATTTGGGCTCTAGGAGAGCCCAATATTTATAGGCATGATTCGGCGCGAAGCTAGGATCGCTCAGCGCGATTCCACATGTTGATTTTTCATAACCATTGATTTTACCACCTCTTTCCTCTATGGAACCTTAATAAACATCTTTCGAATTGTGGAGCCTCCCACATGTTTGCTCTACAGTGGCATTGAAAAAATATTTTGGATCATAGATCCTCACGCCTCTTTTCTTGTTGGAAGCTACTAAAAGGAGGCGGCTTCGTTCTGGCCGTAGTGCTATGGGGCTCCATGAGTAGGCTTCCTGAGGAAATCACTATGGAGTTAGTTTCTTCTTTGGATTTGATTTTACTCCTCACATATTTAGGAGCCAGAAAATTCCCCCCCTCATGATTATTGATAATGATAAAATGACGGACTGAGTCTGAGGGCCAATCACCAATGTTTTTAGGCCAATCACAAAGAAGGCACACAAAGAAGGTTCGCGATGTGAAGAGGTGACATGCCAGTTAAGATCACTACAAAGCTAATGGCTGTCAGGTGAACCACAATGCAAAGGGGTTCATCACCTATAAATAGTGGATATTGACCTTTCTTTTTTTCTTTCTCCTTTCTCTGTATCCTTGATTTTCCTCTAGATTCATGGATCCCCATACTCTCTGCGATTTCTCTCTGAGAATCGGGCCTTTCTACTTCTCAGCGCAAAGTGAGTCCTTCCACTCACCATGTGTGAACTCTGTGACTTATGTCTATGAAGTCTATGTTAGAGCTCCATGGTCATCTCTGTGATCGATCATCGCCATTTTGGCTTCACGATCGATCTTTACAATCCAGGATAAAATTTTAAAAAAGTTACTGGCTGAATGGATCATTAAGGAGATGTCATGGGGTCCTTGCAGATGGTTCCTATAGAGAATAAATGCATAATAACATGGGCATTAGATAACATATACATAGCCAATCAGACCATGAGTCACTAATGGAGATGTTTTCAGAGGGTCAGAAGAACTATCCTCTATGAAAAAGGATTCATTTGTATGGATTTCTCCTGAGGGATGACAACTTAATTCTTGAAATGATTTGCGGATGAGTAGACTTACAAGTTCAGAAGTACGTTGTTATAGCATCAGTAGTTGAGGGTGGATGACCACCATGATTGGGAGGATATCACACCTCTAAATGTTTTTTTAATATACAACAATGTGAATATCGTTGACGGGAAGGCATTTCCTCTTGAGAAATCCCCTCCATTAAACCATACCATCTTGAAGGTGACCCTAGGGAACCCGAAGAAGGGGTAGAATGATGGGTGGGATTTTTTTGAGGGTGGAAACATTATGGAAAACTGGGCATGTGCCTAGTGGGTAGGTTCCTCATGTGCAGCGTTTGAGGTGTAGTTGATGTGAGTGGGCATGTACAAGGCGTATTGGGCTTCTCAATTTCACATCTATCAGCTGAAGGAGCTGATACCAGAGCTACTGAGTATGTGGTAATTGAAGACCAATACGTCCCATATTCAACATAGGGAGGTTTGTATCAGCCTCTAGAACTTGAAATAGATCTGAGGGGTCCTGATACTGGGGGTGATATACGATGAGTTCCTCCTTACCATGGATACATGGGAGAAATCAATGCATATTCTGATTCTAACAAATGAATTGATAGACCTAGTGCTAAGGGATGTCCAAAAATTAGTGACGGATTTCCAATTTAAGTATTGGTTCAAGTAGTTCCTAAATATCCCTGAAGATAGATAGTTCCCCGTGAGGCCTCAGACCCGCCTAGAGGGGGTTCAACACAGCAGGGAGCATTCATATTGGCATATCTTGAAGGAAAACTAGTGGATGATATAGGGATTTAGTGTTAGTACTGAGTAGAAACCTGTGGTTAGGTTGGATGCATTCATCTCATCGCTTATCTGTGACAATATTATTCTAGTGTGAGAAAAAACATGGGTGTGTGACCGAGCATGTTCATCATGGTGTCCTTGTTGGCGACAGGGGGACTAGTCAACCTCAGGATCCTAATGCTCTATAATCTATATAATGTGTTGTGGCACAACAACAAGGGGAATAAGCCACATAGAATATGTGGGTTGTTCCAATTTCTATATGGGTGGATAACTATTTATATTAGGGACATAAATGAGTATATGAACACCATTTCCCCTATGGAATCGAACTCTTGACCAATAATTTGTAATGTGGCTGTGAGCTTTCCGACTAAGTTAAACCTGTATTTGGTGCTGAATTTGGCCTGGAAGGTAGGCGAGTTCAACTTCCACCTGTTCCCATTTCCTACAGGTGTTTTCACTAATGACATCTTGGGTAGAGAAGAGAATTTGTCCTACATCCTTGTTTTTCGTGGTGGATTTATGGTGGAATGGGTTGATTGTGTGCCTCCCTACAATCCGTAGACCCTTTGACTCTTTATGATTAAATTCTAGTGGATGCATCGGCTATCCCTGTGGGTTAACTTGGGGGTTCTCTATGAGTATCACCCATGTGGGATGAGGTTGATGTGACTCATGTACACATTGGAGGATGGGAAAATGCAGAACGAGCTAGCTCCGCCCACAAATAATTACGAGTTGGTGAAGGAGTACACAATGAGCAAGGAGGAAGACTACCTATGGAAGATGTTTAAGTATTAGACCGTCTGTGTTAGTGATGGATATCCTCCCCAACCTCGAGGTTGGGGTCAGTAGGCAGTAAGGACATCCCATGGTGGTGAGGCTGTAGTGAAGGTAAGAGCCACACTCGTTGAGAGGTAGTCTGAATCGACAGATCTGCCTGTCCTAGATGAGATGAGTAATCCATAGGGGAGGCCTCTCAAAGGGTTCCGTAGAGTACAGAACCAGGATCCAGGGAAGCAGATGCGCCACATTGACATGCCTTAAGATTCTATCTTCCCAGAGGCTTGGGACATCTGAGATGTCAACAAGAAATTATTCAACCCGTACGAGATGTTGAAATATTTGAATAACCTCAAGATTTATTTTTTGGGGATTGGTCCCATCAGGGATGGCTTTGTTGTATGCTTGGTCGAAGGGAAGTAGTACCATGAAAAAATGGAGGACTTTATGCACTCCAGGGGTGTCTGACGCCCGACGAAATATCATTTAAATGTAATACATGATCCAACTTTTCCTCAATATTTTTTGTCCAAAGAGTTTATAGAACACTTCCCCCTACAGAAATAATCAGATGATTCCTCCCGGGGAGAGTAAGCCGGTGGTGGGAGTCCTCTAGAGGAGTGTGAGGTCACATATTTAGTCTAAAAGTTAAAAGAATTGTCAGAGTCCCCTAAGGTAAAATACTAACCAATTCCCCAGAGTATTCACCAATTTTATTTAGGAATTATCAAATAAACATATGAATTGTGTAGGAGAGACTCATATGCCAAACCCACCCATCTAATAGTAGATGTGGCTATGGGGACATCGATATCTACTCTTGTGGATAGAGGGATTTTGGGATCTCTGCCCGTGGCTATGGAGATTACTGCACTTAACAGGGTGGAAACAGTCATATCGGTTCTTCCAGAGTTTTTAAACATCATAACAATATACATAGGGCCACGCATTGGGGTTTTGATGACAAAAACTAAAGAGAGATATCCGTTATTCGACCTCTATGAGCCTCTTTCACCGAACATGAAACTATCACCCATTGACAGGATTGACTGATGTCTGTGTACTCCTCTCTGAAAAACTATTCAAATGGCATAGAGTGCCTTGGTGTGGTTGGATAGATATCCTTGTGGCGCCTTTCCCGACAGAATTTCGGTGGTCGTTGAAGCGATCATTTGAACTGACCAAGCTACAACGTTACCGATCCCTGGTGGGGCTGTCAGTAGGACTGAGCCTGAGATCATTGAGGTGGGATCTGATTAAAAGGGTCCATCAGACAACCCAGGTCATGACATACCTAATCTGATACAAGAGGTAGACCCTGATGACGAGTTGATGGAGGTGTTTCCCATATAAGAACCTACCTTCCGCACATACCGGGATGATAAGAACTCTGACCAATAGGAGAGCAAGACCACCCATTTTTGGTCATTGAAACTGATCAAGTGCTACATTGGTAAGAATCCTCAAATGCAATGAATATACCATACAGGGAGACTTCGCTCCCAGCTACGAGAGATGTGCATTGGGGGAGTGGATTCCTAGCGCCCTCATATGCTCATCCGAGACCTCATGGAAGAGAATATTCAAGAGCATGATCACAACCATCGGGTGGGCGGGTAACGGAGGAAATCGATGAACATCAAGAGGCTCTGGGAGGAGAGAAGTGTGATTCAGTGGTTGCGGGAATGGGTGAATGATCATTTAGAATTCATCAAAGAACAATTAGATCTTGTGTCACACCTAAAGGAACATCTATCGGAGGCTGAAGAATAGATGGAGAGAGACTCTAAGGTGATATCTATGATCTGAACTGATTACGATCGATCCCAAATCGGGCTAATGAACTACACCCATCAATGCTAAGGAGGGGAATGAAGTAAATATGTGATAGTAGATCCTAGTCTCCCCAAGACGGAGTGTGGTAGAGCTAGAACGCTCTATTAAATAGGTCAACCCGTTAATGGGAGGGGCAGATACTTGGGTGCTACATCACATGTAATATTTTTATTGTTTACGCGAAATGCATGCATGGGTTCTGTTATTTGTCTTGGTTTACTGTATTTCTATCATATTTATTAAATATTAAGAGATCTATCCATAAGCTCATATGGTTCAGGACCGATGTTAGAAAAAATGGATGACTGCATCATTATTCCATCCAAACATGAGGGTGTCAACCAGGATTCAGGCATCCAAGGTTTAAAAAACCAACCTGGATTTCTGAGATGAATGATGGGGGCCCAACTGGAGGATGTAATTCTCAAAACAGTCAAATTTCTATTTTTCCAATATTCTATAGTGCGTGGGTAGGTTAATGTATGTCACATTAGAATCAACCCAAACAGAGGGGATGTGGAGGGTGTGAATCACGATACGCAAAATTTGGAACATTGTGGGGGGAGGGGCATGAAAATGAAGTATAACTATTGACTATGTTCAAAATACAGTATCTTTATTACGTTAACCTGCTATGGGGACAACAAATGAGGGCTGACGGCTACCCATGTTCAAAAAATAGGGCCTGACCCAGAAATTATATCTATTAGTCTTTCAGAACAATGGCCCGAATAGTAGGGGATCCATAGGACAAGCATCCATACATGTTGGGGGTTCTTTAAGACAAGAAATAAGAATAGGGTGTGAATAGCAGACATGAAAATCATGATGTGTGGAGTGATCTATTGTTCGAATAGAGTCCAACACTTTTGAAGTTACACCATTGTGGTGAAAACACATTAAGTGGGCACATCATTTTGACCAAGGATCAAACGTACATCTAAACAGGACATTTCGGATGATGAACTATAGTTCCTTTTATTTTTATATCATACTAGTGATGTCGACAAACAAATAGTATAAACATAAAATGGTGTTGACAATGCACATAGTTTTAAGGTCATAGTTCCTGGACCAAGACCAGAGTTAGAGGGCTAGAACGGTTAATAACCCTGAGGCTAGGATGGAGTCAAAATTATCGGGTGTCACTATGTATCCCATAAGGGTGATAATCCATGCAAACATAGTTCTTAAGGACGACGTGGTTGGGGAAAAACTATGGTAGAAGAAATCATCTCTGACGAGGAAACTGGTGTATCCCATAGTTATGATGGGGAATCCTTAACTGGTTTAGGGTAAATATATAGTAACATTATTACCCCCGTTGGGAATGTGAAGTGTTGTACATATCCTCTCTTGAATGAGATCCCAAGAGGAACATTCCACTACACATGTTCCTGAAAGAATTCGGGCCAGGGGGCCAGAAAAGAGGGGATATGATTTAAGCTTCCTTGGTTTGGACCTGAAGATGGAATGTCTAGGCAATCCTACATATCCCATGAGGATGAGAATCAAGCAACATGTAGTTTTGGGAATGATATCTTTATGCCATGTAGATAGGATATAAATAGATCGTAGTTTAAGGTCTCAAATCTCAGACCAGAGATGGTAAGGAATGAGGGAGACACATGGTGAGGTAATTGTATAACCTGACATGAATGAGTACATGGAGTTCATATCATCATGTGTTCTTTAGGGAGTTTTTAGGTCGAGGGACCAAAAATTAATGTTAGGATGGGCCCGAGGAAAAGTGAGATAGAATTCCTATGTATCCCAAGAGAATGTAAATCAATATATATGTATTTCTAGATATTGTATGGTAAGGTACTAGTGCTAGGGATTATAAGGTCCTTTGGGTCTAGACCACACAATTAAAGAAGAAACATTTCATGTATCTTGTTTTTTCATTATGATATATGTGTGTGCATTTTTTTTGTGAAGCTATAAGATTACATTGGAGAGTGTAGGTTTTGCTATAATAATAAAGCCATAACTGGGTCTTAAAAATTGGTATGGTGGTTGACTGATACCTAACTTTGTGTCCACATGAGTGAGGATATCAAAATGGAGTGCTTTTTCATCATGATGCGACCAGGATGATAGTGTCATAGTTTATGGTCGTATGATAAGACCATCACATTTGGGGGCAGGGGATGAACATGGTAAGATAAATCCTACCTGATGTGACTTGGGATGAGGTCCACACTTCACCATGCATAATTATAGGGATGAAAAATTTTTCCAAGGGGGAAAAAGGTCAGAAAATGCGGGGCAAGACCTGTGGACAGAACATCTAGGTGTTATTATGTATCCCATGAGGATGGGAATCAAGATATATATATTTATAACGGTGTAGTTTAATGTCTTGTTGGACAAGGGGTATGAGAAAATAACTTATAGAAGATATTTATGTGGTGAAACCATTACAAAACCAAAATGATTGAGGAGGTATGCCTTATGCTAGAACATAAAATTACATGAATTTCATGGCTAGGTGGCTGAATAGAAGATGTAATTAGCAGAACCTAAGATGGACCCAAAGACGAAATTTCTGGGTGTTCCTACATATCCCACGAACATAGGAATAAAGCTATACGTAATTCTAAGAGTAAAGGTTATTTATAATTATGGAAATACGTTGAATGAGATATTAGTTTAAGGTATTAGTGCTGAGACCATAGAGAATCGTAACCCTTATGTGCAAGTGAAAACCTCGATCGGATCCCTTATCCCACATGATCTACGCTTGATATAGGAAAAAGAATGGATATGGTCATTGCATCGCGTGGAATTCATGAAAGGGGAAATCAGTGTGGTGCCTTGAATGATGCCTTATCGTGGATTTGTCCACCTAATATGAAAATGCGACCTGAGGGATAGAAACAAGAGTTTCAAAATTCTACATGAGTATGATTGAATGGAAAATGATGTTAGTCATGAAACCATAATTTATGGACTGATGGGGTTGATGTGATGTTTGAGGATAACAATTGACCTTGTTCGAAACACAGAATCTGCATTGTGTGAATTTAAATAGGAATGAACAATGAGCATCAACTGCTGACCGGATTTACAATACAATACATGTATCAATTTTTCATTTTAAATCCTCATGTATGTTGTCCTAAAAAGGTACGAGATCTCATGGTCCAAGCATCCATGCCATTTGGGGGTCCTTTTGGTTGTGAAAGATGATGAAATCCCAAATTAAGGGGAACATAAATCCAGAAAAAGGGTTAGAGCATGTTTAAGTAGAATATGATACTATAGGTATTCATCCAGAGTTATCTTAGGCATATTGTTGACCTGCCAATAAGGGTTGAGTGGAATCATTCAAGAGTAGAAAACTCGAAGAGATGAGTGTAGAACAAGGGGAAGGGGGCTCTCAGTATGGAGATTAATGTGCCATGGATATTTATAATTCAACATGATTGAAGAAATGGAGTCCAAACCACACCATATACCACCTCTTGAGAAATTCATGCCATGGGGAAAGAAATATAAGGTGGTTTTTATGATATTGGGCTGGACATGTAGACTAGATGTTCGGACGATCCTACATATTCCATGAGGATGAAAATCGAGCCACACATAGTTTTGAAGGTGCAGTTTAACGTATAGTGAGACGATGGTGGATGGAATTTGTACAACATTGAGAGTAACCCTATGTGTATGAGGACATAAAACCACATACACCATACCATTAATAATTCCTAGAGTGAATTCAGACTAGGTGGATGAGAGAGAGGGGACATGAACTTAGGCTGGACCTATTGAGAAAACATCTTGGTTTTCCTATGTATCCCAATGAGAATGGGAATCAAGCCATGCATATTAGTTGATATTCGATTAAGTTTACAATAATTTGGAAAGGATGTGATAGATCTTATTTTATCATCATATTGCTCGGACTGTAAATGCCAAGTTTAATGTCATCTTCATGGTACATTTCAGTGGAGAGGGTGAATCATCAGGCATGTGGAAGACCAAAAAATAGAATCTATGATAGAGGATTACTATTGACCAGGTTTGCAACACAGTATCCATATTTAGGTGACCATTTTTGGGGAAAAACAATTGAGCATCGAACTTTGATCACATTCACAACATGGGACTCGAATCAACATGTCACTCAAAATCCTTGGGGACATTGGCCCGAAAAGGTAGGAGAGCCCTAGGGCCTAGAAATCATGTTGTTTAGGGGTCCTTTTGGAATTTAATGATGATAAAAATCCAAATTATGGGATACATGAAGCTTGTTTGGACTTGTGCTTGCAGGAAAAATGATAGATGAAGGAGGGATGTCTTAAGGGGATATGTGTGGTGTGGAAAAAATATCCTGATGTCAATGAGGATGTAAGTCCATCACACACCGCACAATCCTAGATGAGAACCTGGTCCCGGGGGCCGAATGGGTTGAATTACCTAAGGATGGAAGTCCTATCCTACCATAGATTCATGACCCATTATGCAGGTATTGCCTTACCAAAGCTCCTAGGCCCACATGAACCATGCTTGTATGGGAAACAAGGAATAGGATCAGGCTCACCCCTACACATGAGGGTATGGAAATGATGGAAGGGAATCAGGTGGGGTCATTCCCGACCATATCAACACTCCTTCCCGAAGTGTACGGATGCTTGAAGAGGTTATAGGACAAAAGGATTCATTGTAGCCTACATTTGGGACTTATAAGGACAATGATAATGATGGATGATGATCGTTGACCATGTTTTAAACACAACATCCATATCGTGTGACATGAAATGGGAACAACAAATTAGTTTCAACCACTGACCATATTCAAAATGTGGGACTTGTATCTATTTTTCATTCTAAATCCTTGAGGACATAGGCCTAAAATTGTAGGAGAGCCCTTAGGCTAAGCATCCATGACATTATGGGGTCCTTTCATATGTAAAAGTTGTTGTAAGCCAAAAAAAATGTATCCATCAAGAATAAATATTCTTATGCAATTTCATGCCAATGAGGATGACAAAAGAAATGGTAATCTTCAGGGAGAGGGATACATGGTGCGATCATGATGAACTCGATGTGAATAAGTGATAAATCCTACACCACACCATGTGTTTTGACCCAAGGGGATATCTTGTAGTTGGGGCTAGGCCTATGGAAGAATTATCTGGGTGTTCCTACATATCCCATAAGGATGACAATGAAGCCATATGTAGTTATAAAAATTTCCATGCAATATAGAGTCATGTGGTGAGGATGTGGGAGAATAGAAGAATGACGAAGGTAACGTGGTGTGATCATCGTAATCCCAACATGAGTGGGGGAAAAGAATCTCACAGTACACCATGTGAGACCCTCCAAGAGAATTACACAAGAGGGTAGTTATAAAGAAGAATTTGGGGCTATACTCAAGATAGGTCATCTGAGAATTCCTACATATTCATTGAGGATGGGAATCAAGACACACATAGTTCTTGAGATGTAGTTTAACATCTTAAAGGATTATGGTGGTGGGGAGATCTTAGTTTAAGCTCTTAGAGCATGGATCATTTTTCTATTTATTGTCATTTGGGATGGAAAATCCATTTAATTTAATGCAGGATGTAACAATTTAAGATAATGCAGGATCGCATGCAGTTTAACATCCCGTGGGATGACATACATTTTAATTTCATACATGAAATAATAGTTTTAGGTAATATTGGACCACATATAGTTTAACATTATATGGGAAGAAATATCATTTAATGTCATGTGGGGTATAACAGTTTATGGTTATATAGGACCACATACTATTTAACATCATGCTGGATGACGTGCAGTTTAATGTAATGAAGAACATAATAGTTTGAGGACATGTAGGACCGAAAGCATTTTAATGTCCGGCGGGATGACATACAGTTTAATGTCATGTTAGAAATAATATTTTAAAGTCATGTATGTCCCACTTTTTTAATGAAAATTACTGATTGTGGAAAACGAAATTGGGGGGAGGAGTTATACGCTCACCATCCATGGTAACCAAAGAGTATGCACCATTGGTGTAAACAATATGAATGATGTAATATCCTTCCCATTTGTGCTCCAACATGGGAGGTTTTCTACGTGGTATCATTGGTTTTCTCAAATCCAACACCTGATCACATTGCAAGAAAGAGCGGGGGCCAACTTTCTTGTTGAAATCTCTATATATCATGTTTTAATGGCACTTTAGATTGGTTAGGGTAGGAATCATGTTCTCGTTCAGTTCATCCAATAAAGCTATATAGATTTCAGCTACATTATATTTCACTTTTTTATCATAAATTGTTGTGCGCAATTAAGTCAACTAAATCTTTATGGGTAGGAATACCTCTGTTTTGTTCCCCAAGGAGTATGGGGTCACCTGTGTGGAATTACGAGTCATATTTTGATAAGACCAGAGTGAATTGGGGATCTTTTCCAACCAAATCTTCTTTTTCTCACCAACCATATTATGTGGAATGTCAGATAGGGTTTAGGTGAATGCCTCGACCTGCCCATTGGGTTATGCATGATTGTAGGATGTATGTTTTGAATGGATGTGGTAGTTTGCATAAAATTTATTAAACTCAGCATCCCAATTTTTTTTCATTTTTGGTGAGGATTGTGTGAGGAAATTCTAATCATTAGATGATATTTGAGATCAAAAATTCAATGAGAGAATGAGAATTGACCTCCTAGAGTAGAATCACCTATTCCCACATGGAAACGAAGTCCATAGTGGGTTGGATGAACCTGTACTAGTGATATTTCATTGGTGGATATGGTCCCATGTTGTCAAGCCCCCTAACCCCAATGTACCAATAGTATTTGGTAGTGTAGAGAGGCTATGGTGGCTGATTCACAGTGTTGGCATGAATTTATCATTCATGGTATCGATTGGAAAACTACAAAAATTCACAGATCATGGAGAGAAAAAAATGACATAGTCTCCGGATCTGGTTAGATAACATTGGCCAGATAAGATGAGTCCCACATAAACAAGAATGAACCTCATTCATGACTTGATAAATCTCAAATTCTTGAATGTAATGGAAGAGAACCCTATCAAGCCCACACTTATAGAGGACCTGCTTAAGGCCAAGAAAACTATGGAGGGTATACTGTAATGTACGGTGTCAAACTCCCTCGTTCTCAGCTCAATATTCCCGGAGATTACCATGTAGTAGGTACTCAATAATGGGGGTCCTCTAATAGGGAATCACCTCCATCTCTACTGAAGGGGGACCTGGGATTCCTGATGTAGGGGCACGTACGGTACGGTGGCTTACCTGTAGAATACAATCATCATTTGGAGTGATGGGGGATATGACTCTCTAGTGTGCCACATATATAATCAGATCAACTTGATTAGTCTCCTCAAGAGATTCCATTAGGCTGGACAAGGTGTCAGCTTAATCGTTTTGGGATCACGGGACATTGGAAACTTCTACCTGATATGGGAACTGGGCCATCAGCTGGAGGGTGCATTCCAACAGTGGTACGAGCTCTTAATTTATGAAGATATAGTCATCATTGATCTTCTTAATGACTTGTTTGAAGTCCCATTTCAACTTAGAGTGGGGAACATCAATCTTGATGTTCAACACGAGGTCAGTGATGAGAGATGGGTATTCCACATCATTTTTTGTACATGCCTCTGACATCAAGAATAAATACGGAAAAATAGATTATATTGGAGTGATGGAGAAGATAACTAGGATTACTCTATTGATTATAGGGACATTTATGATTCTATTAGTAGGGATCTAGGAAGATTCATCATTGTGAATTTTCCAACAACACGAAATGACCTAGTCTACTGAGAGGATTTCCTCACCAAGAAAATCATAGTCCAGATACTGGTCTATGGGAGCTAGATGGGTGGTAAGGAGATCTTTCAATGGATCCCCTTAAATATCCTTATAATTCAAATACCTGATGTCAAATTATAGTCGGATCCCTACCCATAAGAATAGACGTCCTATCAATTTGGGGTGGTTCAGGTTGTACATTAGTGTATCCACTCAGGACACAGGTTGTACCTCATGTTGCTGTATGTAAGTTCACAATTTCTGTATTGTGAATACCAACACAAGGCAACTCTGATCAATAAGGGAGTATATTTTCTCCGTATTTAGGAGCATGTGATTGAGATATTAGATATTGTTTTACATTTCCTCATTATTATTATGGGTGAGAACGGATCCAAGAGTATGTTCTATGGTAGTCACATAAAGGACCAGTGGATTTCTACAAACTGGTGGCATTAAGACCAGAGGCTGGAGTATATGCTACGTGATTTCCTTGAAACCAGTCTAACATTCCTCATCCTAATGATATAAAGAATATTTATTCCTGATCCTGTAAATGGTATTACAATTGCTGGCCAAATTCATGATGAATCAGTGTATGAAGGCCAAATAGCCTTGGATGCCTCAATGCTCCTGAGTGTTTCTTAGAGGATACATTTTAATGATGGACTTAATCTTATCTGAATCGATCTCAATACCACAATAACTGAAAACGAATCCAGGAATCATTCCGGAGGGGACCCTGAAGGCTCACTTCAATGGGTTCATATTCAAATTTAGAGAACATAGGAATCTAAAAACTTTTTCAGGATCTTTTAGATAGTCTTGGCACGCGCAAGACCTGACCACCAGATCGTCCAAGTATAATTCCACCAATTTCCCAAGGATAGGCCTAAATATGCGATGCATGGAACAATAATAGTTGGAACCTACTTTCTTTAGACCCAAGTGCATAACCTAGTAGAAAGAGGTACTTTAAGGTGACCTAAAGGTTGTAGACTCTTCATCCTCAAGGGCCATTCATATCTTGTTATACCAAGAATACCCATACATGAAGGAGAGATCATAGAACCTAGTGGTGTCATCAATAAACAGTTTTATCATATGAAGGGAAAAATCATCACTTAGAAAGTGACAGTTGAGATCTTATAAGTAGATTCAGACATTCATCTACCTGTTCTTTTTTTATGGGCATGATGTTGGCCAACCATCTGGGGTACTGGACCTCACTGATAAAATTGGATCTAATGAGCTTATCAACCTTGGCCTTGACCATGGCACCATGAAAAGGGTGCATCTTTCTGGTAGGGTGCTTAAACCTGTGGTGATTTTCTGGGTGACCAAGGTGGTGGAAGACTACATGGGGATCTAGTCCCATCATTTTATTATAACTCTAGAAAAAATAAATCATGATGTTTCTTCTAGAAGTCCACATACTACTATTTCTCTTCGACAAGAATAGTGGAACTGATCAATGTGTGGATTATATCTATCTTTCTATCGAGGTTCATGTGTACCAGTTTATCAAATGTGGTGGAGATTCCCTCTTCAATGGTGGGAGGAGAAACCCCTAAATCCTCTTCTTCACTAATGGAGGAGGAATCCTTTGTGGGAGAATCTCCCTCTGAGTCAATGGATCCTGATGGGAGACTGGTGCTAGCCTGAGTGGTAATAGACACTACATCAAGGGACTCATGTTCTACCGAAACCATAGTCATGAAATCATTCGCTATGTTCCCATCTATCCTTTTCCCTAAGGGGACACACTTGATAATATTAAATCAATTGTGGTACACCGTTTTGAGCTAACTTATCCTAGCCAAGAGGAACAATCATGTATGACGTAGTGTTGTTTCCATGGGGCGAACATACCGATACCATTTAGGAGTAGGGGGCTCTGGTATTATCTGAGCCTGATTCGTGTAGGAATGCGAGGTGATATTTAGGTGTTGCATGGATAGGGTTTGTACATATCCCTAATTCTACAAACAATGAAGCATTTACATATATCTGATGTTGTTTCCTCCAATTGATGGATAGGTAAAATGTAGCCATCATCCAGATTTGTCCTTGGGTCGGTCGCAACCATAGCATGTTAAACCTCATTAGTATGGATCTGTTTATACTTTCTCTTGTAATAGTAGGCATCCAGATAGAGGGATTCACAAGAGGAAAAGGGAGATGTATCAACTTGGAGTATTCCCACTCAACCCTTAAAGGAGTACTTAAGAAACTGATGACACGACAAAGGGAAAACTTCATCTAGGTGGAGAAATAGCTTACCCATTAGTATGTTATAGATAGAGTCCTAGGAGCAACCATGAACTCGGTGCTGGTTACTAGACCACCAAACTGAGTCTTCAAGGTGATCTTTACAAACAGTGTCTACACTATCTGGTCAGAACTTTGAATTTTCAGGTTAGAGGGAATCATATTATCCTCAGACAACCCCAGTTTTCACAGTGTCAGATTCAAGATTAGATAGGTCCAAGAACCTATGTAAGAAAGATAGTGATGAAACTCTATGCCATTAAAGTGCGCCGGGATGTACTATGTGTAATTGTGACCCTATATGGGAGAGCCTTAATATTTTCCAATGATATATATAATCGCCTGAAATTCAAGATTCTCAGTTGGCTCAGCGTGGAAGGATTCTGCAACAGCTAACTCCATCTCAAACATGAGGGGGATTCTTAAAGTCTTCGCGATGGATTCACACATATCTGATGAAAAGTGAGGGGACTCAAGTGTAGAGATCCTCACAGGAATGTATGAAAAATTCTTATGGACATCATACTTCTATGTCAAGCATGAACTTATGGTTACAGGAGGTTTCTCTATGACAAGAGGTATGGCGGGACATGTTGACTGGACCAACGACTACCTGGTGTTGGGACAGTCCCACTGATCGCTAGTCAAAAATCATGGAGTGACTACCAGATATGGGATAGATGACTAAGGCTGATCCATAACAGAGTGTGTATGGTCATGGTGTGGTTAGGGTATCTCTTCCTAATCATGTAAGACAAACGGTGGTGCATGTGGGCATGACGACACTAGACGAAGAGGTTGTGCATGCTAAGATCTGCACTGGGCCTTCTGTCTAGTTTCGGTGGAATACACAGCCTGTCTGGAGGCACTGATCGAGGCATTTCGATGACCTATATAGCCATATATCCATCGACGTTGGCGATGACTGGGGATGTTGGGGGGACCCGTCTAGTACTCCTCCTTGTCAGGAATCATGTAGGGGTTTACCAGCCCCACGTTATTTGGAAAAGTGTACTTTTAATCACCATCTAAAGTATCTTGAATTACCAGCCTAATCTTGAGTGTGACCACCATTTATAAGGGCATAAAATCTCTGAGAGTATGGGATGATGATGACATCACTGGGGGACTTTTTTTTGCTTGTGTAGGTGATGCCTTCTCTTCTAGGAAGCGGATGGCTGAGTTGTTTATTGAAAAGTATAGGTTGTGGGTGATTAAGTTCCATTTAAAGGATCAAGTCGATTCATGCATGCCTATATAATTACATGGGCACAAGAGAATTCATTTTGATATATCCAATCAATATACTTTCATGACCCATGGTTAAGAACCCGATGCCACTCACCCTCGATGTCACTGCCACTATCTGGATTCGCGAAATCACATTCCACCTGGGTTAAAGTTGAGCCTATCCAGACTATGTTGATATCAACCTAGTTTTAAAGAAAATATTTATTCATATAGAATTGTTCGAGGGTGTTCCCTAGGATCTAGGGATAGGGGTAGTCGTTTTGGCGATTAGTGAGATCTTGCTCTCATGGCCTCTTGCATTCAAGAAAAAGTAGAAGTCCTTGTTCCATGGTACTATGGAAATAGAAAGGGACCTAAGAATTTTTGAATGATCAGGTTGGTTTTATAATGTCTGGGATGGGGGCCCAAGAATCCTAGAATTATTAATGGGTTGGGAGGGCATTTTGAGGAGGTGGGACCTGGTTATCTCGCATGGGTGGTGGTGGCATGCAATGAAGGGGCGCCTGTAGATGATGAGGTGGATGCTGCTGGGCTGGACGCTGCGCTTCTGGTGGTGGTCCACTGCGAGGCTATAGAGGTGGATCCAATTTTCACAATTCTGGTTTTCTTCAGGACTCTATTTGGGCCACTGTGGTGGGATGATTTTTATCATCTATTATCATAGGAATTACTGGATGAAATGTACATGATTTATTGGTCTATTTCAAGGATTCCTCTAGACATTGGGTCTTTTTAGAGAAGTCTCAGAATCCATTGGAGTAATTCTGGGTAATGAGAGTGGGGACTAGATTGGTATTGAAATTCCCCCACACACATTGTCAGTAGCTATTCCTAATTCAACAACACATCCAATGAGTAGGTTATTCCTTTCCACATGGATACAATGTTTGTGACATGCTCATCAGGACTCTGCTTACACCTGAATCGGTCTGCAGTACTCGTCTTATGGGCTATAAAGATGAATCGGTACGGGAACTACCTACAATGATCTTCCCAGCCAGTGACTAACCTAATGTGTATCTCATTATACCAGATGAATGTTGGTCCTTTCAATGTATGTATGAAACCATATTGTTTAGAGTCTTCTTACTGCGCTAGAGGTCCCAACATTGGTCATCACCTTGAGATATAGAGGGCCAGATTCTGTAGTGGGTCACACGTCCCATTAAAGAGGGAAATTTTGGGGTTTCTAAAAATGAGGGTTCTGATATATCATATACCCACAACAGATATTTTTTTCCATTAGGAAGGATTTCCCCATGTCGTGTTTCCAAAGACTCTAGATGATAAATTATCATCGTCCTCAGAACATCTACGCATGGATTCTAGTCTTGACAAGAATCTCGGACCACTAGTGTGAAGGAAGGTTCTTCAACATTATATGCATGCCTGACTGCTCATGGAGTGACTAGTGGGATGACATGCGGAGTGGTTGGGGGAACCTGAGCTGGGTCTGGGGGATTATCATTCCACTCAGGTGGATTTGGTGACATATACCACACCCTCTTGATGTATTCTGTAACTTCAACCCTATCTATGTGGTGGGGGGTGGTCTGGATCAGCTGAAGGAAATTATCTTGGGAACTGTGGCACCCTCCCCTGCTTCCCCGGCCTATGATCATTGTATTTTGGTTGCCGCACAACAACACATTCATAAAGGAGATCATTAACCATCTTCTTTTGATCTACGATCTGTTGGCACAACACATATTTTTTAGGATCATCCTTCATATTATACACTGAGGGAGACAGTTGAGTGGGTTTTAGAGCCCCATGTTTCTCTTTTCCCTTATTTAAATTTTAGCTGAGGGCTAATGACTGAGCATATATGGGAAGAATCATTAAATTACATTTCTATAGAGTGATCCTCCACAGTGGATCCAATAGGAGTGATATGTTGGAACCATGGTCTTCTATGCATGATTTGTAGTATGGTTTGTGTTTGTTGTCAATCCTCAGTGGAAGTTCAAAATCTGTACTAGAAAATAGATCATACATTTCAAGAAGACAACATTATTGAAGGTGGCTTCGTTTCCTAGTGTTTGCCAAATATTTGGGCCTGAAAATCGACAAATGGAGAAATGTGTTTTTGGAAAAGATACTTGCGTGCTGTGTACTTGAAGGATAGGAAACTTTCACTCCATATGTTTTCCAAGATTAGAACATGGAAAAATGGCAAAGGGATAAGGGTCTCCAAAGTTTTGGACTTGTGGCGCAAGTGACCTGCGCACTGTGAAGAGACTTGTGCGCCGATGGCTAGGAGGATTGGAAACATGCGCGTCTACTGTTTTCAGAATTATAACTTCAAAATATGGAAAATGAAAGAAGTTTGCGCAAGTATTTGTGTTGTATCGCAAGTGAGTAGCGCGACATAGGATAGTGAGGATGAGCTTCATGCCGGAACCTGTGCGCCGAGGGAAGACTTGCGCGCCACCGCGTAGGTGGTCCAGTTTTCATATAAATAGAGTACCACCCCTCCTAATTTGTATCAAATTTCGAGACTTAGAGATTTTTCGATATCTCATCATGCAAGTGGTTGAGTCGCGCAATGTGGTTGTTTGGTCGCGCAAGTAGAGGCTGCGCACCGATTGTTGGGATCACGACCAAGGGGGTTTGGGAGTTAAAGGCGCAGTGACATGCAAGTTTGGGGTTGGAAGAGGCAGTGTCGTGCAGGAGGTTTGGTGTCACCTGTGCGCCGAATTTGTATCGCGCAAGTGACTTGCGCTCCATTCAGGAATGTTGTGCTCTGGGATTGGACTTTTGTGCAAGGTATTGTTGAATCCTGCTGGTCATCTTGGAGCTACATGAAAGCTGGATAATTTCCTGTTACCTTCTATGGAAAGGGATATTAGTTTATGGAAGAATGTCGGAATACAAAGAGCATCAACATAGTAATCTGATGCAACCATTGTCTCATGATGAACATGAGACAAATACTTCAATGCAAATCTGTTGAAGAGACCTTCACGTCTATAAACTGAGTGGGACTTCACCAACGACAGTGAGCCAGGGGGAGTCAATGGGAGTGACCTGAGGGACGCAGGGAGCTATACCTGAACAATTGTAAAGGTAGTGAGCCTGGGACAGAGTTACTGTGCCCGAAACATTTTAATCCACAACTGGTGAAGAATAGTGGAATTTGGTACGCCTGACAGCTTGTCAGCGTATGCTCCTTAGACGTAGCCATTTGTGGTAAACCCAGTAAAATTTTATGTGTCATCTCTTTGCATGTGAATTTTTCATTGCAGGCCATATTTTTCATACAGGTTTAACTAGTCCATAATAATGTGGGAACAAGATCCTCAGTTTGAAAGAAAAAGTTGTCACCCTGATTCACCCCTCCCCTCTCAGGGTGCCCCGAGGTCCTACATGATACTCCCTCAGGGGTCATGTCCTTTTCATAATTATCTATCTCATTATATCCCCTGGTAGTTCATCCATAATAATAGTGACTCTTTCTAGAGGCATATCCTCGATATCTCCTGGTAAATCAGGCTCGTTCTATATAGAAATAATATGGAGGGAAGCATACTTCCCCATACCATGGACCTGAACGTGGTGGGAAGATTCCTTTATAATGTCGTAGAGCACATTAAAACTCATAACGCATCGTTTCTTGAGGTTCCGATTGTGTCCAGGAAACTCTTTGCGTTGGGCCACTGGGAGTGTGGCCAAGTCGGCCAAACGACACTCTTGACCAAGGATTTTAATGTGTGCATTGATTTTGGTGTAATATACTCACCGATGATGATTATGAAAGTGCGTCGCCCAAAAGCTTTGGTGAAAACACTTGACATTCTCATGGGTGAGTGATTCTGATGCACATAAATTCAGTGTCTCAATTGGACAAAATATCTCCAGGAAATGGTATGCTGCCAGAATTTCCCATAAGTTCCTCAGCTACAACTTGGGGTCTGGCCCTTGGTTTCCCCACACATCAACTAGGTGAAGCTATAGGACCAACAACAGTAGTGAGGCAGTACACTAAGATGTCATACTAGCCAGTGGAGAATTGTTTTAATGGTATTATTATTATTAAATATAAATTATATGTTCTTATGTATTATAAATATTATATAAATGATTGTTAGGTATTTTTATTATTAATATTAAATTATGAATTATTATTTTAAAAGTAAATTATATATAAATTTTTAATGATAAAATATGTATAATTGTTTTTTATTTTTAATGATAAACTATATATAACATGTTTTGATCATTTTGTATTAATACTATGTTCAAATTGTTGTCAATAATTGATTATTTTGATTATATGTTATTATGTTTAAAATCTATATGTATCTATATATTGTAAAATATTTAAATGTTTTATTTATTTTTACTATTATTAAGGTATCTTAGGTTTTTAATTGATCATAATTGGTCAAATTTATAGAGACCCACAAATCAATTCAAAAACCTAGTTGATGATTTCTTGTAATTTTCTAAATAAAATATACAAAACAATGATTTTATTTTCATTTAATGAATGATGGTATTGAATATGGGAATGAGAAATTATTGAGAAATAAATGATCATGTCATATTCTATGGTTGAGAGGATTTCTAAATCTAATTATCTTTTATTCTAAATAAATCAGTTTTTTACCTTTTAAATTCGAAATTCAGTTTATAATAAAATAGTATTTCAAGTAATTTTTAAAGTACCACTCCTCCATCTTATAAAAGGCCACCACCACGAATCTTTAATAAAAACACTAAAGATTCATGTCTCTTCCAGAATAAATTAAAATAATCTCATAATGTCTGTATCTTCATCCTATAATCCATAACATAGGTAGCATACAATTCATGAATTACTTTTTGATCAAATCAAAGGGAGTAACCTGTTTTAAGAGTTATTGTCTTCTCTAAAGTTCATTTCCTATATTATAAATCATAAATTACTATTATATTCTTATTATTTCATTACATAAATACAATAATATACTAAATATACTAGGTTGTTTTTATGGGAAGAATTCTGACTACACTTACACACCTCCATCTAATGGGTATAGAATATATTGTTTCTGTGGTCGGAAAACTGCTACCCCATAAAACGATGATTGTTAAATCTTCTCATACCACCTCTTATAGTGGAAATTATGATGGTATTGTATTTATATGACATATATTATGTTTATATTGTCTTCAAGATTATTAATTATTATTTAAAACATACATTTATGCTTTTCATGATGTGTAAACATTATAATTTCATTTGAGGAAGTGTGGACTACCGCCCCCTCAATGTGATATGACTCGTTAATGACATAAAAGGAAAGTATAAATGATAGAGTTAATGAAAATATGTAACATATATAAAATAACATATTATACTATAATTATAATTTAACTATTTATCATTTAGTTTTCATTCAATTATATATGAAATAGAAATGAATGTTGCATTCATGAGTATATTCGGATTGCCATCTCCATGAACAGTTCATTTCATTTCTTATCTCCAAATGTTAAGGAATATTATAAATTCCTATATAATGGACATATATGAAATATATATGAATAATATTCTAGATTCAATGGATTTTTGACTACCTAGACCAATTGTAATTATAAGATGTTCATTTTTGACTTAAGTACCCAATATCGACAAAACAACTGATATTTACATCGATAATTTTGTAATTTTTATAACGCAGTAATATGATATATAAAAGGAATAATAATCATGAAATACGTTCTGAATCTAGTATAAATTCACTTAAATTTATCATTTAGTATCTTAATGAATGAATGAGTCAATTCAGACACGAGGTAAGGGATTTTGTCTCAATCTATTTTCATTAAGGCATATTTTTGATTTATACACGACATTATTTTATATGGTATATAATACCATTTAAATATTATTTTCATAAAAATTGAATCTTTCTTCTATAAATCATTTTTCTAAATGAAAAAAGAGAATGTATCTTTTTAACGTATTTAGTTACAATGACCTTTCCGCCACCGTGAGCATTATTTGATATTTGACTTCCTTAACAAGACATAATGTTTTTTTAAAAGAAAATAAATACAATATAACTTATTTTTGAATTTTGGTATTGAAAATGGTTATTTGAAATAGTACATGTATTTCAATATCTTGAAATTATTTCTTGTGATTTCAAATGAAATGTTATCAGTGAAATGTTGATATTTTCAATATTTTGTGTATTATAATTATATAATGGAACATGGACATTTGTAGAGTTGTTACAAGATAAACCAATGATGAGTGGTTAATTGATAAACCTAATGTTTGTTGGTTTCATGATAATCAAAGTATGAGTTTTTACGTAGTAACCTTTAATAGATTGGTTATGGGAGTCAGACATATGATTATTCTATTTAGTGATATGTGTGGAAGTCAACTGTATGGTTATTTGATTTCAACATGTTTATGTCCCAATTTATCTTTATTTCCTATAAAATATTTTAAATGGACATTATTGTAATATTTTGGATACAAAATGGGTAATCTATGAGATTATATTTAGTGATGTGTTTGTTCTACTTCTTTAAGGAAAAATGTTTTAATTTATGATACTGTATACATGGTTTACAAGTTTTTCTGAAAAAAATTGTTTTACTTCATTATGTATCCATTAGGAATATTTTGATTCTCATCTTTATTTTTGAAATGTTTTGCCAAGGATATAATGAAGTGTAGAGTCATGGACGAGATCAAGGAAAAGTTATGCTTTTAAAACAAGAACTAATTTCATATTTCATTTTAAAAAGTATTTGTATTATGAAAGAATTTATAGTGAGTAGAAGTGACTACTTGTTATATTCATGATGTCATGTATAATTTATGAAATAATCCTATAAAGCTCTAAATTTGAAAATATCCTCAATGTAAATTTTTTTAACTCAATATTATGTAATGTTTTATGGATGGGGCCTTATAGTTGGTATCATGGGTCTGTTTAGATAATTTTAGAGGTTGGAAAATTATTTAAGCATATGTGACATAACCATAATGGTTAGCATATTAGAAAGATTAATAGTTATTTTTGATAAATTTAATGATTTAAGATAACATGGATAAGTATATCTTAGTGTTTACCCTCCTCATAAGATGTTATATGATTATTTTGCTGATATACTCACACTGACCTTTTGGGTGTTACTAAATGGAAGGCTCTTATAAGCGCTAATGTAACAATGGATGTTAAGGAAACAATGATTGTTTTCTTAATAAGAAACCATATGAAATAAGAGTTGAAATGAGTACTCTAGTGGTTTTTCTCTTCCAAATATCTGGAGTCATGATTGACTAAAATAACCATAGTGATTTCTATAAGGCATTGTATATGCGTGAAATAAATACATATATATGTTTTGGTTATAATTATAAAGGTAAGTATATTAAAAAACCTATGTGTCATGGGTGTGGAAAGATACACATAGTAAAATAATTTAATTGATCAAGAATATGATATAGATGTGGTAATGAAGGTCATTAAGCAAGAACCTTCTATGAAAAAATGGATGTGTCCAGTTGACCCCGGGAAAGGGAATGAAGTTCATTCTTTGGGATCAATTGAGTGCTTTAAATTCGATGTACATGGCCATTATAAAAGTAGATATCCTATGAATAAGGTTCTGGAATGGGATCAGCTGGATCATACAAATACATGTTTTCGAATACCTAATTCCATTCCAATTGATGATGAGGAAATTGATAATGAGCAATGAATGTTATGGATTTCTTATTAGATGATGTTTTGACATTATTAAATCATATGATATGATTCATTATTTTTCTTATAGGAATAAATGATTATGGAATAAATTGGAAAATAATGGTTAAAAATTCACAAAGAATGTTTGATGATTATGTTTTATACATTATAGGAATTCAAGAGTTATAGTATATTTTAAGATTATGAAATGCTTATAAGTATTATGGTTCTTTTGATGGTGAGATTAATTTGGAATACATTTTATAGTGTGTGTAACCATTAATATTGATATCTGAAAATTTTATTCATGAACAAATTATCTTTTATTGTGTGGACATAATTGATATCCTTTGGGGTCCATATGATCTTTTTTTTGAGGTGATAAATGGTTATTACATTTTGGGATGAAAAAATAAAGGTATTAGATAAACTTTATGGATAAAAGGGTTATTCATAATTTTGAGAATGTCATAAGCATGATATGGTTTTAGAAAAGGGACAACTCAATGGATGGATGACAACCCACTACTACCAGAAAGGCCAAGGGAATCTAACCCACAACCGAAGGGTGAAATGGGAACATCACCTACCACAGGCCAACAAGAATTCCCTGGTTAGTATGAATTATTATTTTTAGTAAAATTATTTTATTGATAATGAATATGTTGATTGGGGATATTATGTTTTATCAAATGAATATCCTTAGTACAGTAAAATGATTTGGTGATTAAGTTATAAATGTTATTTTGGAAGACATTATCTCTTTTATATAACATTATATTCCTATGGAAAATAGAATACCATGGCATTTAATTTGGGGACTAATGGTTGAAATTTTATTTTGGAAGAATATATATTATTGTTGTAGACATATAGAAATTTGGTTATATAAGGAAATGATTAACCTAACATAGAGAATATGTGATTTGGTTAATTACATTTCAGTATGATACTTTAAGAGTAGATGATGTTATTTTGAGATATATTTTTTGAATTCTATGGAAGACTATGGGATAAAATTACTCTGAGTTTTGGGTTTAAATCATAGTTTTGATTATATTGAATACCTTTAAGATCCTTAGACCAGTTAGTGAGGACATGACAAGTGCATCCAAGAGACCTGAGTTCAAATATGGGTGGAGACAAATTTCTGGGTACTGTAGTAGCATTATAGCATTCACTATTCGATAATATAGTGTCTGAAACTATTCGTTTTTTTGTGATTTCAGGACACTGGTTTGGGCCTGGAGTCTTTTTAGACCTTTAGGCCACCTCAAGGCTTTTAGGACACTTGAAATTGTGTTGAATTGATCTAACAGACTCTACAAGGAGTAGACTTTAGATGGGGATTCAGAGAAGGGGCATTCACCAGAGCAGAAGTTAAGTGGATTTTTCAGAAATAGAGGGTATGTCTTTGCGATTGAGACCAGACTCTGCATGCATGAGAAGCCTATCCGAATAATCATGCGATGGATGCGAGATGATATCATAATGAAGAAGCTGGGAGGAGGAGTTCCAAGTATAGTCTGTATATTTCCTAATACCTATGAGTCATGTAATCTATGATCCAATGGGCCTTGTAAGGGTTCCCACTCATCCCTCGAAAGGTTTTTATCAAATACAAATAATAAATAAGGCCTTTGAGCAATTCAGGAATATTACATTGAATTATTTTAGGGAAAATTGTGTACTGAATGATATCTTTTAAACATTGGTAAATATTTTTTGAATTTTGGGTATTAAGATTAGTATTTATTTTTATAAAAGAAAATATTTTTTGGGATTATCAGATCTTTTTCTAACCATTTTGGATTTTGTTAATGTATAAAAACAAGGAAAATAAATAGTTCATATTTTTTGGATCATGTTATTATCACGAAATCGATTCTATCACATTAGGTGTGAACAATTTATCTTGAACACTCAATGTTTGGAGAAAATATGAGTTTTCGGTAGGATATTATTAAATTATGAAAGTAAACTTGAAAATTAAGTATATTTACTTATGTTATTAGTCAATATTGTAAATAAATTCTCCAACTTTGTGGAAGGGATCTTAACATTAAAAATATTGTCTGTGTGCTTTTACTACTAGGTAATAAAATACTGTCTAAACCACTATAAGTTATTTATTTTTTGGTAGTTAAATTTCACCTAAACATGTTTCCTATCAGTCTCCATCATAACTTGATGGTTAGTTTTCTCTTACATTTCCATGTTTTCATGGAATTCTATTTTGTTTTATCTCATGTAAAATTATAATTCTTTTAATTTATTTTAATGTGATTGCATTATTGTCTACTTTTTTCAATGTGGGACTTTTCATGAAGTTCTCGAGCCCAATTTTAAAATTATGAGGATGTAATTTCTAAAAGGGGGAAGGATATAATGATGCAAGTATTTATAGAATTATACTTTTTGATTTATTTTAATAGTTATGATTAAGGTATTAATCTTATGTTAAAGGGTATCTTTTCTCTGACAATGTACTTGACACACTACAACAGGATTCTCCAAAATCATACATTACACACAACATTGAGTTATACTGAAAAATAATTCAATAATATTAAAATTATTTTAAATGGTATTTAATACCTACCCATTAGAATGGAGGGAATGAATAGTATCAAGAAATTTTTTAATATGGTTTACACATGGATTAATTATAATTCATTGATTACTAAATTCTTTATAAATTGAAATAAAAACCAATTAAATATAACGGATGTGTATTTATGAAAACAAATTTAAAAGAGAATAATTGTTTTTTCATATAACACATTATGGATTTTTATTTAATTAAGAAATAAGATATATATTCGATGTAATGTTTTCTATTCATCTTATATGTTCTCTATATATGATATAAGTATAAATTTATATTTATTAAGATAAAAGAAGTATTTTTATAAAAATTCAGTTTTACTACCTTTTGAAGGAGAACCATTTTTAAATATTTTTTTTACACCTCGAGATTTTTTATTTAACAAAATAATCTTCTTATTTTTATGTGAAGCATTAAATTTTACTTTGGATATAATTTTCATATATTTTTCTAATGATAATATTTTAATTTATAGTGAAAAATACTTAATTTTAATTGAAAACTTCTTATTAATATAATTTATTTATATAGTTAGATTGAAATTTAATTTGGTTTTAATATTTAATTGGATTATATTTTTATCATTCAATCCAATTTTTCTCATTGTAAGTAATATAACTTTTAAATTGGAAATAAATACAATTTAATCTTTTGGTAGTTTTTACTTCTTAAAAACAGGGTTTTTGTTTTTGACAAGGAGAATTAATTTTAAATTAATTTCTGAAACAACTGTATTTAGAATTTAGAAAAATTGATTCCATATTTTTAATCATTAGGTCCAAATTGTATAAATAGGTACCTTTAATTTTTAGATATTATGAACAGTAAATTTATTAGATATTTTATTTACAATGGTAAAAGGGTAAATCTTGTAAACAAGGGTTACAAATAATATTATAATAATATTAAACTACCCTAAAAAATATATTAACACTATTAGATGAGATCTTTCTGACCATGGTCTCCTTGGGTCTATTTTAGGACCCCATGGATCCACTTGTTTATGAAAATGACATTTAATTTAATTTAATTTAATTTTAAGGAAAATATAACCTGAACATGTATCTTTTATTAAATAGATTTTTATATGGGGTTATATAAGTTAAATTTTTTACTATAAATTATAATTATAATGATAAAAATATTAGCTAAATCATTATATTTTATATATAATTTTTATAAATCATATAAATAAATATATTTATGACACAATGATGATGTACTGATTACCTTATTAATGCAAGATTTAAATAAATGAGATTATATATTAAAATAAATTTAATTTGAAATGTTTTATGCCATCCAAGAATTTATGGGATTTGTATTACTTGTTATATTTTTATTTATGTAGTTTTCTTTCAAATGAATCAAGTCATTATGGATATTTAAAAAGTCATGATATGAATAGTATAAAAATTGACATAAATGAGTTTTTAAAAGAATTACTATTTTATAAAATGATATAACAGTAAAAAAGATATATGATTCATAAAAATTAATTACATAATGTTATAAATGTCATCAATAAACTACTTAATTTTATAATGGAATTTTATGATAATTATATTAACCATGAAGTATGAATACACAAGAAGACATGGTAAGAGTCAAATTAGTGAACTAATGGTTGAAGCTAAATGATAATGTTAAATTTGATACCAAAACTTGTCTAAACCCTCTAGTTTGAGAGTATATTTTACAATACTCATATTATATTCAAATTAAATGAGTTTTTTACATTTAAAATTTGAAATTCATTTTTTAGTGAAATAATCTTTCAAGACATTCCTAAAGTACCCCTTCTTCATCTTATAAATGGGCCCCACCTATAAACCTTACTCACACCTCTCAATCCATTTGGATTGTCCAAAATCTTTTCTAATAATCTCCAAAAATCACTCAATTGCTTTTATGAACCCTTATCTTAGGCAGATGAAAAATCAAGAATTCCTTTTGGCATAAATGAAAGTGAGTTATCTATTTTAATAGGTAGCGTGTTCTCTAAAGTTCCTTTACAATATTCTACATCTTCACTCCCTTTACTATTAATATTCGTTGATTACATTAAAAAATATTTTCCCAAATATACATGTTTCTTTAATGAGAATATTTATAAAAACATTTACACACACCTCCTTGTAATAGGTATAGAACATTTTGTTTCCGTGGACCACAAATTACTACATCAAGAAATGATGATTTTTCAATCTTCAAATACCACCTCTAAGGGTGTCCATTATGATGGAACAATATTTATATGATATATATTATTTTTATATTGTTTTTATTGTTTTTTAATTTTTATTTACAATATAAAATTATGATTTTCATGAAGTGTAAACAAGATAATTTCATTTGAGGAAGCACAGACTTCAGCCCCCTCAAAGAGATATGACTAGTTCTTTCAATACATAAAATGTATAAAGGATGGAGTAAATGAAATTAGGTACCATATATAAAAAATTATATTATTCTATAAATATAATATACCTATGTATCATTATTTATTAATTCCTTTAAATATGAAATAGAAATGAAAGTAGAGTTCATGCATACGTAGGATTACCATCTTCATGAAAAGTTCACTTCATTTATTATATCAAAATGTTGTGGAATATTTTATATACATATAAACTGGACATATTTGATATATATATGAATACTATTCTAGAGATAATGTAATTTTTTCTACATTGACAAATTTTATTTTAACAGGATCATTTTCGACTCAAGGACCAAATATCAACAAAACTACTGATATTAACTTAAATAATTATGTAATTTTATGAAATCGTAATAAGTGATATAAAATGTATAATAAAATTGAAAAAGGTTCTAAATCAACTATAAATTTACTTATTTTTATTATTCAGGATATTAAATAAATAATGAGTCAATTCAAACATGAGATAAGAGCCTTCGTCTCAATCTCTTTTAATTGGGGAAAATTTAGATTTATACCTGACATTTTTTATATAATGTATAAACCACTTTGAATTTTAATTTCATTTAAATGGAATATTTTTTCAACGAATCATTTTACTAAATGAAAAAATTCAATGTTTCTTCTTAATGTATGTGGTGAAAATGACCTTTCCACCACCTTGAGAATTATTCGATATTTGGCTTCCTTATCAAGACCTAATGTTTTTTAAAAAGAAAATTAATAACATATAACATTTTTATGTGTTTTTGTATAGAAAAAGTTTTTTTAAATGGATTGAGTATTCTAATATCTTGAAATTATTTGTTGTGATTTCAAAGAAAATTTATATATTTGAAATATTTTATGTGCTATGAGTATATAACAGTAATTCAACATTTGATGGGTGGTTACGTGATAAAACAATGATGGGTGGCTATGTGATAAAAAAATGATTTTTGGTTCAATGAAAAACCATGTAAGGGTGGTTACATTATAACCTCTAAAGAATTGGGTATGGAAGTCGGCCATATGGCTATTCTGTTTTCTGATATATGTAGAAATAGACCATATAGTTATTCTATTTATGGATGTTTATGTCCAAAGTTAAGTTTATATTATATAATTTTTTTTTTCAGATTTATGGTAAGATTTTGTTTAAAAAATGTATAGGAAATTAGATTATATTCAATAAAGTATTTTTGCTACATATATAAGGTGATCAGTAATAATTTATGATAATGTATTCATGGTTTACATGTTGTTTTGAAAAACTAATAGTTTTAATTAATTATGTATCCCTTACTGGGATTTTTATTCTCATGCAATGTTTTGAAATGGTTTTCATATAACATAATGAAGAGTAGAGTCAAGGATGGAATCAAGGAATTTTTTTTGTTAAAACATGAAATGATGTCATATTTCATTTCAAAGTGATTTTGATTTATGGAAAATGTATAGTTGGTAGAAGTGTATACTCATAATATTCAAAATGATATGTATATGGTATGACATGATTCTATAAATCTTTACACATGAAAAGACTTTCAATGTGAATTCTTATTTTAACTCAATATTAAGTAATGTTTTAATGTTGGGGCCTGACAACTATGGAGGGCTGAATGTCATATATTTTCATCATGATTGATCTATTTTCAATGTATTTTTGAGGTTGATAAAATCCTTGTTAATGAAGTGATATGTGCAAAATAATGAGATGCGATTGAATAAAACATGACTTTCCAAAAATTGTAATTTTAAAGGATTAAATATCTGATTTGTGGGGGATAGATTTTGTAGAACCATTCTCATTATAATTTGGAAATGAATAAATTTTTGTTAATGTTTATTATGTATGTAAATGGGTAGAGTAAGTGGTATTTAAAATCATCCAACTAAATTATGTAGTAAAAATTTATTAGGAAGAAAATTTTCTCAAGATTAGGTGTGCCTGATGATTTTATAAAATAATTGGTACCCACTTTAGGAATTATAAATATCTTTCATTAATTTAAATATTAAGCTATGTGAAAAAAATGAAAAACCAATCATCTACAATCATGTGGAAAACAATAAATCTAAAATATGGAATTAAAATAGATTTTGGAGATGTTTTTGAGTTTCATAGTACAATAATGGTCTTTAATGATGGATGAAAAATTATGGGGTTATAAAGATTACTTTAAAATACTCCTAGATATGTCTCCTTTCAATTTTCATTCTGGTTAATCATTCCACTTTCCTTTTGAACATAAACATAAATCCTATTGATCTATTTTTGTTTTAAATTTTTACATTCATTCTTCTATAGGAAGGATATTACTTGAGTTGAGTGAGTTCTATGAAATATGAAGATATTCATATGAATATTATATAATTTAAAATTAATTAAAAAATTCATTTAATGATAATAATTTAAAATAGACACTTTATTTTAGAGACATAACAGTATGTTTTCAATTATTGACTCAAACTATTCCCTGGGTAACTTGAAACTATGTGGCATGGGCCATTAACTATTTTTAGAGACAAAGGTAGTAGTGCTATGGAGCTAGTTAGAGAATACAAAAAATATATTTGGTTAATGATCAGAGGATAAGATATTACCTGAAGTGAATATATAGGTAACACCTTCTATATCTTTGATAGAATATTGATTTCTCATAGAAGTCTAATTGATGACTATAAATTCAATGCATCATGGGGGTAAACCCATGGTCATTCATTTGTGTTATTTAGGAATAAAATTTTGTTGTGATATAAATGTAAATCATTATTTCAATTATGGATTTAATTATTGGTTTCCAAATCTTTTCTCAATGATTTTTTTGGTATGTTTACAAAAGTTCATTAAAATATCATATGTTTCAATAAAACCATATATGTATTGTTTTCAGGATTAAAATTCTCTAATATATATATCTGTGTTCAAATTAATCTGACAAATATTGCTAAGACATAATTTATATCTACATTACATATATTTTATCAACGTTGAATAACCAGATGAGTTTTCACTTAATAAAAAATTATATAATTTGATCTCCACATTAAGGGAAAAAACTACATATACTGGAGGAGTAATTATTTCAATTCAATTTTTTTATTCTAATTTTTTTAACTGAAACTTGAGAATTATTGACTTTTAAATTTTTACTATCTAATAAATATGTAAATGGGAAATTATTATTTAATTTATATATTTTTTTCAATTTAATTGTTTTTGTTTTCATTCTTATTTAATTTTTTTCCTATTGATAATAAATTTAAAAATATATTAAACCAAGTTTTTCAGCCACCTAAAATAGCTATAGACTAATAACTTTTATTTTATATGAAATAATTTTTTTACATTATTCATTTTTAATCTCAGATGAAAATAATTATTTTTATTTATAAAAAAAATTAATTTAAATCATCAAATATGATTTAAATGTAATAGTGATGTGACATCATATTATTTTAATCTCATTATTGAACATCAATATTTTATAAGAATTATGAATTTAAAATGTGTATTGATTCAATTTTTCTAATTTTTTTCTTAGATTTTAGGATACAAAAATTGAAACATTGTTGGATTTTATATGTTTGGGAGGAGTCTATTTATGATTAACATTACATTAATGATTTATGTATTGGATGAACCCCCTAAATTTTCAAAAAAAAAGATTAATATGAAAATTTTATCATTTTTATTAAGTGGATTTATTTTTTTTTCTAAATTTTGATATTTGTAATTCCCCCTTATATAGAATATCCTTTCATGATTTATTATAGATTTAATAATTTTGATCAGTTTCATCACCTATAAATTTTTTTTATAAAACACTTGTTGTAATATTTTTAAAAATACTTGGGTTTTAAATATTTTTTTTATTTTAAAATGTTAGATATTAATTTAAATGATTTATGAAATAAAAATCATAATCTATGTCTATCCGTTATTCATTAATTATTTCAATCTTTTATACATATATTATTGTATTAGTTATTTATCTGGCATGTAATTATTAAATCATCCCAACAAAATAGAGTGTATTGTTATTATTATTTCAAAATTTGTGTTTAAGATCTCCTTGAGTTAAGGTGAGGATTTGAAATCATTGTTTATTTAAATGTGATAATTTTTTGAAATATTTCAAAATAACAAATTTTTGTAACTTTAATAAAAATAAAACCAAATTTTAACTAATGCTCTTTTTTCTTGGGAGTTATCACATTTCTTATATTAGATTCCATGGTTAATAAATATATTTAGTAGCACATCACTACTCACTCGATAGAATTTCTTCTCCCATTACATCTGATAAAATTATTTCTTTATAGAATGAAATGTCATAATTGTGGGGGAATTTTATGGTCCTTTAATTATTTGTATGATTTCTATAATTGTTTTATAAAATAATAGTGCTATAATGTCAAAATATAATTTTTTAAGATGGACCGGTTCCATTATAATTCTCACATTTGAGTCTACTGAAGGGGTCGATGATGAAGACAAAAAAATTGATATGAGGTAACTAGGGACTCAATTGTTTATGATTTGAAGAAAAATTTGGTTTCTGATGCCTCACATACAAAAATATTCTGAAATAATCATTTATATTTATTCAATCCAATTCAAGATCATCGATGTTAGACAACACTATTTCCTTGTTTTCATTTACAATTGAAGTCCTAACCCCTATCTAGAATTTCATCTCAAAACATGTGAACCAATACTGAGATCCTGCCTAAATTTTTGAATACGACGAGTCCAGATGCACTTGGTGATGAACCATCTTAAAATTTCTTTAGATAATGAAACTAATGTGCCCTCTTTTAGTAAATTTACAAATAAATAAAAGTCAAATAATAAAGTAGTAATAAAATTGATCTGAAATTATAGTTATTTTTTATGATTTCATGGTTTGTTTCTGAATCTAAATGTTAGAGACAACAGTTGTAGATTTTGGTTGCATGAAAAATGAATTATGTTGATTGAAGATGACCATGTAAGGGTTATTAGACATTCATTTGATGTGTACATTTTTTTAGGATCATAATGGATGACATATATAGTTCCAATGAAGATGATTGATTAATATAAAATTATAGTGAATACACATTTCTGGTAACTGGTTTTTTTTAATTTGCATATTCATTGTGGAATTTAATATGATAAAGACTCCTAGTTTTTTTAGTTAATGATACTCATCTGTATGCTTAATAAAAGAGTATAATATTCTACCAAATTTTTATTATGACATGTGGTATCATTATAAAGATTTAGAGATTCTGTGCTGGTGCACAAAACTAGAATTGAAAAAATATATTTTTTTCAATTTGTGAAAAATGAATGAAAATACAGTAATAAAGAAATAAAACCTACGCTAAGGATGTGAGGACCCATACATGAGTTTATAAAAATTTAAGTCACCAGAAAATGTCTTTTTGAAGTAAAGATTCATAATTAAATAGTTTATTTGTTATTTTTCTATGAGAGACATCACTGAGCAGTAGAAAAGAAGTCGACGAACACATCAATGTATCAAGAAACGAAAATAGGACGGTTTGATTTATATTTATTTCTGTTAATTTTTTATCTATATATCATAGAATTTCTACATTTTTTGAAATACAATATTATAATTGGATAATGTTTTGGATGGGAAAATAAATTGGTTGGTTATTGATATTTTTACCTTGTACAATTTATTTATTTTTTAATTATATTTATTTTATTCACATTTGAGTGAAAACATGAATTTATAAAACTTTATTAAATTTTCTTTACATATGAAAGTATTTAAAGGTCAAATGATCTTTAAATTTATCCCGTCAAGCATTATTACAATTGATAGAATGTTTTTTGACGTCCATGAATAATAAAAATTAAATTTTAAATTTCTTAATGTGTAAATAAATTATAAAAAATGAAATATAAATTTACCATATCCTCTCCAATCCTTTTTGTTGATCACTCTACTTAAAATTCATCATGATTTATCTCATAAAATTCATCTTTTCTCACTATTTATCATAATTAGTTTCACATAACTCAACCATTGGTTTATTGTTTTCTTTATTTTTCTTGGTTCTACAATCACCTTCCCAGTGGGTTTGACCTAATTCCACAACACTGGTTTTAGTAGGTGAAGCTCCAAAGGATCAACTAACAACTAATAAAGGGGGTGAATCTGTTAATAAATGTTTATTTGTTTATATTGTTTTCAAAAAATAACCACTATAACCAGTTAACATTTATTTCCTTATCAACTTTAAGAATATACTCATGCATGGAAAAGTAGTAAAACATTTAAAGAAAACATGATTTATAAGGTTCATCCTAAGTGTGATAATCTGCATCCTTTACATAAGCACTCCTATGGATATATAGAAAAACAAAATTACGAATAAGTGAATAAAACATCTGCCAAAATTCATAATAAACCTTCAATATTCCAAAATTAATTATTATACTAGCTCCCATTGGATTGCATTATTTTATTATAAAAAAATGGATCCAAAAAATAATTTTTTGAAACTACTACAAAATTACTCCGTCTGAATCCTCTGTCTAATTTGGTTGTATCTGATTTGCACAATATGATAATTATACATCCTATTTTATCAATTTGATGATGTTTTATCCAATTTCCACTATAAAATGATGCTAGATCCAATTCTCTCAAAACCATGATGTTGGATTATGTTATCTCAAAACAATGATGATGGATCAGATTATTTCAATAAAAAATCTTCGTCGATCTGTTTTTTTTTTCTAAACAATAATATTGGATCAAGTTTAATCAAAATAATGATTATGGATCTGATTATATCAAAACATTGTTGTTGGCTTAAATTTTCTCAAAATAATAATCCCTGATCAGATTCTCTGAAATGATGGACTGAATATAATGATATCATTTTTTAATCGGTAAAACTCAAACTCTACTGGAATTCTCAATACAATACTTCATCAGTCATATGATAACGTTCACATAAAATTATCAAATTTTCTTCCTTTTGTGCATGTGTGAAAATTGAAAATTGAATAATGATCTGAGAAAGTATATTTTGGGGACTCTGAAAAAATATTGAGAAGCTTGAATACTATCCTCGCTTCCTCAAATTTCCAAACTCTACTAATCACTCACTTTTATAATTAAAATTTGAATTATTCATTTCTCATTATATTTCTATAATATTTTAACAAAATTGATTTTCAATTTTGACTTCTTCAACTATTTATATCTTTTTCAGCACGTTATTATCTGTTTCATTCTCAACTCACTACGATCTTTTTCTTTCTTAACTTATTATGATCTTTTTTTTTCTTAGCCCAATATGATCATTTTATTTCTCATCCTTTTCTGATATATTTCTTTCTCATCAAAATACTATATTTTTTTTCTCAACACATTAATATATTTTTCGTTATACTTTCAATATGATATTTCTATTTCTCAGTACGAAATCTTATATTTGAGTACATCAGTATGATTTCCTCAGTATAAATATCTGAGTAGGAGAATATTAATACGAATATATGATTAGGAAAAATTTAGTATGATTTTCCCCATATGAAAAAAAATTTCAAAAATCTCAATATAGGAATTAATGTATGAGACTCCATGTATGATTTATTTCTTCTTCAAGATAAGAAACATATTTGTATTTCTTAGTCCATTATGATGTAATCCTCATTAAGATAAAAATACCATTACAATGGAAATCTCACTTTACAATGTTGAAATTCCTCAGACCCCTCCACTATTTCTTCAAAAAAAAATATTATGAGATTTTTCATGATTCTTGAGAACATCTTGATTAGAAAAACAATATCTTAATTTTTTATTATGTCTAATAACTTTCTAACTCCGGACATCAATCATTGTTTATAACTCTTTATAAAAAAAGGCTTATACACTGAACAACTTCTTTCTTTCTGTTATATAAACATCTTTTTCTCTCTAAATATGGAAAGAAATAACATTCAAAATACATAATATGATTCCTCCAATTCTTTTGAATATGATGATTTTTCCATGTCACGTCGATGGTCCTGAATACGATAATGTTCATGATAAATAACTTCATATTCCTGACTTCTTCTATGCCTAAGAAAGATCAATATAAAAACACAGATATAAAATATTCTGCACTGAAATCAACCTCATAACGATAGATTGGGTCCAAATCCATAATAAAAAAATAATATAATGAAATGTTTAGTTGTTAGTAAATATAAAAACATTATTAAAAAAATTTAACAACCATGGTCATTTTGTATTAATAAATATAATGAATGTGGTCATGTTTTATGACACTTTAATTTTCAAGAATAATATATATAAGTGTTTGATGGTGTATCACATATTTCTTTTCATGTGAACCGGCAGCTATAGGACACAATATTCTCACACTACTTGAAAATGTTACCCAAACCAAATCAGGAAGCATCACAAAAGACCAAATATCCTTGTTAGTCCTCCATAAGAGTCTAAATTGATGTCAAATTAAGAAGGTGATTCAATTAATCACAAATATCTGAAATTTTTAATCCATACTGATTTTACTCTTTTCTTAGTGAGAGTGGTCATCAAATAATCCAACAATTGAAAATTTTTAATAGATCATCAGTAATACCATTATATGTGCTAGAATATTTGGATATCAAAAACATTTACTGGTTGTTCCAATGTTATAAAAACCATAACCTTTTTAGGATTGACTAAAATATCATGTTCTAAGACCATGTGTCCCCAGAAAATCACATCCCAAATCAATAAATATCATTTTGATAGCTTAGTATAGAGTTCTTAATCTCTCAAAATTTCTAAAACATGTCACATAGAACATACATGGCCTTCCTTAGTTTTATAGTAAAACAAGATGTATTCATCCGACCCCACCATAAATGAATCAAGATACTCAAAGAGTATCCAATTTGTCCTCACAAAAGTTATTAATATTTTTCAATGGAAAATGGCATTAAATATACCCATAAAGGGTCATAGCTTCTCCAGATGGTGAAATTCAAGATAGCAGACTCATTGATTCATAGCTAAAGATAACCAAACTAAAGATCAATTTTCAAGAACCAATTTACCACTTTAAAATTATCAAAACATTAATTAATATGAAGTAATGGATATCTATTATTTACGAAAAATCAAATTATTTTTCTTTAATCAAAGTAATGTTGTATGGTTTTATCAATATTCTTTCAAAAAATAATCAGAACCAACCAAGGAAATAATATAGGGTGAATAAAGCCTTTATCTATATAATATTAGGATTTATTATTTAAATCCATCAATTTATCTAGTTTCATATGGATAAAATAAATAGATATTGGTTGGGTACCCGTTAACAGTTCAATAGATTACTCAACCTCCCTTACCGATGGTATTCCAGAAAAGGCAGATGGAAGCATGTTAGGAAATGTGATGACTTCTGAAATAAAATCAACACTTAATGTTTCATGATCTAGATTAAGAAGGAACAAATGGATCATCCTTCCCCACTCTATAAGAGGATGTCTTGATCTACTAATTCCTTGGATAAAATCATCCATTAAAACATAGAATATCCCATAGAGGGAAGTAATGAAGACTCACTGATGACAGTAGTCAATCATGGTCTTATGGTAAATCAATAAATTCATTTAATGAATGACATCCAAAGGATTCATATTGATATCAAAAATATCCTAAATGATCTTGATCTCTATTAAAGAGAATGTTATTCAATGGATTTAGGGACCTTCATCTGTCATTGTTCAAAGGGGAAAATAATATCCATAACATAAGGATTATGTTCTATAAGAAGGTTTTTCATATACACAATATGAGTTGACATACGTAAATTTGAATCAATGGTATATAATAAATAGGCCACTAATGATTAATCTATATTTATTATATTTATCATTTTTTTCAAGACCGGTATTAACTTCCTCTTGATACAAATCATCTATGTGAAGACTCTTAGTTGTACATAATTTTTAATTGTAAACATTAGCTATTGAGAAATATGATTTCACCAATGTTCCTTTAGGATTTTATGAGACTCTTACACTGCACGAGGATGCTATGACATGATAAGACTTATATAGGTTTCTTGAGAGACCAAAGAGACAACATTTCAGTAATTAATATAAGAAACTCTATTTGAATCCTAGAGTGTGTCCACAATATATGAAATTATATGGGCCTATGATAGACACCACATAAGTTCTAGATGATTCTTACTATGGGGGAAGGCCATGAGAATCCTCATTCATCCTCATTTGTTTATGGAACAAATAGAGTTGTAATTAATAGTAGTGGGATATCCTTTAATCACTGAATTACAATCCAGGCCATTCCCAGCCATCAAATATAAATATTGATCATCTATAGAGGAGGTGGGATTCAACATGAAAACATAAAATCAGATATCATATCAAGGAACCATCCCAACCCTTCAGAACATAAACATCTCATATATCACTGCCCTATGAGAAAAAATGAACCTATTTTGAAAATATGTTGGAATACTGGGTCATGGTTCTATCACTTTGTTGGAAGTTTATAAATTCCATATTTTTTTTAAAACAATATAATATATCAAAAAACACTATTTGAAAATATCTTTGGATTATAAAAACTCTATTCCCTCTTATTAATTTTATGCAACCATCAAATCCAACCATCGGATTATAGGCCCTTCAAGCAATGGTAGTACATGTAAATTTTTTTAAATATGTTTCTTCCAATAATTAGTAAAACTGTTAATTAATTTTAAACAAAACTTCTTTTGTCTTAGGATCATTCTAGAATTTTAAAGTAAGTGGCATCTAATAATGGATTTCTAGGGCATGATGTATAATTTTACCTCATTGATATTCCACCATAGGATGCTGAATAAGAATATATGAAAATATTAATCCCAAATATGGGAATACACACACCTCCATTTCATTGAGGATTACCTCAACACTAGGGTTGTTGTATTGTGGTTCATTGAATTATTCCTCCCTATGTGTGTTAAAATATCTAATTGTGGGAATGGTACTACAAAAAATCATCATGCATTACAAAAAAACCTGGAAGCATACTTAGATCATTAAATAAATAAATTGATACAAATATATAAATTCCACAGATAAAATTAAATATTATATGATCTTAAAATGCTCAGATTATGTAGGTAGAAAAAATTATAATAACATCAACTTATTCCTGAAATTAACTTTTCACATACACTAATTGCGACATAAGGATTGAAATGATGAGTGTTTTATAGAAAATCTATACTAAAATACCACATAAATACCAAATAAACAACCTACTATATACCAGGACATCACAGATAGAATACTGACATCATGGAAAGATGATCAACCATGTTTTGATTCAATTTTTTCATGAACAACCCTAAATACTTGTGTATAATGGTACCCGATCGGATGTTGAAATGATTCAGAGTGTGGTTCTGATCTTCATGTGCTGGAGAAAAGTACTACAAAAAATTGTTTGGAGAAATGATTGTTTTCCAAGAACAAACAATAAATATATAATAGTAGAAGATAAATTAATAAATAATTAATATAACACACACTCCCTAAGGAGAGAAGTACTAAAAGAAAACTTATAAATATCCAAATGTTACGTCATCCAAAATAATGAAACAACATCTATTAAGAAGAAAAATATAATTGTCCATGTAATGAGTGGGTCCTAGAATCAATAGTTACATCAACCAGCGTCCCATGATCATGCACACCCATCACGTCAATGTGATGATTTCCCTTTTACTAGAACTTAAAAAACATAATTTACAAACTCTAAAAGAAAAAAGTATTGTTTAAGTAAAATAACCCGATAGAATTTTATTGAATGTTTCATATGAAATTACATAAAAAAATAAACCACTTACGGTTTAATTTTAATAAATAAAATTTATTGATGTTTTTTTAAATTTTTATTCATATTCGATTTCAAATAAAGTAGATGAAAAATATATCAAAAATGGGATTAGATATTTTTTTTATTTAAATAGGATGGTATGAATAAGAAATGTTCCATAACCAATGAATTTAAATAATCAAATGAAAAAAATATCAATTTTTATATATGTAAGGGTTACTTAGTTCTTGTAACTTGTATCATTACAATTTATATTAAATAAATCATCACTAAGGGGGTAAAAATTTCCCAAAGGCTCAAGAAATCATGGTAGAATCAATCAACACCCCAATGGGGAAGGTCACAATGAATTTGGATTAGTGATAATTTTCATCATCAATCCATTTCTTAGGGGTAGAGTCCTAGAGTTCTTGTCCTAATGATCCTCTAACTATCTAGGATGAAATGTTCTTTGAATAAATCTTGGAAAATTATTCTAAAAAATAAATTTATCATTAACATTTAAAATATATAATTTCATGTCTCAGAATTACATTTCAATTTTAATGAAATTATAAGTATTTATATAATTTATGCCCTTAAAAATAATCCTTTTGTTAAAGACAATTATCTGAAAAAAACATCAAATCATTCCATGAAATTACATCTTATTTCAATCCATCGTTTATATAATCCTCCCAAAATGATCCATGACTTTAACGTAATGTCACACTCCCATGGTTGACTTGTTACAAACCCATTTATAAGGTTGATATTGGCATAAAAAAGGTTAGATACTTTAATAATACCCTTTAAACTAGACTCACTTGAAACCTTCTTTAAAATAATTCAGATTCTGTCTCTTTTCTCAAAAAGAGATTTCATGGAAGACTTAATAAAAGAAAATTAAACTTCTTCAGCACTTATACGTGGACATCTATTAAGAAATATTTTTCTACTATCATGAATGATTCTAGATGGATGGTTATAATGGATTCTTCTATAAATTTATTGTTGGATAACTAGAATAACAACCCTCTTATTTCTATGATTCATCCTGATCAAACACCTACAAACACTAACTATTATATTAGAGAAATGCTAAATTCTTACCATGATAATCTTTTTAAAAACATTATGAACATAATTAACTACAATCCATTCTAAATTACTGATGATTTTCTAATTTGGAAGCTGCACATAATGGTATGCCAAATTAAAATAAATTACAATTATTTTTTTCTGTAATTCTAAAAGTGATTTTGATTTGAAAAAATGCTTTGACAAACCCTGGATAAATCCATAAAGATTCAATCTTATTTGGCACCTTTACCACAACAGAGTTCTTATAGACAGATTCCTTCAATATTTTGATATTCAATATTTCTCCAAATGTAAGAACTGAAATCAACACAGAGAATACACTAACCACCTTTTCCTCTCTTGTGCAACTTCCACTGCTCCCATGAATTATATTTTTAACATTTTTAACTTCATATGGTTGATACATAACTCTTTAAACACTCAACTAATGAGATGTGCAGAAATGGAAAACTCTCAGCAAATTAATAACCTTTTCCTTGCTGTTGTAGATGAGATCCATCATATGATCTGGTATGATAAAAAACTATTACATATTAAAAATCCCCACTCAATCATAATGCTCGTCAGACGCAGAATATTATTTCCATACATGAATCTTCTTTGATGAAAAAGGGTCACTAAAAAAACATTGTTCATGACTTTATGATTCTGCAACGTCTTCAGATTGATGGAAATTTTTGTCAGACACGTAGTAAATTTGATGTGTTTTGGCATGCTCTCTTTCCTAGATGGATCAATGTCAATGTTGATGGTTCCTCAAAATGCAATCCATGTCCTAGAGGTTGTGGCTCCATCTTCAGTAATCACCATAGTAAGATACTTGGATGCTTTCTTGGGAACTGCAACATTGCCACTTCCCTAGTGGATGAAATGATGGGTATGATACATGCTATTTATTTCACTAGGAATCATGGTTGGGACAACCTATGGTTTGAATATGAGTTGACTACCATAGTGAATGAAATTTGGAACAATATAACATACCTTGAGTGTTCGATCATTAATCGATTGATGGATTTCCCCAACTCGCTTCTCGACATCAACTACATTATCACTCATAATTATTGTGATGCTAATAAGGTTGATGATGGGATTTCTAACAAAGGAGTAAATCATGATATAACTGAGCTTGATAATATTCCCACAAATCAACATTAAATCATTGTTTATAAATCAATTAAAGATATATTTCCATGAAATAAAATTATAAAGGTGTCATGTAAAGGGGAAATAATTATAGAATAAACATTATTTAGTCACATGGGAAATAAATTACCTAAAATGGGGGGAAAATAGAGATATAATGGTTAATATGGTCAATAAGTAATCCCTATATTTAAAATCCATCAATTCAAGTATTTGATCCATCATAAACATGAGGATCCATCACTCTTAATAAAGTAGAGATGTTAATAAATAAGAAATCCAATCCATGTAGATTAAACCTACTAGATAGGGCCCAATCACATATATTAGCACATTAATTCTATAAAAATAAGTTTAATAGAGCCAAAATAATCTGTTGATAGCATCTATAAGTGAATTGTTTGGATTATAATTAATCAGAAAGTGTTTATAATTTATAATGGGTTGGGTGATTAAAAGTCACAATACATAGTTTCTTGGGTTAGGCCACACGGTTTGATCATAAAATGAACATACCCATTCACCCTTATTATGATTCTGAATATTTGTATAGTTAGGTTGTATGGTGGGACCAAACATGAACCAAACGTTTTCTCCCCACATGGAGATTGGAAAAAAGGTGCATGCTTTGGGGACATAGTTTGGAGGTTGTGCACGAACCCTATAATCCACATTGTCCCAACCCAGGTAGTTTGATGTATAGTTCAAATGGTTTTCTCTAACCATGTTCAACACTATATTACCACATGATAAGGAACAGATACTCTATTTCCAAACAACATTGTTTTCCTTAACTCTGTGCCACCCTTGAAAATACCTTAAAATGTCCGAATGTTTTAAACAGTTCCGAAAAAACAGAATCAAGATACAAACAATGGAAATTTAAAATAAAATGTATAAAAGCAAAAAAAACATTATAATGAGATTCAATATTATGTGTGAGGAAATGTGAGGATATGAGTGATCATTTTTCATTGGAAAGTAGTGCCATTAATGGAAATATCTAAAACAATTCAATAACGGGATGTAACTATCCATGAATTAGCCTCGAAAATTTATAAATATTGATGTGTATGGAATATAATGTTGATCAAAAACTCACCCATTCAAATACTAACATTTTTAATCATGTTTTTCCATTTACCATAATGGGTACCCATTTTTACAATTTGAGTTTTTCACAATGATAACTAGTTGTTTACATAAATAATTTATTATTTATTCCCAAAAACAAAATTTCTTATTTTATATTATTATGAACAAATGATTAAAAATATATAGTATAATTGATTTATTTATATTATTAAAATCAATTAAAAATTGTTTAAAAATACTAATTATATATTTTTTAAAATCATTTTTTTAAAAAATATACCATAAATTTAAAAATGAATAATGTTGAATTATACATTAAATAAATTTATAAATTTATAAATTATATTATATAATACATAATTTTTGTTAGAAATAGTATTATAGTGTTATAATTCATGTTATATGTTAATAATCTCATTGGTGTCATATTATTTTTAAAACCCTATTTTTCAATATTAACCTAAAAAGTAGTATTTATAGAAAAATTTAAAAAATTCATCTTGTGAGAATATGTCAATTAAAAATACAAAATTGAGGTTAGTTTTTTTGAATTTAAAACATAAAATTTATAAATTTAACATTAAAATATAATAATAAAATATCATTAAAAACCATTTTTATAGGAAATCAATTTTTTGTATATTAACTATTCTTCACGAATTGGTACTAATAATAAACATATCATACTATGAAAATAAATTTTATACAATAAATATTAAGAATATGAAGAGTTCATATAACATTATTTGATGCACTAATTTATTTTGATGTTTATGTATAATTTTATTTTAATTGTTTTTCTTATTTAAATATATATATATATATATATATATATTTCATTATTCATTTACCATATTTTAATCATATTAATTATATAAATACCTTACAATATACTATATTTTTTGGTTTTGCATATTTTTTATAGTGAAATACATCAAAAATAATTTTTATATTTGGAGAAAAATTCAATTCATTACAAAAATTATATCTAAATTGAATATTAAAAAATCCATAGAGGTGTGGATGAAAAATTAAAAACAAAATTAATAGTTGTAGAGAAACGATCATAATATGTGATATTTTTTAATATTAAAATAAAATTATATTATTTATGAAAATTGATAATTTATTAAAATAATAAAATTTTAGTAAACCTTTGATATATATGTAATTATATCATCATGGATAATACGTATTTGGGGAGGTATAGTAAGAAGAAAACTGAAATGATTTGGGTTGAGATAATTTACATCTTCCTCTGTAATTCATCCTTTGATATGATTCATAAGAATTAATGAATGTTCATATATTGAGAATAAAATTTCAATGAAATGGATAATATACTTTGGGAAGGTATTTCGTTATGTATGTAAAAATACAAGATTTTGTTGAAGTGATAAGGAATAGGTGGTAGTGGGGTGTATTTATATGTGAAAGGGATGGAATTTAAAAAAAAATTAAATTTTTAATTTTTTTATTAGGTTTGACTATAGTATTTTTTGTTACGATAGTGTATTGTAATTTGTTTCTATGAGGCCACACAAATGGTGTTTGAAAATTTTTCTTAGAAAATACTAATTGGAATATGGATTAGCAAAACAATTGTTTCTTGTTTTATATTATTAAATAATGAAATTAATTCTTTTAATATAATTTTCTGTAAACACGTGAATTAAAATTAAAATCATACTATTAAATAGGAACCTTATTTTATCACTTGATAAGAATAATCACTAAATATTGGACTATAATTCAAGGTTATGATAAACATTCGTTATATTTATTTAGACATAAAGCTAAAAAATATTGAATTTTTTCATCCTTAACCATAATAACATCAAATGAATTATCCCATTTATTACATTGGTGCATCTTCAGTTGATGCTATTATAGATTCCAATGACCAATTATTTTAATGTATGATTTCCATGAGAACCTTTCTCATTACGATTAAATAATTTGTGATTTCGAATTAATTTTTAGAAGATGGTCATTGCTTATGTTACTACTGATCGGAGAGACAAATCTTGAGACCATATTAAAAATTATTCAAATAGTGGACTGGTTTGACATTACAGTACACAATCATGGTATATATACTTCGAATGTTCATGGATATTACCAATAACTTATATGTTTTAATATGTTCAAATAATTCATAGATATAAGAGATATGTTAAGGTTGAGTTATTTGCAATAGCATAATCCATTTCTTATACTGATAGTTGATTTCTTAGATAATAATATCTTGATAGTGTATACCCATTTGTGGTGTCATAAAAAATGTTCTTTTGGTAGGTAAGATATAATTATTGTTAGTATTACAAAATTATATAAATTATTAAAATTGGTAAAATGAGTCATAAATATGTTTTCTTTTGATGGAATTTTTAATATAATTTTATTATATATTCTGTTGGATTTTTTCTTATCAAAATAGTTATTTAAAATAAAACAATAATTTATAATATTTAATATTAAATAATATATAATATTTAAATATATAGAATATATATATTTACTATTTTTGATATATATATATATATATATACAATTATTACATAATGAAATGAATCCATTTTTATATTTTTTTATATGGAGTCAATGTGAGTATTTATAAATGATGTGAATTATTAATATATTGTTTGTATTTATTCAGTTATTCCAATAGGAAAAAGGGATTATAATATTAAATAAACATAATATAATATATTTAAAAAAATTACTATTTGAAAAAAAATGTAATAACTTACCTCGTACAGAACATTTTATTTGGTAGCCATTGATAGGAGGGATAAAAGGGTTGTCAAACCACAACCATTGGATAAGAAATATTATTTTTTATAATACTCTCCTTTACTAAGAATATTATCTCCAATATAATTCCCTGAATGATTCAATATATTAAAAATAGAAGAAAAAATTATAATGATCTCATTTCATATGTGTCAAATAGTCAATATCTTTTCATTATAAAATGTAAAATATCATTTTTTATGATTAATAAATGTGTAAAAATCCATATTTTTTCATTGTAATTGTAATAACCCGAAATTCCCTGAAACAGTTCTCTTTGGATAATGCAATAGCTTGCGTTGTACGAAACTTCGAGATTCTAACACACCACGAGCAATCATACTAGCTATTATGAATAGTAGTACTAACTTTTTGAAATTTTATAAATTGGATTTTTCAAAATGGACTTCATTTTTGGATTTGAAATATCAAAATTGGATTAGGGATAATTTTTTGTTCTCTTCTGAAAACGTTCAATTTTTGATTAATAATGGAAAATACTAAATTTAAATTTAAAAAAATATTTTTAATCGAAATAATTTATACTATTAAATAATAAATTTGAGGTGTTTTAATTTATAAATAGATTATATTTTTATCATTTAATATTATTTAATTCTTTGGATGTAATTTCACTTATAAATAGGACATAAAAACTGTCAATCTTTTGACACTTATTATTTTTAAAAAAACACGCTTTTTGTTTTGACAACGAGATTTAATTTTAAATTAATTTATGACACTTATGTTTTTTGAATTTGGAAATATGGATTCCAAAATTTTAATCAAGAGGTACTAATTGTGTAAATAGGTAACTTTTAGTTTTAGTCATTACGAATATTTACATCAGTAAATATTTTATTTACCCTGGTTAAACGGAAAATCTGGTACACAAGGGTAAACAAATATTATTATAATATTATTAAATTACACTAACATGATTCATATTCCTATTTGATGATACATTTACGATGATGGGCATACATGGGTCATTTTTTGGACCCCATGGATCCATTTGAGAGTGATAATGGAACTTTATAATAATAAATTTAAAGTAAAGACAAAAATGACATAAAAATATATCTTTTGGTAAAAATTTTTTACATGAATGTTATATAAGTTCTCAATTAGACTATAAATATTAATTGGAAAGATAAAAATAATTACAAAATCATGGTATTTTTTTTTATAATTTTTAGACATGAAAAAAAATTATTTATGACACAATAATAATCCAGTGTTTACCTTTTTAAAGAATGATTCAAATAAATGATATTATAAAAATTAAAAAAATATCCAAAACCTATCCAATTCTTATTGAATGATTTTATTTATAACATGAACTATGTTATATTATACTTTAAAGAGTTTTGTACATTTAGACACCGAATATAATTATATAATAAAATAATATTTTCAATCATTTCTAATTATCCCCTCCCACCTTATAAAAGCCCTCACCTGTAACCCATTTCTAACACCTCCCAAGCCCCTTGGGTCATCAAAACTCTACCAAATTAATCTACATTAATCAAATTTTTCCTTATATAATCCTTACCTTAAGAATAAGGTACTTCATGGAAGACTTTTGATTAAAAATAAATGGAGTTACCAGATTTAAATTTAATATATCTTCTTAAGTTCTTTTATGATATTTTATTTATCCAAAACCCAAAACACTATTTATTCCATTTTTCTATCACTAAACTAGTATCCTAAATATAATAGGTTATTTTGATGAGAATTATTTTATCTACACTTACACACACCTCCATCCAATTGATATAGAAAATAATTTTTTATGTGGATAGAGAACTATTACCTTATGAAACAATGATTGTTCAATCTTCTTCTACCAACTTTTATGGGGGCCATTATGATGTCATAGTAATTATATATAGTATTTATGATATTTTTTTATAATATTCTATAATTTTCTTTTATGGGATACCTTCATTATTTTCATGTTGTATATATACGATAATTTCATTTGAAGAAGTGCGGACTACCGCCCCCTCAAAGTTATATTACTCGTTCATACCATACATGGAACAAATATAGGATGGTGTTAATGATATTATATAACATATATAAAATATTAAATTATACTAGAATAATAATATACCTTTGTTGAATTTGGACTTATTTTATTTTTAAAATAAAAAAAATGAAATGGAAGTAGTGTTCTTGTATACGTCGGAATTACCATCTCCACGAACACGATGAGATTTCTTTTGCATCGTAACCATTAAAGAATAATTTATATTTTATTATTATAAATAATATTTTAGAATATCATATCATTATGGATATATATCAAATAAATTCTATCCATAACAATCATGAATTATGTAATTAAACATATAAAGTCAAACAAATCAGTTAACAACCGAAAAAATGATACTACTAAAATATTATTAATAGTGAAATATTAGAAGATCATATATGATATCCTATTTTTTAATAAAGTTTTTGTATAATTTAATAACATTGAAATAAATATTAAACAGGATTTTAAGGTATCTTTGACCAAGGAAAAGTACAAGGTAAGGGTTAATTTCACAATCTATTTATTATCGGATGTTGTTTTTACTTAAGTGTCTACTATGACATCTTTGACATCCACATCCATGTTTCATAGATATGTATTTCAAAACATTATTACTATTTAATAGACTATGGGTTAAATTCATTTATACCCTTTTTTGAATTTTTAAAAATGGTTTGAAAGGAATCTTTCCGTCTTTTTTCAAACAAGTAACTTTATGACATTTTCGACAAATTATGGTAAGAATGTTTTTTAACTAATATGGTAGGTGCAGTTATTATCCGCTGTTATAAAACCATTGATGAATCCCATAATAGATTATAAAAATATTTTCACAATAAATTTTTTCATTTATAATTAAATTTCTTTTAAATTATTTCAAAATAGAAAGTGGTAATCTTCTCAGATAAATTTTTTATCATATATGTCAACATCATTTAATGAATTTTGTACTATTTGAAGTTTATTTATTATAATACAAATGTTCCATATTGTATTGAAGGTTTTTTGATTTGTTTGACTGTGGATTAGTTATTTTTATACCATTAATGGTTTATGTTAAATGTATTATCATTTTGTATACTAGTTTTAATACGAATGTTTAGGTTATGTATCAACAGTTTCATACGAGGAATGCGTTGAAATTAGTATGTGATGGGTGTGTCCCTCTATAGCACCTCGATGAATCGGTATGTCTCATGAGACAAACCAGTGTCTTGGCACAAGGCCTTAATAAATCGTATTTGTAGTCTTCACACGAGGCCTTGACTATGTGGTTATGATGTCTGCCATTATGAATTCCATCATTATGGAAATGGATATTGAAATTTCATGTGATTATTCGGCAAGTAGAATATCCATGTGAATAAGTAAATAGAACTATTCGATTTATATTTTCCATATTATGATGACATTTATGTTTACAAGTCTAATGTTTTAGTCTAATACATTTCCTTAAATCATTATGCTTATTTATGAGATTTCCTCGATATATTTATCCTTACTAAGCATCTGTGATCATCCATTTCTATATTTTATTTTTCCTTGGAGGTGAATAAGTATTTTATGGTTGTATTGCAGGGATATTATTATGGATATAATTGTGATTAAATGGGAAAAATGTTTGTTGTTTTTATATCATGATGTAATGTAAAACTTGTTAATGTATTTAGTACTTCTAAGGCTACTATACCAATAAGTATTTCAAGACATGATTCCTTGTATCATGCCAATGTTTTGTAATAATGCATCGAACCTAGGTAACTTGGTTCATGGAATTATAGTTGGTTTGAGAGGATGTTTAGTACAAACCATGGAAGAAAGATTTAGAAATACTCAAATTAGATATTATTTCCATAAGATACACATTGAGGATTAGTATAAAATAACATCCTATAATTTTGTTAATGTACAGATTTTGTGTATTTTCAAAGCAGTACATCCCTATATGGATACGATTAGGTAGAGGAGGCTCTGGAACAGATGTATCTTGGAATGAATACTTGGTCAAGGATTTGTAGGCTTGACCCAGGGTATCTTGGTACACAACAATGGGCCTTGATGAAATCTTGGTTATGACACTCTTAGCGGATACACTTAGGATAATTCACATTTTCATTACATAAAATTATGAATGATTTGTGGGTATATAACTCCTCAAATAAATTTTTTTATGAATTTATATTATATAAATAAATTGTTCAATTTATGTTATGTGTTTATCAAGTTTGGATTTATGTATTGTGTTTCATAAACTAATCTAGTGTATGAAATTTTTTAGAAATGGCACAATGTTGATGGAATGGAAACCATATCAGCATAGTACTCTATATATGGATTTACCACCTACTCAATATTATTATATTGGAGCTTGTGATGCTAATGGTGCTGATCTTCTAATCTTCATATTGGGATAACTCACTCAGGTTATGAATAATTATTTTTCTTGAATGGAGCACCCTGATCCACAATGTGGTGGATCAATGTTAGAAAGATTAATGAGGAAAAAAACAAACATTCAATGGGACTACAAATCCATTTGTAGTAGATCAATAGATAAATTCGTTAGAGAAAATAATAAATGTTGTGCAGAGTAGAAAATGAAAAAAATCATTCAAGTTAGTTTATCTCCTCACATGAGATACAGATTGATGGTGGTAATTAATTCAGAACACAAAGGAAGATGAAGGAATATCAAATATTGAATAGAGGGAGTTTAAATATATTTTCTTAGAAAAATAATTTCCTCTTGACCATCGAGATGATAATGGATGAAAATTTCTATGTTTAAGGAAAAAAAATGATGATAATGTCACAATGTATGAGGATAATATTTCATGGTTGTCAAGGCATTATACAAATTATATATGTAACCCAAGGAGTATGATTGATAAATTAATTATTGGGTTAAAACCATTTCTCCATCAAGAATTAGTCTCACAGTCTTTCTCATTATATGAAGATATTTTATAATGTACTATCAAGACCGAAGATTTATTCTCTTTGTCTTACAACATTAAAGTAATGTATGAAAAGAAGAGAACTTCTGAACACTCTTGAAATAGAAATAAGGGGAAGAAGAGAAAATTTTAATATCCATCCCGCAGTAAATTTGGGAAGAAATACATCGGTACATGATTGAAGGGAATGAACTACATCTACAAGTGTGGTAAAAAAGGCCACAATGCTCAAGATTGAAAGGGAAAGAAAGAGGTTGTCAATGTTGAATTATACAATTGTAGGTAAATAGAGCATTAAGATAATAAATATCCTAATACCCATGGAAACATTACTCATAAAATTTCATGGGAGTAAGGACAAGCTTATGTGATCACTACTAGTGAGGTTGAATCTCTGAAAGAGGTGGTGGCATGTAATTTAATGGTTTCCTCAAGTTTAACCAATACGTTATTTGATTCTAGATCATTTAATTGTTTTATATCATCCAAGTTTGATAAGAAAATAATATTGTTACAATTTGATTTAATAAGGGAGTTATCAATAAAAACACATAGAGGAAGTATCATAACGAAAAAAATTTGTGAATCAGTACCAATTAAAAAATATAAATTTTCTTTATCCACTAATCTTATTGTCACACTAATAATTGAATTTTATATAATCCTTGGTATGGATTTTCTTTCAGACCATGATGTAAAAATTTATTATAATAATAAAGTTGTTATAATTATTGATGAGGATAAAAGATACCATATATTTAGCGTATAAAATAACCATTTGATTCTTATCATGATCCACCCACTATGGCTCTACTAAATTCAATTATTGGGGAAAAAGAGAGTGAAATAACTATGGGTGAGGAAAGGAATGTTCCAATATAGTATTTACTTATTGTATGTGAATATGTGGATGTAATTCAAGAGGATTTACCATGACATCCTCCAGAATGATAAATTGAGTTTTCCATTGATTTAATTCATGGTTCAAGGCCCATATCAAAGTCCCCTTATAGTATGGCCACTGTTGAATAAGTGGATCTAAATAAAAAACTAGAAGAGTTTATTAATAAAGGATTTATTTACCAAAGTGTTTCTATATAACACCCCTAATGATTACTAAAAAAATTAAAATGATTGATTTTTTAATGTAGATATTTATATGTAGCCTTTAAATATAATTTTACTGCATCTATGATTGGAAAATCGATAAAATTGTCTTCTACAATTGTGTTTAGTATGTTATTTGGAGTCTATATGAACTAACTTGTTTTTTGGGGAATAGTAACATACCCTTATGATTAGTAAAATGACCATATTAAATAGTAAATTGAATTATTATTTTATTTTCATAGGTATTTAAGATAATGAAATCTTGATTAATTTATAAATGTGATATAGATGCTGTTATAGTTTTTAAATTATTAATTGTTGAATTAAGTATGATTATATTAATAAATTATTTTTAAAATATATAGAAAAATATTTTCCAGAAATAAAATTCCATTTTTAAATCTACACTTTGATTAATGGTTATGGTGAATTTTTCGGATTTTTCTGAAATAGTTGATTTTTTGGTGAATAGTAAAAAAATGTTGTTTTGACTTTAAGTGTGTTGATGACATCATTAATTTTGTAATAATGATGTAATAAATATGTTAACCTTTTCTACAGTAAAATTAGTAATGAGGTGTCCCTTGTGGTGTATACCATGTGAAAATACCATGGGAAATCCATTGGGTTTTCAAATACCACTAATGAGGTGTCCCATGGAAAATATTAATATAATCCCTCACATTTGCTATAAATACCAACCCATTCATTCATTTACATCCTTAAAAATTCTTCATCAACGAATATCTAGCCTCATTAACTCCCTAGTATCCATCCCAAGGTTTCCTCCAGCCCACAAGGTCCCAACCTTCGCGTTCTTGGTGTTACTCTACAAGGTATGAAAATTCTAAATATCTTTATTTTTTCCTTTAAAGTTAACTTTTATGTGGTATAACATTAAATTTTCCCATTCATGTTTTAATTTACTTATTATTAATGATATATTCTACTTTATGATTAATTTTAGGAGGGTTTACCCTTGTCCCCTCTCTTTTTAATATTTTCTAAAACCATGTTACATAGTCGTTAGGCTGCCGATTTTTTGTATGAGATTTCTAAATTATTCTTTTATTTTGAGTTCCTTTTTTTCATATTCATTATTCATATATTCTTACCCAAGTTTTATGAAATCTCAAAAAATAATTAATATTTTAGGGTTTCTCATGTTCATGGAAAATTCATCATCATTATTCTTCTCATCTCCCACTTATTCATTAAATAAAAAAATGTTGTCCGTGATGTTTCGAATTACCGACATCGTGCAGGATGTGATTTCAATTTCCATTAATTATTTCAAGTCTGGTCATGAAACCATTTCTATGGTTTAACCAATTTATAATATATTTATTATGTCTCATCAATGGTTATATTATTATTTTTTACTTATGGATTTAAATTGTAAGATAAAATAAGGTTGTTATTACCAAAGAACCACTAAAATGATCTAAACGAACATCATTAATGTTTTAACTTATGAATCATACTCAAATAAAACAACCTAATGATAAATGTTATAAATTATGATACTAGAATTATGTAAATATCTTTCCATTCAAATTATTGTGTTTCACTTCCAATCAACAAGAACATCCATCATGAACCAATCATGGAAATCATGTAAGGAACTGACCCAAAACAGTGCAAGGAACAAAAAACTAACAATTAAGGGGTGAAATGAGGTTATGAAATGATCATATAAGATGTTATAAATAAGAAAATGTTTCTTTAAAATAATAATAACACTTTTTAATGATTATACAGGATGTTTAAACAATTTTTAAGTAAGACAACCATGAGGTAAGGGAATTTTTAACCCGATTTCCATCTTTTAGGTTAACCTTATTATACATTTTTATGTGGTATTTAAATTTTTGTGTGATTAATTATTATTATTATATGTTTAATTATATATATTTATTGATTGAAAATAAATTCCATTCAATCTATTAATTCTCACTTCAATTATATGATATTTATAAGGTACTTGTCTTTCAAAATCCTCATTTAAAATTCTGTTTTTCCAAATTCAAAAGCAATGATTTTTGTTAATATTAATGTAGTATGATTATGTTATGTATATTGGGAATTGTTTATGATTAAGGTTGGGACCAATATATCCCTTCCATGATTTGGTTATGTGTATTATAGAGGTTGGTTGTATGGTAACTCGAAGTGTAACTCCTATGGTTACACAAATAGTAATGTAGCCGTGAGAGTTACAAATTATAAAGTAGTAGAGAGGGTTACAAGATTATGTATGTAATTAACCATGATACGTTTATTTTTATACATATGTTCTTATGTATTGTGGAAATCTCATGTTTCAATAATTAAGTGCAAATATACAGGTGATAAGTATGTCTTTTGAAAATATTGTATACGTTACATATATTCATGGACTAATGTGTTCTTTCCTTATTTTTATATACCATACTGAGTTTTTGAGTCCATACCATTTTTTAAATGATTTTCCCAGGTAAATGGATGTGTAAGAAAAAAAACCCATGTTAAATGTTGATGAATTTTCATGTAATCATGTTTTAGGTTTTAATGTTTATATTTGAAAAAAATGGATACTGATTTTATGATATCCAATCTATAACAATGCGTAATGTTATGAATGTATGATGTCCAAATTATATAAATATCTAAACTTTAAAAGACCCTCAATGTAAAATGAAGTGTTTTCTTCAGTAAATTTCAGATTATGTATTTAATAAAGTTGGGTTCTTATAGTTGGAATCAGAGGATGGTTTAGATAACATTAGGGGTTAAGGTGATGTTAAAAGAAAACCATAACTGATTTTTAATCTATCCTTAATATGAAATGATATTAAATATAAACATTACAATTTTTCTTCATCTAAGATATGTTTGTTCGGAATGGTTGTTCGTAGAAGGAATAGGGCTGGTGAAGTGGAGAGGCCCCGACAGAATGACATCCTTTCGGATCCATAGCCCAGAATGGTAGGGATTAGAACTGAGTAGTTTTTGACAGCAATGGCTCACTAAATAAAGGAAATTAATAGTGGTAGATTCTATGCAAGAGAACAAATAGAGGTACCACATCAGATAAATTTTATATTGGAACACTTTATGGGTCCACACCCTCATGCTTTCAGTGGATCTTTTGACCAGGTAGTAGGAAATGTATTTATGAAATCCCTTGAAATGTTATTCGATGTTATGGGATGATCAGACAATCAAAAGGTAGTTCTTTCTTTTTATTGTTTTGAAGGTTAACCTAATAATTTCAGTTCAATAGTAATAAATATCACTAGTTGAGATGATTTTGATGCCTTAGAGTGGGATGAAATTAAATTTCATTTCCATGAAAAATATTTTCCGCAGGTGGTGCAACATAGGATGGAGAAATAATTTCTTGAAATGAAGAAAAAGGATGAGAATTCAGTGGTCGTGTATGAAGAGAACATCACACGACTTGTGAGGTATGATTCAAATCATATTCTGGATATTTATAGAAAAATAAACCTCTTTATCTCAGGACTGAATCCATGGTATTGAAGGGCGTTGTCCTCCCTTGAATTCAAATGTTGTGAGAACATTACTTGATGTTTTGAAAGGATAGAGATGAAGTTTTCCAATGATCACATGCATTTTTGAAACAAAAAGAAGAAGTGGTCCAAGTGGCAATTGAGGTGTAAGAATCAACCAACAAAATTTGATGGTAAGGAAATCCAGTTTTTACTTTGTGAAAAGTGTTGTAACAAACACCCTAGGTAATGTCTTATCCAAACTGGGAAGTGTGTGAAATTTGGTAAGTTTAGACATATGGCCTGAGATTTCAAGGAAAATGATCCTAAGATAAATCCTGATAAGTAAACTTTAAAGTGTTATAAATGTGGTGAGGTGATTCATTTTGAAAATGTCTTCTCATAGAGCGAACTGAATGATATAAAGAAGCCAAACTATAAGTAGAAAGGTGTATTGATATCCTATGAGACTATGTCAGTAGATGCCATGCCATCCAATGAAGCGGTATCAGGTAATTTGTTTGTTCACTCATATTTTGCTAACATTTTTTATGATATAGGGTCTACATTCCTTCATCTTTGAGAAATTTTCTGTTAAATTGGAAATATCACCTCAACAAATGAGACTTGAACTTGTTGTTAAAACACTATGGGAAAAGATTATAGAAAAGTGGAATTAAAATAATCATTCTATTGTGGTTTATGGAATTTCCATTTATAATGACCAATCATTATAACATTACATAATCATGAATTAAATGAATAATTCCCATAGAAGATCTTTTCAGGATTAGAGTTTTAGAGAATAAGTACATAACTATTAAATCTCAAAATATTACAAAGTAAAAACATCTACTATGTTTCCATAAAATAAAAAATCTTAAAAAGAAACATGACTAGTTCCATGTCTTAGATAGCATGTCTTTCTTTGATCCCACCCTTGACACTATTCATCTTTATGTCATGTGGAAAACATTTCAAAAACATTGTATGAGCATAAAAATCCCAGTAAAGGACACACATGGAATGAAAACTATTAGTTTTTCAAAACAACAAGTAAACCATGAATACATTAAAAAAGTAATACTTTTCACTTTTATGAAGTAGTAAATACTCTTCACTGAATAAAAGATCATTACATAACCTTTTTTGACCAAAATATTACCATAAAACCCATATAAAGAACACATAACATATAATGGTAATTTGGGACATTAACATACATAAATGGAATAACCATATGGTCGACTTCCACACATATCACTAAATGGAATATCCATACTGCAGACTTCCATAACCAATTAATTAAGGGTTATAATGTAACCACCCATCCTGGTATTCACGGCCCCACCATCATATGGTTTATCATGTAACCACCAGTCAAATGTCCAAGTACCATTATAAAATCATAAGACATCAAAAAAATATAATGGAAAGAAAACATTTACAAATTTCTTTCACAATATATCCCTTAAATATATTGACATAAAAAGCCCATTATAAAAACCATTTCCAATACCAAAATACATAAAAGAGTATATGGTATTTATTTTATTTTAAATACATTACGGCTTATTGAGGAAGCCAATGACCAAATAACCCTCGTGGTGGCGGAAAAGGTTGTTGTCACCATGTACGTTAAAAAACATTCATTTTTTTCGTTTAGTAAAACACTTTGTAGAAAAAGATTCCATTTGAATGAAATGAAAATTCAAAGGTGTTTTATATAGAGTACAAAAGAATGTCTTTTATAAGAACAAAATATGCCTCAATGAGAGGAGATTGAGATGATGTCCCTTACAATGTTGTTATCCTTAGATTATGGATAAATCCATTACATAATTATGTGTGAAAAATATAAATACACCCAATATAAGAGGATATTATGTGTAAAAAATCAGAGGTCATCCACACATATTTATAGCATGACATAGTCAAGAAGTAGAGGTTTAACCCAAATAATTGAAATTGGGTTAATAGGTTCCATTACAGAAATTCGACAGCATAACGACGTCACTTTAAAATTCAGAAAATGAGTTGATGTGAGATAAAAAGGGTATCTCATCACATGGACATAACATTTAAAGAAATAAGGATATATAAGAACATATCACAACATAAGAATATGTAAATTAAAAGACCTAACAAAAAAGTAGTCTTTTAGAAAGAGGAGGGTGAAATATTCCCTTACCCATTAGGGTAACATTTGAAACATACACCCCATGAAAGAAGGTTCATAAAATGAAGATGTAAATAACCATAAATTAAACTATATTACTCAAATAATACAATCATGGGCAGTACATACACCACACAAAATTATATAGTGGCAAATGTAGCATGAATCTCACGGGAACACAAAGTGAGATAAAAAAATCCTTTACAAAATTTCGGCAGGCTAATGACGCCACGTAAAACATCCAAAAATGGATTGATGTGATCAAATAGGGTCTATCATCATATTAACATAATAATTATAGTAAAATTAATATAAAGTAACATATACCAACATAAAAAATAGGCACTTAAAAGATGTGACATAAAAGGGAGTACATAAAAAAGAAAGAGAGTAATAAGATCCATTACCTCGTGTCCGGCTTGACTTGATCATTAATTAATCTCCTGAATAATAAACTAGTGATAATTTATACTTTCATAAGAACCCTTTTTAGGTTAATTATTACTTTTATATCATTTATTACCATTTTATGAACATTATGTAATTATTTATGTTAATAACGGTCGTTTTGTCGATCATTGGTACTTTAGTCAAAAATAAACTTCTATAATTACAAGTTGTTCATGTGGTAAAAAATCCATGAAATAAATAATCATATTCCTCATGTAGATATCATTTATATCATATATACCCAGTATATAAATGAATTTATAATATTACATAACATTTATATGTAATAAATAAAATTCATCGTTCATTGAGATGGTAAGCCATACGTACACATAAACGCTACTTTCATTTCTATTTCGAATTTAATTGAATTAAAACAAAATAAGATATATATATTATAATTCAAGTACAATATATATGTTATATATGTTACATTAGTTCATTAATTTCATTTTTTATAAATTCCATGTATTGCATGAACGAGTCACATCACTTCAGGGGGAGGTAGTCCACACTTCCTCAAATGAAATTATCGCATTTGCACAACATGCACAACATAAAGGTATGTTTTAAATGTAAAATACAGAAGAATAGAGAGTAAATAAATATAATATATATCATAAATAAATATAGTCCCCTCATAATGGCCACCATGAAAGGTTGTAGGAGAAGATAGAACAATCATCATTTCATGAGGCAGTAATTTTCCATCCACAGAAACAGTATGTTCTTTTACCATTAGACGGAGGTGTGTGTAAGTTTAGATAAAATAATTCTCACAAAAATATACTAGTATATTTAAGATACTGGTTTTGTTAAAAAATAAAGTAATAAAAAGAGTTTAGGGGGTTGTAGAAGAAAAATAAAACAAAAAAACATAAGAGAGGACATTACCTTTAAATCGGGTAACTTCTTTTTGGTTTGAACCATAAGGGTATCATGAAGAGATTTATGCCTAAGGTAAGGCTTCTAGGATGAAGAGAGGAATTTGGAGAGACAAACTGAGCAGAGTTTGGTCGAGCCAAAGGCTTGAGAGGTGTGGGTAAGTCGGTAGAGGTGGGGGCATTTTATAAGATGGAGGAGGGGCATACTTGGGAAGTTTTGAAAAGTTACTTCATTATATTGTGATTTTCAGATATTAAAGGTCCCATAATTAAATATTTCGATGATAAGTTGATAAGGGTTCTAAATCCAACTATCCAGCAGGTTTTTGACAAGCATAAGTCTTATATGATACCTTATCTTCCCATTTTATTTTAATCGATCATTAATGAGGTCATCACTGCTTCATTATGGTGGAATAAATAAATTTATTTACATAATGTCTAAAAAATATAAGAAAAAAATATCATGATGTCGTAAATATTGTTATCATTCTAATAAATATTTATAGTAAAAAATATGACTTTTTTATCCTCATGTAAAAATCGTTTTAGTAAAACAACACATGTTTGTGACATTTTTATTTTAAATTTAAATAAAAAGTTATTATTGTTGTTTTCTTACCCATGTGGCTCTATGAGGTCCCCAAGTTGACCCATGGATTTTCATGGTCGGAAATTACTTATACAACAATTGTAGGAAAAGTTTAATGGTAATTTCATATTATTATATCATTATATTTACCTTCAATTAAACTAATTACCTTTAATCGTGATTAATAAAACTTAAAAGTTACTATTCACCAAAAAATTATTTTAATCCCCTTGAACGACATTTTACATCCTAATGACAACTATGTATGTTGGATTTTTGAAATTCAAATCCCAGAGGTGGTAAAATTTCATTTAAACGAAAAAACAGTTTTTTTACTACCACATAGTGGTTTCACTATTCATCAAAAATTGATGTGTTTCAGAAAAATACAAAAAAATCACCCTAAGATATTTTTGATGTTCTGAATTAAAATATGATGTCTATTTTAAAAAATTCATAACATATAAGTTTCATTAATTAATTTAGTAATTAATTCCTACTGTCAGATCAAATAGCATGTTTTTAAGAAACAATGTCTATCAAAAGATTGACACTTGTTTAATTTCAATTTCAAAGTGAAATTAATTCAAATGACCACAATTGGACTTAATGGTAAAAATATATTTTTATTACACTTTAAAACCAATTAAAAATATAATCTTACCATATTAATAAATTATACTAAAAGGAGGTTTTCAATTAAAATACAGCATTTTACACTATTCATTAAAAAAATGAACTTTATCGGAAAAATACGCATAATTTATGAAAAGTAAATTTTGATGTCCCGATTTTAAAAAATAAGTTTATTTGGTCAAATATAACATATAAAATTTTGAAAATGTGGATTTATAAAGGGTTCGCCATCAAAAGGCGGTTATTTGGCCTTTTAGAGAATGTTAGAATATTTACGCTTAAAATTGGATTCATTCGCATTTTATGCATAAAAAATTTAGTTAATAAATGTATAAATATTTGACAAGCATATATAATCACTTTTTTGTTAGTTCTGTTCATTCCTTCCATTATATCGGCTAGATGTTTACTATAATTTACAATAATATTGTTATGTTATTAGTGTGCATCGTTATATTGAAAAAAACTCATTTTTGTGTGTTGGGTATGCCATTGAACATATCATTCACTTTAAAATAATATTAATATTTTATTCTAAAATATTAATAAATATGAGAATTTCATATTCTTTATTTACCTGGGATTTTACACCTTTCCTGCAAACATTTTTATTTTACCCTTAGTCGGGTTTTATGTTATTCTGGAAATTGATTTTCGTTCTGTTTATCAGGATGAGATTGGCTGTAGAGATAAAGAAGTTCTATTTCAGAAAGAGTTAAGAATAAAATCATACAATTGATAACAAATCAGGATGCTAAGAATCTATTGAAAGATATAAATGAATGTTATCTTACTCATATTACTGAAGATATGGGAAATGTTCAGATTGATGATGTACCCATGGTAAATGAATACCTTGACGTTTTTCTTGATGAGTAACCCAGTGTCATATCTAATCGTGAAGTCGAATTCACAATAAACTTTGTTCCTTATACTAAGACAATTTCAAAACCCCCATATCGTATGGATCAAATAGGACTTCTTGAATTGAAAATGTGGTTGCAGGATTTGCTTGATAAATGCATAATTCATCCTAGAACATCACCATGAGGTGCTTCTAATTTGATTGCTAAAAATGAAGATGGTTATATGAGACTTTCCATTGATTATATAGCTTTGAATAACATCACTATTAAAAAAAGTGTCATTTTACTCATATCAATGATTTTTTTACATCTTCAGGGAGCTCAGTACATTTCAAAGATTGACTTGATATCAAGATACCATAACCAGAAGGTGAATGAAGATGAAATCCCAAAAAAACATTTTTTACTTGATATGGGCATTATGAATTAATTTTTCTGCCGTTTGGGTTATCTAATTTATCATTTTTATTCAATAGTATTATGAATAGATTATTTCAGGAGTTCATGGATATGTTTCTGGTTGTTTTTATGGATGGCATTCCGTTATTTTTTAAAAATAAAGAGGGGAATGAAAAACATATAAGGGTTATTTTACAAACCTTAAAAGAAAAAAAATATGTATAGAAAATTCTTCAAGTGTGATTGTTGGTTGCAACCGATTTCTTTTCATGGGCACATTGTAAATAAGGATGTAATATTTTTTGATCCAGCCAAAACAAGAGTGGTTAATTAATGGCCAAGACCTACAAATGATAGAGAGATTCGTAGTTTTCATTTATTAGCGGGTTATTACCGATAGTTTGTTAAGAAATTTTCATGATTATCAAGCCCGATATCAAATTTAACAAAAAAACTAGTCAATTTTTTTTGGACAGAAGAATGTGATGTTTTTTAAGGAACAAAAGAAGATATTGGTAGATGCTCCATTTTTGGCCTTACCTTCCGGTAATATTGATTTTTTCATCTATAATGATGCCTTATTAAAGGTAATTTGTTATGTTTTGATGCAGAATGATTAGGTAATAACTTATTCTTCAAGACAACTAAAACTGCACGAGTTAAATTATCCCACAAATGATTTGGAATTGGTATCTATGTGATTTTCTTTGATTATTTGGAGGCATCATTTATATTGACTCAAATATCAAATATATACTAACCATAAAAGTCTGAAGTATATATTCAATCAGACGGTACTAACCATGGGGATGAAAGATTTCTTGAACTGATAAAGGATTATGATTTCTTAATCAATTAAAATCCTAAAAAAACAAAAAAATTTGCAGATACCTTGAGTTGGAAACATCATGCAACATTAACCATGTTACATTTGGAACATGATCCCTTGATTAATGATTTGATGAATTTTGTCTTTGATGTTTTTAGGGAATGGAATACATCTGTTTTTCTTTTTGATTCAGTGTAGTCTTTGTTGTCAGACAGAATTAAGAAAGCACATAAGGAAGAATGTGAGTAACAATAAAAGGTACAATTGTTTAGATTGGGAAATCTTCTAGAATTTAACCTTGATAAGGTTTTTGATTTATGATTTTTAAAAAGGTTGTGTTTCCCTATTATTCTCAGTTGAAGAATGATTTGTTGTGTGAAGCTCAAAGTTATCCATTTTATGTTCATTTTTGTAGTACTAAGATGTATATAGAACATCATGTGTATTTCTGTTGGGACGAAATTAAAATGGATATGGATGATTTTACAATGATATGTTTGACATGTCTGTTGGATAAAGTAGAGTGGTAGTTACCAAAGGGGATGCTTCAGCCTTTTCCAGTTCCAGAGTGGAGGTGGGAGAATCTATCGATTGGATTGTTGGTGGTACTACCAATGAAATATCGAAGAAATAATGCAATTTGGGTTATTGTGGATCAGATGATAGTATCTTTACATTTACTTTCTATTCAAGATAAAATGTATTTAGGTCATCTATATCTATTTTACCTCAAAGAAATTGTCAGCTAACATGGAGTTAATATTTCAATTGTATCTGACTGGGATCCCAGGGTCACTTTAAACTTTTTTACGGGACTTAAGAAGTCATTGGGCTCAATGTTAAATTTTAGAACAGCTTTTCATCCTCAGTCAGATGGGAAGTTATTGTGAACGATTCACACTTTAGAGTATATGATTAACACATGTTCAATGGACTACTATGGAAATTTGGATCATCAGCATTCATTATTTGGGTTTTCTTATAATAACAGTTTTCCTTCTAGTATTCAGATGGCACATTTTGAGGATTTGTATGGAAAGAGGTGTCGGACTCCATAATTTTGAGATGAAGTCTGTAAAAGAATGTTGATGGGGCCAGAATTAGTAAAGGAAGTGGCTGAGTAAGTGAAAATTTTCTAGAAACACATGAGGACAACTCAGAGTATGAGAAATGGTAAAGTAGATAACAGAAAGAAAGAATTCTCTTTCGAGGTAGGTGGACATGTTTTCCTTAAAATATCTCCTTGAAAATGTGTGATGTGTTTCAGTAATAAAGTAATGATAAGTCTGCAGTTCAACGATCATTTTGAAATCCTGGAGAATATTGTACCATTTTCATATTGAGTAGATTTTCCTTCTATTTTGTCTTAAGTACACCATGTTTTTCATGTTTTGATGATGAGGAAGAATGTATATGATTCGACATATGTTTTGAGCCCAGAAGCAGTTCAGCTAGAGGAGAAATTTTCATATGAAGAGAAACCAGTTCAGAGTTTTGATTGAAGGGAACAATTATTTCGGAATAATGTAATCCACTAGGTAAAGGTTTTTTGGAGAAACGAATTGGTTAATGAAGCAGAATGTGAGTATGAAAATGATATGAGGTAAAGGTACCCTCACTTGTTTGATAAGTTAATAAAATTACGTGGGGGAAATTTCTATTAGGTGGGGATAACATAACACCCCCATGGTTTTCTAAAAATAAAATGAAATGATTGAAATTTTGTTTAATATAGATATTTATAAGTAGATTTTAAATATTATTTTATTATATTTATATTTTTAATTTCTAAAATAGCCATCTACAATTGTGTTTAGTATGTTATTTGGAGTCTATTGGAACCAACATGTTTTTTTTATGAATAGGATTATAACATTATGAATAGCAATATTACTGGTAATATAATCTTAATTATTAGATAATTTTATTATTATTTTATTTTATTAACGATTTAAGGCAATGAAATCTTGATTAATTTTTAAATGTGATATAAAATAAGTTATAGTTTTTAAATTATTAAATTTTGAATTAACTATGATTTTATTTACAAAATAAAATAAAAATATTTAGTAAATTATTCTAAAAAAATGGCCTTCATTTTTTAATTCTACATCCTGATAAATGGTTAGGGAGATTTTTGGGGATTTTTCTGAAATATTTGATATTTTGGTGAATTGTAAAAAATTCACTTTTGAGTTTTTTTGTGTTAATGACATCATTAATGATTAAATAATGTTTTAATAAATATAGTTTACTTTTGTATAGTAAAATACATTATGAGGTGGCACAAGTGGCTTATAACATGGGAAAATACCAGGGGAAATCCCATGGTTTTGAAAATACCACTAATGAGGTGTCCCTTGGTAATTATTAAAATAATCCCTCACTTTTCCTATAAATACCAACCCATTCCTTCATTAACACTATTCAAAATTCCACAGCAAAAATAAAATGGACTCCTTACCTCCCTAGTATCTCTCCCAAGGTTTTTTAAATCCCCAATGGTCCAAACCTTCATGTTCTAGGAGTTACTCAATAATGTATGAAAATTCTCAATTTCTATTTTTTCCTTTCAAGTTATATTTTATGTGGTTTAGCATTCATACTTCCATACCATGTTCTTATTTAATTCTTATTAATGATATATTATGAATTTTTATTTATTTCAATTTGTGTTACCCTTATCCCCTATCTCTTTAATATTTCCTAACACCATGTTACATAGACATTAAGGTGACAAATACTTGTAAGTAATTTCTCAATTATTCTTTTATTTTGAGTTCCTTTCTTTTTTTTATTATTTCATCATCTATTCATCAACAAGAGGCATGGAATCTCTATAAATCATGTATATTCTATATTTTCTCATGTTCATTGAGAATTCATCATCATTATTCTTATCATTGTTCAGTCAATAAGGTTTTCCTTATGACTTTTCCATTCCTTCTTGTTTTGAAATTCACAAACACCTTATCTTTAAGAAAATTGATTTTATAAGGAAAATTTCTTTTATATGAAAAATTGCTTTTATAAGGAAAATCTCATTTGTAAGAAAAATTATCCTTATCATATTTTCATCCATATTTTTCTTAAGTATAAGATTCAGATTCATTTCTATATTCTCGGAATTGTTTGAGACTTTGATATGAAGTATTCTGTTTTAGGATCCGAATTCTGGATAAGAACTATAATAAAGTTTCATTCCGAAATCCGGATACAAACTCTGATTAAGTTCTACTCCAGATTCAGGAGATGAATCCATGTGAAATTCGACAATGAATTCTCATTATGAATTCTGATGAGGAATTATCACTACGAATTCTCATTCCGATTTCACCTATTAAACAGAATCTGATCATCATTGTTTTATACACTCCGAATTTATTTAGACTCCGAAAATTATTTCTATTACACTCCGAACCTTCCTCTGAACTTTTTAGTTAGAATTTAAAACGATGTTGTACATCCCGTTACACTTGTTTTGTTATAATATGATGTCGTCTATACTGTTATAAACTAACCGTTGGTTAAGTGACACGTGTACAGGTCCCTCCGTTTTTTAAGGAAAATATGACCGTTGGGAAAGAGGCCGACCTTACCTATAAATAGGAGCTCATTTGGATGAGCTCAGTAGAATGAATTTGATCAGTCTAGAGACCACACACTGCTAAGGTAATTTCTAAAGAGAGAATGTTTTTATGCCTTGTGCGTACTGAACCGCTCGTTCAGTTTTTTTCTTCGTGCGACTCCGAATGTTGGTGATTACATTCGAGGACTTCCGAGGATAGGAAGACAGAGGTGCCGACTACCTTAAATTGCGATGACTTCCTTGCTGAGGAAGACAGAGGTTTCCATCTACCTTGAATTTGAGGGATTGCGGGGATATCAAGACATAGATTCTGATATTCTTATCGAGGGCTTACCTTGGTGTGGGTAAGACAAAGTTTCTTTAAAGTATAAATCAAGGGACCTTTATCCAAGGTTGTTGGATACCCTTCTCTTTGGGTTACAACAATTATATCTTGTTACTTGTAGTTTTACTACTTGTTTATTTCCGCTGAATTTTGTATTATAAGGAAAGTATAACATTCTTATACTCTCTTACTTGTACTCTTTTTCATTTAGATTCTATACGCTTTAGGCTAGAATATTATATTGCAATCTTTTGTTATGTTTCAATTTTCGGAACCTACATTCGGAATCTCTTTCCATGTTTTCATTCGGTGTTAGAGGTGCTGTGAATTTTCTTAGTTTAAATTTGTTAAACATAGCCCTTACCTTTTCTTAAGAAAAACACAGTTATTCATAACTAACCGTAAAGGTTCCAAAGGAATTTTGAAAGTATACAATTCACCCCCCCTCTTGTATATTGAGAATCTACATCATTATTTCGATCCTACAATTGGTATCATAGGAAGTATATGAAATATTTATACTTAAGAATAAGTTTTTATTGCTCATTTTTCCATTCCGAACTTTCTCGTTCCGAACATTGTGATTACGATTTTTTTTAACAAGTTTGTGTGCCAAAGTTTTTAAGTATGGCATGAATTAATGTTGGTTCCATTGATAATATAAATCCTACAAGACCACTAATATTTGATGGTAATTACTATGAGTACTGGAGAGATCTAATGAAGACTTTTGTTATAAATACTGAAGTGGATAACATTGTTTTGCTTACTAGTGATTATAAAATTCCTGACAAGGAAGTTAGAACTTTCACTAACCAGGAAAAGGAAGAATATCAACTCAATTATAAGGTACGCAATACTTTACTTTGTTCAATGAATAGAAATATATATAGCCACATTTTTTCTTGTGAAGCATCTAATTGTATCTATAATAAGTTAGAGGTTACACACTTTGGATCTTCTAAATTGATTGAGACTAAGAGAGCTGTGCTTAGAGCTGAATATCATGGCTTCAACATTCCTTATGGTGAACCAATATGTAAAGTTAAACAGATATTTATGACCATTGTTAACAACTTACAACCTATGGGAGAGAAAGGTTTATATGATGAAGCTCTTGTGGACAAAATAATTGATATTATGCCCAATGATTGGGAATCCAAAAGAACAGCTATAGATGAGAACAGTAAGGTCACTCAAATTAATCTTGATGAGTTATTCAGAACTCTTCTCCAACATGAATACAGAATGAAGAGAGATGCTGACAACTTCAAAAAGAAAAATGGAAATGGTACTGTTGCTTTTACAACAACGTCAAATCAGATGAAAGATAAGTCTCCTGAGAGAGTAACCAGATCCAAGTCTAAGAAAGTTATTTTCCAATCCGAATCTAGTGAGTGTGAAGTCTCTGAAAATGAGTTAGAAAATCTTGCTCGTAGGATGAACAAGATAGATAGCCAGAGAAATTTTCAATCCAAGTATAAAAAAATGGAAAGGAAAGATAGAAAAGATGGAGAAGTCACTTGTTATAAATGCAAGAAAAAAGGACATATTAGACCAGATTGCCCTTTTCTCAAAAAGAAAGAAAGGAAAAGAAAGGCATTCTGACAGGAACAGAAAAAAATATTATAAAGCCAAAGCTAAGAATGTTTTGAAAGCTAATGACACCTGGAGTGCCAGTGGTGGTGACTCTTAAGATTAATCTTATGATTATGAATCTTCAGGATAGAATAATCTTGGTCTTATATCCAGATTACATATTGATATTCATTGTTTTATGGATACGGTACGAAATTCTGAATCATTGACCAATGTTTCTTTTAAATTCTAATGATAGTAAATATTATAACTCTTCTGATGAGGAATCCTCTTCTGATAAAGAAAATAATTTACCTAATTATGAAGAAGTTTCTAGGTTTTCCTAACTTCTTGATATTGAGAATTCCAAACTTAATAAGAAACTTGATAAGGAATAATCTATAAATTCTATTCTTACGAAAGAGATATCAGATCTTTATAAAGATCTTGATAAGAAAAATTCTGATTTTGAAAGTATTTCAAAAAAAACTTGAGGAAGTATGTTCTGAGACGAATAAACATTCTAAAGAGTTAGAAATAGTAATTTCTATGAAAAATGATTTTGAGCCTAGCTCTAGTACTAAAACTAATGATTTTGAGGATAAAAACTTGGTTATAAAACTCAAGTCTGAAATTTTTCCTTAAAGAAGTGTTTATCAAACATTACCCATGGTAAGGAATATTTTGATAAAATGTATTCCAAAATACAACCTTTAAGAAATAAATCCGGATTTGGTTATACCCATGAAAAACCAATTTTTAGTAACAATTATTTTCTTCCTCAAAGTGCCCCATTTTTTACCAAGGGTCAATATGGTGGTCACTGGGAAAAGAATTGTTCCATAAACAAAACCCAATCTCTAGGATTTCACAAAGCTTACTTTTCTAAGAATATGTGGGTTCTTAAAATTTTATTGTCTGGAAATGTCGGATCCAGACAAGTCTGGATTCCGAAAATCTAATTCTTTTCCCGATTTCAGGAAAATATAGAGAGTACTAGCAACGATACATGGTGCATTGATAGTGGATGTTCCCGATACATGACTGGTAACAAAATATATTTTGAAAAGATTATCAAAACGAAAGGAGGAAAGGTATCTTTTGGAGATAAATGCTATGGGAGAGATTGTTGGTATTTGTAATATTGTTTTTCTTGGTAAAACATTGATTTAAAATGTTCTTATTGTTACGGGTGTTAAGCACAACCTCATTAGCATAATTCGGTTATGTGATGAAGGTTACCTTGTGAATTTTAGGAATGATAAGTTCTTAGTTCACAATTCCAAGGAAGACTTTATTCTCTCAGCCAATAGGCAAGAGAATTTTTACACTTTGATCCTAGAAGACCGTAGAAGCCAATCTTTACCATGCCTAAATGCAATGGAAGATCATTCCTGGATTTTCCATAGAATACTAGGTCAATGTAACCTTATAAACTTATGTAAACTCTCTATGAAGAAACTAGTTAAGGATCTACCGGAGCTTAGATTTGATTCTTCTAAAGTTTTTGATCCTTGTCAATTTGGCAAGAAACATAAATCTAGTTTTAAATCAATCGGTAATGTCTCAACAACTGATGCATTACAGTTAGTGCACATGGATCTTTTTGGTCCAACACAAACTGGATGTATTGGAGGAAAATACTATGTGTTTGTTCTAGTTGATGATTACACTAGATTTACATGGGTTTATTTTCTAGCAAGGAAGTCTGAAGCTTTTTATTATTTCAAAAGTCTTAGAGCTCAAGTTAAAAATGTGAAAAACCTTCCATTGAAAACAATTCTTAGTGATCATGGAGGAGAATTTCGAAATTCAGATTTGGAAACTTTTTTTAGTAGAAAAGGTATTACTCACAATTTTTCAGCACCTAGAACTCCTCAACAGAATGGTGTAGTTGACAGAAGAAATAGAATTCTTCAAGATATAACTAAAACCATGTTGAGTTAATATTCTATATCTAGACATTTCTGGGATGAAGCTGTAAGTACTGCTTTCTATACTATAAATCGAGTTTTGATTAGACCTTTTCTTAATAAAACTCCTTATGAGTTATGGAATTGTAGAAAACCAAGACTATCCTACATCAAGGTTTTTGGTTGCAATGTATTCATTCTGAATACAAAAGATAGCTTACATAAATTCTCACCAAAATCTGATGAAGGAATTTTCTTAGGTTATTCCACAACTTCTAAGTCTTTTAGAGTTTTTAATAAAAATTAGTGTACAGTTGAAGAAATAGTACATGTAAAATTTGATGAGTCTGATCCTTTTGTTTTTAAACCATCCCAGCCTACATCCTCGGATGTGTTTTCAAAAACTAATTGTCAACCTTTGATATAAGAATCTTCTGATAAGTATAATTTTCAAGAAGATATTCCTGAAACATTTACCCCAGAATACTTTCTACCCTATGTTGATGAACAAGCTTTTCAAAACCCAAATCAGGCGTTTCTTAAGAATCCTCCCAGTGATAGTATCATTCATGATGTAAATCACCCTATAGGGACTAGAAGTATAAGGACCCAGCCTTAAACCTTACTTAAACTTGAGTTATTACAAGATTACACATTGAGGATCTTTTAAGGTTTAGAGTTTTAGAGAATTAGATCATGAAACATGCATTACATTCCACATTTAAACAAGGTGGTTACATAAAAGACAATATTCATTCTTCCCATCAATGGAAACCTATTTAAAATAAAACACGGATTCTTTCTGGACACATCCTTGACATTATCATCACATCATGTACCTTTCCCTTGACCTGTGAAAAGCATTTCAAAAACTTGGGATGAGCATAAAAAGCTCAGTAAGGGTTATAAAAATATGGAAAGGAAACATGAGTTCATATATACATAAGAATGAAATCATACTTTACCCATAAAACATAGGCATATCAAATCATGAATAAATCATAGAAAACATAAGACATAAAGGTAACTTGAGGCATTCATAACATTCTTACGTAGGTATTAACCCTCTTGGTTACGTTTGGAATACCCATCACAGTATATTCCCTAAATCTCCTCAGAGAAACCTTAACGTTTCACTCCTTCGCGTTACCCAATGCATTGGAGAGCTATATCGGGCTCACCCGCCCTTAGTTTATCACGGAACCACCCGTTCTTCATAACAATGCCCAAGAACCATAACATAATCATATCACATAAACATGAATAAAGGAAACATAACATTTCCATATTTCAATCACAATATAACATTTTAGGATATTGAAATAATGAATCCATTCAAAAAGAAACCATTTCCAAAACCATTTAAAACATTTAATAAAGAGATTATTGAATCAAAGTGTCCCATACCACCTTGAAGATTTTAACATTTTAAACCATTAATATCCATATAAATAAATCCTTAAAACCATTTTGAAAGCATGGATATTAATAATAACAAATAATTAAAACATTTAAAACGATATTTTGGTTAAAGGGGTTTTACCAAAATTAGAGACACTTGAATACAATAATCGAGGAATAACATTTAGTCAGAACTTTATAATATCATGAGAATAAAAGGATTCATGATATAATACTCCAAAGGACAGTATATACACCATATAAGAGTGAATTGGTGCATAAAACAATGAACCCTCAATAGAAATGTCAAATGTGATGAAATCCCTTATAAAGAAGGTATCCTTAAAATTAAGGACAAATCAATCTCAAAAATATGTGTGACAAATATAAATACACCCAATATAAGTGGATATTAAGTGTAAAACAATAAAAGGTCACTCACACATATTCAATGGATGACATATTCAATGACAACATGTTGAACCCAAAGAAATCGAAATTGGGTTAAAAAGTTCCCTTGACAGCCTAACAGCATCACATCAAAAAGAGTTGATGAGAGATAAAAAGTGTATCTCATCACTTGGACATAAAATTTACATCAATAAGGATGTATGATAACATATCCCAACATAAAAATATGTAAATGAAAATACCCAATAAAAGAAGTCTTTTAAAAAAGAGGAGGGTGAAAGGTTCCCTTACCGACTTGGGTATCTTTCAAAACATACACCCCATGAAAGAAAGACAATAGGTCATTGATGTAAATACTCATAAACGAAAGTATATTACACAAAGAGTAGAATAATGGGCAGTACATACACCACTCAATGGAATTTGTGGCGAATGTAGCATAAATCTCATAGGAATAAAAGTGAGATGAAAAATCCCTTACGAAAACTCGGCAGCCTAACGGCACCACATAAAACTTCCGAATATGGATTGATGAGATCAAATAGAGTATCCCATCATATTACAATAGAATTTACAGAAAGTGGAATATAAAAGAAAATCCCCCAACATTGCAAGGAGGAGTTTAAAAGAAGTGACATAAAGGAGAGTACTTAAAAAGAAAGAGAGAGGTTAGATCTCTTACGAAAGTTCGGCAGCCTAACAGCGCCACTCAAAACTTCAAAAATGGATTGATGAGAGAGAATAGGGTCTCTCATCTCATGATCATAAAAAATACAGTAAATTTAATATAAAATAACATCCCAATCATAAGAAATATGAGCATAAAATAAATGACATAAAAGAGTGTACTTAAAAAGAAAGAGAGTTGTAGGATCCCTTACCTCGGGTCCGACTTGACTCGATCGTTCATTAATCTCCTGAATAAAAAACTTGAATTAATTTATAATTCCTTAAGAATCTTTTTCAAGTTCATTATTACTTTTATACCACTTATTACCATGTCATAAACATTATGTAATCATTTATGTTAATAATATTTGTTTTGCCGATATTTGGTTCTTAAGTCGAAAGTGGACTTCTTACAATTACATGTTGTTCGTGTGGCCAAATGTTTATTATATCCAGAATTGTATTCATTATGTAGATATAATATATGTCATATATATCCAGTACATTCATGCATTTATAACATTACATAATCATTTAGAGGTAAGAAATGAAATGCACCGTTCATGGAGACGGTAAGCCGTACGTACGCATGAACGCTACTTTCATTTCTATTTCGTATTTTATAGAATGGAATAATAACTATATAAAGGTATATTATAATTGCAGTATAATATCATATATAATATCATATTTCCCTCCTTTATACATCCCACATATGGTATTTAACGAATCAAATCACTTTTAGGGGGCGGTAGTCCGCACTTCCTAAAATGAAGATATTGCGTATACCCATAATGGAAGCCATAAAGGTAAGACCAAAATGAAACATACAGAAGCATAAATAAAACATAATCATATTTTATATCATATATAAAAATAGTGACATCATAATGGCCACCTTTGAAGGTGTTAAATGTGTATTGAACACTCATCGTTTCGGGAGGCAGAATTTCACCATCCACGGAAACCGTATGTTCTTTAACAATTTGATGTAGTTGTGTGAGAGTGTAGCTCGAATAAATCTTATAACAACATCCTAGTATATTGAAGATACTGTTGTTGTTACAAAAGAAGTAAATAAAAAGAGTTTAGGGGGTTGGAGAAGCAAAATAAAACAAATGAACATGAGAGAATGAATTACCTTTAAAAGTGTAACTTCTTTTGATTTGAGCCTAAAGGCTTCCTTTGAAAGGTTTCTGCCCAAAGGGAATCCTCTAGGATGAGGAGAGGGATGTGTAGAGAGTAAATGGTCAGGGATTGGCCTATCCAAATGCTTGAGGAGTGTGTTAAATGAGGTAGAGGTGGGGACCTTTTATAAGAGGAGAGGAGGGGCACTTTTGGAAAGTAAAGAAATATTACTTTATTTGAAAATGTTTTTCGGTTTCAAAAGGTCCCACATTGATATAATTTGTGTATACGGTGATAAGGCTTCGAAATCCACTCATCCAATAAGTTTTGGACATGTGTAGTTCATAGAGTTTACATTATCTTTCCATTTTATTTAAATCGTCAAATAATGATGTCATCGCTGCATCATTATTATGTCATAAATAATTTAATTTATTTAATGTCTAAAAATTATAAAAAAATACTATGATGTATGAAATCTTTTTGTCTTTCCAATAAATATTTATAATCAAAAAGATGACATGTATAACCCCACTTAAAAATTGTTTTAGTAAAACATATCATGTTTGTGTCAATTTTACTTTTACATTAAATAAAAATGTTATTTATGTCATTTCCCAACCAAAGTGGATCCATGGGGTCCCCAAGATGGACCATGGCTTGTCTTGGTCGGACATGACTCACCCAATAGGTTTAGGACAAGTGTCATGGTGTTTTCACATTCTTATAATATCATTTTTACCTTAAATTACACTAATTACCACTAATCGCGATTAAAAACTTAATAAGTTACTATTCACCAAAAAATTATTTTCATCCCATTGAACCACATTTTACATACTAATGACAACAATGTATGTCAGATTTTCAAAATTCAATACACATTAGTGGTAAACTTTTATTTAACTGAAAAATCAGTTTGCTTGATTACCACTTAGTGGTTTCACTATTCATCAAAAATTGGAGTTTTTCAGAAAAATACCAAAACTTCACCCTAAGCTATATTTGATATTCTGAATTCAAAAATGAAGTCCGTTTTACAAAATTCAAAACATATAACTCACATTAATTAATTTAATAATTAATTCCCATTGTCATGACAAATAGCGTGTTTTTATAAATCAATAAGTATCAAAAGATTGACACTAGTTTAAGTCCGATTTCAATGTGAAATTAATTCCAACGACCACTATTGGATTTAATGGTAAAAATATTTTCTAATTTCACTTTAAATCCAATTCAAAATATAATCTAATCATATAAATAAATTATATTAAAAAGAGGTTTTGAATTAAAACACAACATTTTACACTTTTCATTAAAAATAAACTTTATCGAAAAAAACCAAAAAATTACACAAAGTAAAATTTGATGTCCCGATTCTTAATAAGAGTTGTATTTGGTCCAAATGAATGTATAAGAGTGATCAAAACTATATTTAATGACAGTTCTCCATTAAAAGGCAATAAGTGAACCTTTAGTGAAAACTAGGGCATATACGCCTAAAATTGAATTCTTTCCGTATTTTAAGCCTTTATCTTTTATTGTATAAATGTAAAAATATTTAAGAACATATATAATCATATTTTAGTTATTTCTATCCATTACCGCCATTACAACTGCTACATGTTAACTACCATTTAAAATAATATTATTTTATTATTAGAGTGCAACGTAAGATTCCCAAGAAACTCGTTGTTGCGTGTTGGGTACGCCATCGAGCATAGCGTCCACTTTAAAGTCATATTAATATTTTATTCACAAATATGGATAAATATGAAAATGTCATATTCCTTATTTACCTGGGGTGTTACATCCTTCCCCCCTTTTGGGAATTGCGTCCTCACAATTTTAAAATTGTGCTTGGAAACATCCTTGAACGTCCCACATCGGAACAAGAGTCGGTAAAACAATCACATTAAAATAAAGAAAGATAGGCACAGAGGTCACCCGAGTTAACCCATACTAGGATTCTATGTATGAAAATATGGACATGAAGGAGAAAACATAGGGTCATGTTCCGATGGAGAGTGATAGAAAACATGTTTAGGAGAAAGTTAACAATAAGAAAATCACAAACTTGTGATGGGTTAAATGGTGTTGGGTTCCCTAGTAGGAAAAGTTAATAGAAATTTTTTTTTTTAAGTTACTTTTTATTGAGGAATTTATTCATAAGGAAGCATAATCACTTATCATGTTGACTTTCAACTTTTTCTAGATTCCTTAGTCAAACTCATATTTTTTCCAAAAGACGAGTATTTAGGGAGACTTGTTCGCATTAAGAGTAATATAATCAACTTCTAGAGAACCACCTAATCCCCAAAAGAGAACTATATACATCCCATGTATTTATGCTTTATCCAAAACCAAAACCAAAAAGGTTTGTACAAGATCAGATAATCCAGAAAGGGATAACCCCTTATAAAAAGAAAATCTATTCTTAATCTCCAAAATTTGTCCAACAAAACCCAAAGTTCAACGAGGACCATTCGATAAAACATTTGTCCATAAAATTCTTCAAAGTAAACCAATATAAGATTGAAACCCAAATATTTGAAGGATTTAGTCACATAGTCTTCCAAGTTAAATCGTAACATTTATCTCCAAACAACATCAGTTGCTCCTAAAGTCTCACATTGAAAAGTAATTATTCTAATCACATATCCTCCAAAATAAACTTACTCTTAATTCATAAAATCATATAACTAAAAAGAATCAGTCAAACTAACAAGGGACTTCACGTAGTCCAGTGGAAGGCGATAAATACCAGTCGCACTTTGGTTGTGGGTTCGATTCCCGCAGCATTGTCCGACGCGACGGGTTGTCACACGGTCTGCGTGTTGTCCTTTTTCCAAAAACTATATAATTCTCAAATCATTACCCAAAAAGGGATAAAATCATCAAAAATAACCATAACATAATTTAACCTCAATTTTATCTCATGCCTTTCACTTCAATCATAACATATGGTAACCCATAATTACCTCAAAAGTAAGGATCATATAAACCCAAATGGTTCTTTATAACTATGTCCACAAAAGAAAAGATAACTATTACTTGAATAAAATTTGCCTATATTAAACATCAGGGTTACACATAATATAAAAAGTCTTCTAATGTAACCCTGTCATCAAAAGAGACTTAATACTCTTAATAATTTCACCCTAACTCTTGAAGCCCTTATATGTTGACGTCTTACTCATTCAACATTCTTCATGATCCATTATCCATTCCTTTCCAACTTATTCCAAAATACCTCTTTCCTAGAAACAAAATCATGAATCATATCCTAAGATTCCAAAATAAGAAAACAATAGTCATGAAATAGTACATACCTTTGATTGGACATTTTCAGTTTCTTCATCCTCAATCGGAATGGCATTAGGTATTGGTAAACGAATATTGGTACGCTCTTGGTGACCCCATTCACGAAACTTCTTCATAGGACATGTGTTTGCATAATGACCATGCACACCACATTTAAAACATTCAATTGATCCCTCAGAAAGAACTTCTTTCCCTTTCCTCGAGTCAACTGGATGCTTCCTTTTTCCATGGCAGGTTCTTGCTTTATGACCTTCATTTCCACATCTATAGCATATTTCTGTCACTTTGAAACATTTTCCTAGGTGTTTCTTTCCACATCTTTGACACATAGGTTTTTGAACACACTTACCTTTATGATTATTACCTGTACATTCGTAGGGATTTTTTTCTTGCATATATGATGCCTTAGAGAAATCTCCAAGGTTTAGGTGGTCAATCATGACTCCCGATAGTTGGTTGAGGATAATCAAAAGAGTTCTCATTGCAGCTCCCATATCATTCAGTTGCTTTCTCAAAAGACTGTCACAGTTTCCTTCACATCTACTGTTACTTTGGTGCCTGCTAGATCCAGCCATTTACTAAAACCAAAAAGGTCAGTGTGAGTATATCAACAAAACCATCATGTACTAATGAGTAAGATAGATAATAAGATATACTTACTCATTCACTTTATCTAAAACTAAGAATCTTTCTTAAATCCTAACCATTATGGTAATTGTCAATTATGCTTAAAGAATACCCTAACCTCTAAAGTTATCTAAACCGACCTCTGATACCAACTATAAGGCCCCAGCCTTAAACCTTACTTAAACTTGAGTAATTACAAGATTACACATTGATGATCTTTTAAGGTTTAGAGTTTTAGAGAATTAGATCATGAAACATGCATCACATTCCACATTTAAACAAGGTGGTTACATAAAAGACAATATTCATTCTTCCCATCAATGGAAACCTATTTAAAATAAAACACAGATTCATTCTTGACACATCCTTGACACTATCGTCACATCATGTACCTTTCCCTTGACCTGTGAAAAGCATTTAAAAAACATGGGTTGAGCATAAAAAGCTCAGTAAGGGTTATAAAAATATGGAAAGGAAACATGAGTTCATATATACATAAGAATGAAATCATACTTTACCCATAAAACATAGGCATATCAAATCATGAATAAATCATAGAAAACATAAGACATAAAGGTAACTTGAGGCATTCATAACATTCTTACGTAGGTATTAACCCTCTTGGTTACGTTTGGAATACCCATCACAATATATTCCCTAAATCTCCTCAGAGAAACCTTAACGTTTCACTCCTTCGCGTTACCCAATGCATTGGAGAGCTATATCGGGCTCACCCGCCCTTAGTTTATCACGGAACCACCCGTTCTTCATAACAATGCCCAAGAACCATAACATAATCATATCACATAAACATGAATAAAGGAAACATAACATTTCCACATTTCAATCACAATATAACATTTTAGGATATTGAAATAATGAATCCATTCAAAAAGAAACCATTTCCAAAACCATTTAAAACATTTAATAAAGAGATTATTGAATCAAAGTGTCCCATACCACCTTGAAGATTTTAACATTTTAAACCATTAATATCCATATAAATAAATCCTTAAAACCATTTTGAAAGCATGGATATTAATAATAACAAATAATTAAAACATTTAAAACGATATTTTGGTTAAAGGGGTTTTACCAAAATTAGAGACACTTGAATACAATAATCGAGGAATAACATTTAGTCAGAACTTTATAATATCATGAGAATAAAAGGATTCATGATATAATACTCCAAAGGACAGTATATACACCATATAAGAGTGAATTGGTGCATAAAACAATGAACCCTCAATAGAAATGTCAAATGTGATGAAATCCCTTATAAAGAAGGTATCCTTAAAATTAAGGACAAATCAATCTCAAAAATATGTGTGACAAATATAAATACACCCAATATAAGTGGATATTAAGTGTAAAACAATAAAAGGTCACTCACACATATTCAATGGATGACATATTCAATGACAACATGTTGAACCCAAAGAAATCGAAATTGGGTTAAAAAGTTCCCTTGACAGCCTAACAGCATCACATCAAAAATAGTTGATGAGAGATAAAAAGTGTATCTCATCACATGGACATAAAATTTACATCAATATGGATGTATGATAACATATCCCAACATAAAAATATGTAAATGAAAATACCCAATAAAAGAAGTCTTTTAAAAAAGAGGAGGGTGAAAGGTTCCCTTACCGACTTGGGTATCTTTCAAAACATACACCCCATGAAAGAAAGACAATAGGTCATTGATGTAAATACTCATAAACGAAAGTATATTACACAAAGAGTAGAATAATGGGCAGTACATACACCACTCAATGGAATTTGTGGCGAATGTAGCATAAATCTCACAGGAATAAAAGTGAGATGAAAAATCCCTTACGAAAACTCGGCAGCCTAACGGCACCACATAAAACTTCCGAATATGGATTGATGAGATCAAATAGAGTATCCCATCATATTACAATAGAATTTACAGAAAGTGGAATATAAAAGAAAATCCCCCAACATTGCAAGGAGGAGTTTAAAAGAAGTGACATAAAGGAGAGTACTTAAAAAGAAAGAGAGAGGTTAGATCTCTTACGAAAGTTCGGCAGCCTAACAGCGCCACTCAAAACTTCAAAAATGGATTGATGAGAGAGAATAGGGTCTCTCATCTCATGATCATAAAAATTACAGTAAATTTAATATAAAATAACATCCCAATCATAAGAAATATGAGCATAAAATAAATGACATAAAACAGTGTACTTAAAAAGAAAGAGAGTTGTAGGATCCCTTACCTCGGGTCCGACTTGACTCGATCGTTCATTAATCTCCTGAATAAAAAACTTGAATTAATTTATAATTCCTTAAGAACCTTTTTCAAGTTCATTATTACTTTTATACCACTTATTACCATGTCATAAACATTATGTAATCATTTATGTTAATAATATTTGTTTTGCCGATATTTGGTTCTTAAGTCGAAAGTGGACTTCTTACAATTACATGTTGTTCGTGTGGCCAAATGTTTATTATATCCAGAATTGTATTCATTATGTAGATATAATATATGTCATATATATCCAGTACATTCATGCATTTATAACATTACATAATCATTTAGAGGTAAGAAATGAAATGCACCGTTCATGGAGACGGTAAGCCGTACGTACGCATGAACGCTACTTTCATTTCTATTTCGTATTTTATAGAATGGAATAATAACTATATAAAGGTATATTATAATTGCAGTATAATATCATATATAATATCATATTTCCATCCTTTATACATCCCACATATGGTATTTAACGAATCAAATCACTTTTAGGGGGCGGTAGTCCGCACTTCCTAAAATGAAGATATCGCGTATACCCATAATGGAAGCCATAAAGGTAAGACAAAAATGAAACATACAGAAGCATAAATAAAACATAAACATATTTTATATCATATATAAAAATAGTGACATCATAATGGCCACCTTTGAAGGTGTTAAATGTGTATTGAACACTCATCGTTTCGGGAGGCAGAATTTCACCATCCACGGAAACCGTATGTTCTTTAACAATTTGATGTAGTTGTGTGAGAGTGTAGCTCGAATAAATCTTATAACAACATCCTAGTATATTGAAGATACTGTTGTTGTTACAAAAGAAGTAAATAAAAAGAGTTTAGGGGGTTGGAGAAGCAAAATAAAACAAATGAACATGAGAGAATGAATTACCTTTAAAAGTGTAACTCCTTTTGATTTGAGCCTAAAGGCTTCCTTTGAAAGGTTTCTGCCCAAAGGGAATCCTCTAGGATGAGGATAGGGATGTGTAGAGAGTAAATGGTCAGGGCTTGGCCTATCCAAAGGCTTGAGGAGTGTGTTAAATGAGGTAGAGGTGGGGACCTTTTATAAGAGGAGAGGAGGGGCACTTTTGGAAAGTAAAGAAATATTACTTTATTTGAAAATGTTTTTCGGTTTCAAAAGGTCCCACATTGATATAATTTGTGTATATGGTGATAAGGCTTCGAAATCCACTCATCCAATAAGTTTTGGACATGTGTAGTTCATAGAGTTTACATTATCTTTCCATTTTATTTAAATCGTCAAATAATGATGTCATCGCTGCATCATTATTATGTCATAAATAATTTAATTTATTTAATGTCTAAAAATTATAAAAAAATACTATTATGTATGAAATCTTTTTGTCTTTCCAATAAATATTTATAATCAAAAGGATGACATGTATAACCCCACTTAAAAATTGTTTTAGTAAAACATATCATGTTTGTGTCAATTTTACTTTTACATTAAATAAAAATGTTATTTATGTCATTTCCCAACAAAAGTGGATCCATGGGGTCCCCAAGTTGGCCCATGGCTTGTCTTGGTCGGCCATTACTCACCCAATAGGTTTAGGAAATGTGTCATGGTGTTTTCACATTCTTATAATATTATTTTTACCTTAAATTACACCAATTACCACTAATCGCGATTAAAAACTTAATAAGTTACTATTCACCAAAAAATTATTTTCATCCCATTGAACCACATTTTACATACTAATGACAACAATTTATGTCAGATTTTCAAAATTCAATACACATTAGTGGTAAACTTTTATTTAACTGAAAAATCAGTTTGCTTGATTACCACTTAGTGGTTTCACTATTCATCAAAAATTAAAGTTTTTCAGAAAAATCCCAAAACTTCACCCTAAGCTATATTTGATATTCTGAATTCAAAAATGAAGTCCGTTTTACAAAATTCAAAACATATAAGTCACATTAATTAATTTAATAATTAATTCCCGTTGTCATGACAAATAGCGTGTTTTTATAAATCAATAAGTATCAAAAGATTGACGCTAGTTTAAGTCCGATTTCAATGTGAAATTAATTCCAACGACCACTATTGGATTTGATGGTAAAAATATTTTCTAATTTCACTTTAAATCCTATTCAAAATATAATCTAATCATATAAATAAATTATATTAAAAAGAGGTTTTGAATTAAAACACAACATTTTACACTATTCATTAAAAAATGAACTTTATCGAAAAAAACCAAAAAATTACACAAAGTAAAATTTGATGTCCCGATTCTTAATAAGAGTTGTATTTGGTCCAAAAGAATGTATAAGAGTGATCAAAACAATATTTAATGACAGTTCTCCATTAAAAGGCGATAAGTGAACCTTTAGTGAAAACTAGCGCATATACGCCTAAAATTGAATTCTTTCCGTATTTTAAGCCTTTATCTTTTATTGTATAAATGTAAAAATATTTAAGAACATATATAATCATATTTTAGTTATTTCTATCCATTCCCACCATTACAACGGCTACATGTTAACTACCATTTAAAATAATATTATTTTATTATTAGAGTGCACCGTAATATTCCCAAGAAACTCGTTGTTGCGTGTTGGGTACGCCATCGAGTATATCATACCCTTTAAAGTCATACTAATATTTTATTCACAAATATGGATAAATATGAAAATGTCATATTCCTTATTTACCTGGGGTGTTACAAGAAGTTCCTTAAGAAATGAAATAGAACATCTAGAATTTCTTTCAAATTAGAACCCAAAAGCATTGTTGAAGCTTTAGGTGATGATGATTGGATCAAAGCCATGCAAGATGAACTAAATGAATTCGAAAGGAATAAAGTCTGGACCTTGGTCGAAAGGCCTAAGAAAACTTCTGTTATTGGAGTAAAATGGGTCTTCAGGAATAAATGTTATGAAAATGGAGTCATAGTCAGAAATAAAGCTAGAATTGCTGCTAAAGGTTATAATCAGCAAGAGGGAATAGAGTATGAAGAAACCTATGCTCCAGTAGCCAGACTTGAATATATCTGTATTCTACTTGCCTTTGCAGCATTCTTTAATTTTAAACTTTTTCAAATGGATGTGAAATGTGCTTTTCTTAATAGTTATGTTCAAGAAGATGTTTTTGTTGAACAAACTCCTGGATTTGAAGATACAAAACATCCTGATTATTTTTTTAGATTTACCAAAGCCCTGTATGGCCATAAACATGCCCCATGAGCATGGTATGATTGACTCACTGGATTTTTGCTTCAAAATAACTATGTTAACGGAAATGCAGATCCAACCCTTTTTATAAATAAAGATACAAAAAATGTTTTGATTGTTCAAATATATGTTGATGACATCATATATGGTTCAACTCAGCAATCTTTGACCGACTCTTTTGCAAGTCTAATGAAATCTGAATTTGAAATGAGTATGATGGGTGAGTTATCTTTTTTCCTTGGTTTTCACATTTCTAAAAAACCAGAAGGAACCTACATATCTCAACATAAGTATATTAAATATCTTATTAAAAAGTATGGTTATGACAGCACTAAGAGTATAAGTACTCCTATTGGTACCTCAAACTCTTTAGATCTTGATGAAACCTGGAAACTAGTAGATCAAACATCTTTTAGAGGTATGATAGGAGGTTTACTTTAGTTAACAGCTAGTCAACCAGACGTAATGTTCTCAGTATGCTTTTGTGCAAGATATCAATCCAATCCTAAGGAATCTCACTTAAAGGAAGTAAAATGAATTTTTCGCTACCTTAAGGGAACCATGGATCTAGGATTATTTTATACTTCTGGAAATAGTTTTGTACTAAAAAGATTTTCTGATGCTGACTTTGGTGGATGTAGAATGGACAGAAAAAGTACATCCAGAACTTGTCATTTCTTTGAATATTAATTAGTTTCTTGGTCTTATAGGAAGCAAGATTTTGTTTCACTCTCCACAGCTGAAGCTGAATATGTAGCAGCTGGAAGTTGTTGTTCTCAAGTGTTATGGATGCAACACACAGTCACAGACTATGGCTAGAGTTTCACTAAAACTCAAATTTTGTGTGACAACACAAGTGCCATTGCCCTTAGTAGGAACCCTGCACATCACTCTCGTGAAAAGCATATAGATATCAGGAATCACATTCTTAGGGATCACACACCTAAACGAGATATTATTCTTCAGTTTATCAGAATGCAAGATCAACTTGCTGATATTTTCACAAAATCTTTGCCTTCTGATAGATTTGAATACATTAAACAGAAGTTAGGAATGATAACAGTAAGGTAATCCTTTGTAATTAACTTTCTGTTGAAAAGGTATCCTTACAGCAATAAACTCCTTTTCATAGGAGGAGTACATTTGGTTGTTAGAGTAACAAAAAAATTTCAATGTTTTTTTCCAAACTTTCCAGAACTAAAATTTTCCAGAATGGATATTTTCGTATATAAAACTTCTGGAATGGAAATTTTCGTATTAAAAACTTCCCGAATGGAAAATTTCATACTAGTATTTTCATAAAGGAATTTTCATACCGAATCATTCATAATGAGATTTTCATTTTCAAAATATTGTAATGAAATTTTTCGTACTGAGTTTTCCGTATTGAGTTTGTTTTTCGTAGTGAGTTTTGTGAACTTTGTCTTTTCGTAGTAATGTTTTTATAGTTTTCTTAAGAATGTTACCAATTACAAATAATTTTCGTAAGACAATCCGAAAGGTATGATTTCCTTACTCATGTTTTCGTAATCATTATTTACTTGATGGCATTTTCTTATATTTTGTTTTTAGATTATAGTTTTCTTAATTCATTGTTTTAATAAAAACCTCAAAAGATCAGATTCAAGTTTTGTTGAGAATTGGTTTTCAACCATCAGATATGATCTCATCTTGTCACAACTGTTTGATCAATCGTGGAAGATGAACCATTTTCTCGTTTCCTATATAAAGGGGACCCTAGATGGTTGTCCCACATCAGTTTTCACGCTCCAGCGTATCGAAGCTCTGTCTCTCTATTTTAAAGTCATTATGAACTTTAGCTTTCCTCGTTCCGAACTTCTCAGAGGACTTCAGATCCGAATGTGTGTGGAAGTAGCTTTTCAAGACATGTCTTCCTCTAAGCTGTTTTTGAAGTGGCTAGTATACAGGGAAAGGTTGGTTCATCCTGATTTCATCAACAAGTATGACTCTCTTATTTCCAAAAATATTAAGCTTAATTGATGGGAAGATGTTGCGGTGTCAAAACCTGGAAATCAAGATGAAGTGTATTCAGATTTTCTTATAGAATTCTATGAGACAGTTTCCTTTCTTAAGGAAGATGGAAGGGATAAGTTGTCTTTTAAGTCTTATGGTAAGACTTATAAGCTTTCATATGCCAAGGCAGCCAGCTTGGTAGGGATGAATAATGAAGGTGAAGCTGAATTTATATATCATGTGTTGTCAGATACAAATGGTAGCTTCGACAAGGAAAAAGCATTAGAAACTCTCGGACTTGCAGATGACAAGGCTCCGAAGATTGCTAGTTTATCTACAAATTTCCAGATTCTAGAATTATGGGTACAAGGCCTTATCGTGCTGAGAAAGGGTGACAAAGATTGTCTGAAGAAGAGTGAGATTTATGTCTTAGTTTTTTTGATAAATCTGATGATGTTTAACCTGATGAAGCACATTCTCAATACTCTTGAGAATGTGAAGAAAGGAAATCTGAGAGATCATATATTGATGTATCCAGCAATCCTCTGAAAGTTGATAGTTCGGTTCCTTGAGTCTTTCGAGGAGGCTTGCAAGTCTAAGCCAAGAGTTTTCAAAATTATGCTGGTGAGTAATGGTACACTCAAAAGGAATGATATAGCCTTTGACAAGAAGTCTGGTTAGTTTATTGATTTACCTACTCAAGAAGAAGTGGTTCCAAAAGTTGCTGATCTGGAATCCTCTTAGCCAGTAAAGAAGAGAAAGTTGAAAGAATTTGAAGTAGAAGCAGAGAATCCTAAGTCTATGGAATTTCACTCCGCACCTCCAAAACCGAAGAAGAAGAAAACATATCCTGCTGAGGTAGTTGCGAAGTATAGAGCAGATAAAGAGAAAAAGAAAGAAGGGGATCCTTAGTTCATATTTGATCCTAGGGAAGCTAGGGCTTTGAAGGAAAGAACTGCGGATGAGCTAGAAAAACAAGGGAAAGAAAAGAATCTCAATAAGAAGATGTCTGAGGCTGAGGTAGCTCAGCCTTTGTTGAAGTTCATTGAGATGGTTTCAGCAAATATTCATGTTCCGAGATCTTTTTCTCTTGAATCGCTACCTGAGACTACAGGAAGGAACATTGTTGCTCCAGAAGAGGTAGTAGCTAAGCCTGTTGGAGAAATAGAGAAGATTGAACAAGTGGAAGAAGAAGAAGTTGTTGCTGATGGAAGTGGTGAAACCGTAGATGTGTTGAAGAAAGTAGATGATTATAAGGGGACACTTTCGAAACATTTATCGCTCTGAAATTCAGAAGATGAATCATCGAAGCTAGTCACTCCAGCGATGGATGAGGAGAAAGGAGAAGAAGAAGTAGCTTATCATGCAGAGGAAGAACAACTACTACATGATATTGCTCAAATGGAAAATGTAGAGGTTGGTTCTCAGAAAGTTCCTGATGAGGAAGAAAATGTTGTGCATGTTTATGATAGTGAAAAGAGAACTCCAGAACATGACTCTATTCTGAAAAAGGACAAGGGAAAGAAACATACTATTGATAATCCAAGCTCTGTGGTAGTAAAGAGAAGGGATGTTGGTGACTCTTCTAAGAAGAAGGTTGAGAATTTTGAAAAAGAAGATTCTCCATGCGATGTTTTGGATTCAGATTAATCTTCGTTGGGGCATGACATTGTCATTCAGTCTTTAAAGAAGTTGGTGGGTACTATTCCAACTTTCTCAATTATTGATTCAAGATGCCAGATGCTCCAACATGCTTTGAATCAGAAAATAGACTCTGTATCTATGGTTAAGGGAAAGTGTGTTGAAATAGAGGCTCAGTTCAAAACTTTCTTTGTCGGCTAATAATCCAATAGAAGATCTTGCAAGAGGATGACAAATTGGTCGAGGACAACTGTGGAATAGATGAGGCTCTTTGATGAATTCCAAGACAATGTGACATATTCCTTTGAGACAGAAGACAAGAAGATAAATGAGCTTACTTCATCCTTTGAAGAAAAGCTAACAGATGGAAAGAACTTCCATATTCAAGAAGTCAGAGATCTGAATGGGAAGCTGAATTCTGTTTCTCAAAACTGGAAGTTTGAAAGGGATCATCGGATTGAGTTTGAAGAGAAATTGAAGGCTCAAGAAGAAAAGATTAAAGCTCAGGAAGAAAATCTTCCAGCCCAGGAAGAAAAGATTGAAACCCAAAATGCAAGAATTGTTGTGTTAGAGAAGAAAGCTGAAGAAGACCATAAAGACATGAAGAAAATAAAGACTATTCTTAAGGGTGTCATGGCGAAGGAAAAATATCCAAAATAGACAGATCTGATCTTTTGTTGTATCTAAATATCTTTGTTTTTGAGCTTTTCAAACATAATGAAAATTTGTGCTTGCTCGTTTCTTTTGTTGTTACTACTAATTTTTTCAGGTACATTGTTCTATTTTCCATTCCCTAAAATTCTTTTGAAAATCAAATAGGGGGAGAAGGAAAATATCCTTAAGGAAAAAGAACAATAACAAAAGGGCAGAAGGAAAAAGAACCTTAACAAAGAGTTTATCCAAGGGGGAGTTTTTTTCATTAAAGAAGACTTTCTTATTAGTAATGAAATGTAACTTCGGAAATATAGAATACGATCCTTAGTGTTTCAAAGCCTAAGGGGGACTTAGTCGTATTTATCTACATCCACAAGAAAAGGGAGATAAGCCTTAATGTGTTTCTTTCTTCTTAGAATTTCTTTTTCGTAAGGATGTTCGTGCTTTCCAAAAAGGGGGAGATTGTTGAGTCAATAAGGTTTTCCTTATGACTTTCCCATTCCTTCTTGTTTTGAAAATCACAAACACCTTATCTTTAAGAAAATTTCTTTTATAAGGAAAATTGATTTTATAAGAAAAATTACTTTTATAAGGAAAATCGCTTTTGTATGAAAAATTATCCTTATCATATTTTCATCCATATTTTTCTTAAGTATAAGATTCGGATTCATTTCTATATTCTCGGAATTGTTTGAAACATTGATAGGAACTATTCTGTTTTAGGATCCGAATTCTGGATAAGAACTATAATAAAGTTTCATTCATGAATTCTAGATATGAACTCTGATTAAGTTCTACCCCAGATTTAGGAGATGAATACTTGTGAAATTCAACAACAAATTCTCATTATGAATTCTTATGAGGAATTCTCACATCAAATTCTCATTCTGAATTCTCATTCCGAATTCACCTATTAAACATAATATGATCATCTTTGTTTTATACAATCTGAATTTATTTAGACATAGAAAATTATTTTTATTACACTCTTAACCTTCACTCTGAACCTTTTAGTTATATTATAAAACGATGTCATCTATACTTTTTTAAACTAACTGTTGGTTATGTGACACGTGTACATGTCCCTCCGATTTTTAAGGAAATATGACCGTTGGGAAGGAGGATGACCTTACTTATAAATAAGAGCTCATTTGGAAGATCTCAGTAGAATGAAGTTGATCAATCTAGAGACCACATGCTTCTAAAATGATTTCTAGAGAGAAAAATCTTTTTATGCTTTGTGCGTACTGAACCGCTTGTTCAGTTTTTTGCTTCGTGCGACTCTAAATGTTGGTGATTACATTCGAGGACTTCCGAGGATAGGAAGACATATGTGATGACATCCTTAAAGTTCGAGGGCTTCCTTGCTGAGGAAGAAAGAGGTCGCCAACTACCTTGAAGTTGGGGGCTTGCGGGGATAGCAAGACAGAGATTCCGATATTCGTATCGAGGGCTTACCCTGGTGTGGGTAAGACAGACTTGCTTGAAAGTATAAATCAAGGGACCTTTATCCAAGGTTGTTGGATACCATTCTCTTTGGGTTAAAAGACTTATATCTTGTTACTTGTAGTTTTACTACTTGTTTATTTCTGATGCATTTTGTATTATAAGGAAAGTATAACATTCTTATACTTTCTTACTTGTACTCTATTTCATTTAGATTCTATACGATTTAAGGTAGAATCTCATATTGCAATCTTTTGTTGTGTTTCAATTTCAGGAACCATATTTCTGGAACCTACTTTCGAAATCTCTTTCCATGTTTTCATTCGGTGTTAGAGGTGTTGTGAATTTTCTTAGTTTGACATTGTTAAACTTATCCCTTTCCTTTGCTTAAGCAAAACACAATTATTCATAACTAACATTAAAGGTTCCAAAGGAATTTTTTAAGTATACAATTAACCCCCCCCCCCTCTTGTATATTGAGCATCTACATCATTATTTCGATCCTACAATCATCTCCCACTTATTCATGGAATAAAAAAAACATTGTCTGTGATTTGTCGAATTACTGACATCCTGGATGATGTGATTTCAATTTCAATTAATTCATTCAAGGATGGTGATGAAAAAAATTATATGGTTGAAAAAGGTTATAATATTTTTATTATGTAGCATCCATAGTTTTGGAATTATTTTTTTATTCATGGTATTAATTTATAAGACAAAATAGTTGTGATATTATCAAAGAACCCCTAAAATGATCTAACAGAACATCCATAACATTTTATCATATGAATCATCCATATATAAAAAAATGATAAATGGGTTAAATTATTGTACATAAAATATGTAAATACATTTCCAGTCCAATTCTGGTGTTCCACTTCCATTAGACAAAAACATCCATCATGAACCATTCATGGAAATCATCAAAGGAACTCACCCAATACAGTGAAAGGAACAAAATACATACAATTAATGGATGAAATGAGGTCATTAAATGATCATTTAATATGTAATAAACATGATAATGTTTAAGTAAAATACTAATAACACTTTTTTAACCATTAAACAAAAGTTTAAAAAGGTTTTAGGTAAGAAAAGCCGGAGGTAAGGGAATTCATAACCTGATTTCCATCTTTTGGGTTATCCTTATTATTCATTATTAATGTGGTTTTTGAATTTTTTGTGCGATGAATTATGATTATAATATGTCTATTTATCTATATATACAGAGTATATACATATCTTATCCACTCTATTAATTCACATTTCTATTATATGATATTTATAAGGGTCTTTTCTTTTAAAATCATCTTTTAGAATTTTGTTTTTAAAAATTCCAAATCAGTGTTTTTATGCTAATATTTATGTTGTATGATTATGTTATGTATCTTGGGAATTCATTATGATGAAGTTTGGGACCTATATATAACTCCAATTCATTTGGTTTGTGTATGTTAGAGGTCATTCATATGTTTACTACAAGTGTAACAACAATTGTTACGCAAATAGTAAGGTTGTCGTGAGGGTTGCAAATTTTTAGGAAGCCAAGAGGGTTACATGATTATGTAAGTAATACCCTAGGATGCATTTATGGTTATAATTATGTACTTATATATTGTGGGACTCTCATATTTCACAAGAAATGTTTATATATACAGGTGAAAAGTATGTATTTTGAAAATGATTTCATATGTTAGATGTATTCATGGACTAATGTGTTATTTCATTCTTTTTATATCCCTTACAGAGTTTTTGGGCTCATCCAAAAATTTAAATGAATTTCATAGGTTAATGTATTTATAATACAAAGTAGGAATCCATGTTAAATGTTTACGAATTTTCATGGAATCATGTTTTCTGTTTTAATGTTTTAAATTTTGAAACAAATGGAAACTGTTTTTATGGTAACCACACTATAACAATGTATAATGTTGTGAGTGTATTATGTCCCAATTCTATAAATATCTAAAAATTAAAATATCATAAATTTAAAAGGAATTTTACTCTTTATTAAATTCAATATTATTTATATAATAAGGCGGGGTCCTTATATTCTCCATGGGGAGCCCCTGTTCATTTTGTTAAGAAAAAAGATAGATCTCTGAGGTTGTGCATTGACTATAGATTGATCAATGAAATAATAGTAAAGAACAAGTGTCCCCTACCTCACATTGATTATTTATTTGAACAACTTAATGGATCTCAATATGTTTCAAGGATTTAACTTGGATCTAGATATAATCTGTTGTGTGTGAAGATGGAAGACTTTACAAAGACAAACTTTTAAACCAGGTATGAGAATTACATGTTTATAGTAATTCCTTTTGGACTGACTAATGCACCCTATTCTTCATGGGTCTAATGAAAATAGTTTACAAGGAATATCTTGATGACTTTCTAGTGGTATTTATTAATGATATCATGGTATACTCGAAAATCTACGATGATCATGAAAATCACTTACACACTATTCTAAAGACTAATAGAAGAAAGGATTTATATGGGATGTTTAGAAAGTGTGAATTCTGGGTTCATGAAATTTATTTTCATTTCCATGATGTTTATAAAAATGGAATATATGTTGATCCTTCTAAGACAAGAGTAATACGAGAATGGCCACCAGTGAATAGTATAATTGAGTTATACAGTTTTAATGGTTTATCTGGTTATTATAAGAGTTTCAATGAAAATTGTTCCCGATTGGCTAACCCATTAACCGAGCACACAAGTAAAGGTATTAAATTTGTTTGGAAAAAAGAGTTTGATGAATGTTTTGAATAACTTAAGAGAATATTATTCAATTATCATATATATACTCTACCATTAGGGAATGATGGGTTTTTTATTTATAGTGATGCTTTAAAAACGGACAATGTTGTACCTTTTTGAAAATGATATGGTTATTGCCTATGAATCACAAAACGTAAAAATTCATGAAAAAACCTAACCCAATAATGATCATGAATTTTCATCTTTAATCTTTTCTCTAAAGATATAGAGACATTGTCTCCATGCTGAAACATATGATATTTATTATAATCCCAAGAGTTTGAAGTATATTTTCTCAAAAAAAAATTACTCAACATGAGGCAAAGGAGATGGATCGAACTACTCAAGAATTATGATTTCACCATATGAAAACAACCATGGGAGGAAAATAAGGTGGAAGATGCTTTGAGCAGAAAGAATTGTTGATTTTTGGACAAGATGATAGTTGAAAGGGATCCCATGTTCATGGATCTAGTAAATATGGATATGGTAATAATCATAGAAGGTGAAATATCCATACCTTTTCAAATGGTTGTTAGACCATCTTTAATATAAAGGAATAAAAGTTCTCAAAATGATTATGAGGAGTTTCAATATAAAATTAATGCTCATAATAATGGGAGATTAATCGAATTCGTATATGAAGATGAGATTTTGAAATTTGTGAATAGACATTGTGTTCCTGGCATACCGGATAAAAAAAAGGGAATGTTCGGATGATGCTCATGGCTCCAATTTTTCATTACACCCTGGTAGCACTAAGATGTATAGTGATTTTAAGGATCATTTTTGGTGGGACCACATGAAGATATATATTGCAGATTACTTATGAATATGTACGATTTTTCAACAAGTGAAAGATATAAGAGAACATCCTAGAAGTGTCATGAAAAATCATTCCATAACTGGGTGGAAATGGGATGATATTATGAAGGAATTCGTCTTGGAGCTACCAAAGTCTAATAGTAGGAATGATGCAATCTGGGTCATTGTTGATCATCTTACCTATTCATTTCATTTTCTTGCTATAAGAGAATATTTACCACTTGAATGTCTAGAAAATGACTTTATTAATGATGTTGTAATACTTCAAAGAGTAACCCTATCAATTCTTTGTGATCGTTATCCTAGTTTTACATCAAGATTCTAGAAATGTTTTCAGAAGGACTTGGATACTGAACTTCGTTAGGGCACTTCCTACAACCATCAAACTGATGGAAAATCAGAATAGACAATTCCATCAATAGAAGACATGTTGAGATCTTTCTAACATGACTTTCTAGGTATGTGGGATCAATATTTACCTTTGGTATAATATTCGTATAACTATGGTTTTCATTCATGTATTCAGATGGAACCATGTGAACCACTATATGTTAAGAGATTTCGCACACCAACTTGTTGGGATGATATTGGTGAATGAAAACTCGTGGTACAAGAACTTGTTAAGGAAAAAATGGAAAATTATAAGCTTATCTACCCCCACATCAAAGAAGCTCATAGTAAGAAAAAGTGTTATGCCGATATCCAAAGGAATGATTTGGAATTTCATGTATGAGATCATGTTTTCATGAAGGTATCTCAATGGAAGGGCGTTATACGATTCAGTAAGAAAGGAAAATAATGTCCCATGTACATCAGACCATTTGAAATTCTATAACTAATTGGAGTTATAGATTAACATTTGGAAATGCCGCCAAGTCACTCCAATGTTCATGATGTGTTCCATGTATCACTATTGAGAAAATATATACCAGACCCAACACGAGTACTCACCTATGAAAAAATAGAACTGGAACCCAATCAGTCTTACTGTGAAGAGCCTATTAAAATTCATGATACCAAAGAACAAGTGTGGAGAAACCTAAGGAACTTATAATGAAGAACCACCCAAATTGATTTTATGTAGTAATATTCAATAATTTTCGAGGTTGAAATTATTTTAAGTAGGGAATAATGTAACATACCAAGTTTTTACAGTTCATTTCCATATGAATAATGCAATAACTTATAATGTATGCAACTTTTAGATTCTAACACACCATGACCAATCAAACTTGCCATTATGAAAAGTAATACCATCATTTTGAAATTTTATAAATTTTATTTTGCAAAATGGAATTATTTTTTGGATTTGGAATATCCAAATTATCATAGTGTTAATTTTTGGTACACTTTTGAAAACCATCAATTGTTGATGAATAGTGAAAAATACTAAATTTTAATTAAAAATAACTATTTCAATTAAAATAATTTATATTGATAAATTAAATATTTTATTATATTTAAAGTATCATTATATTATATTTTTATCATTTAATATAATGTAGGTCAGTGGATATAATTTCACATTTAAACTAGAAAAAAAACAAGTGTCAATACTTTGATAGTTATTATTTTTTAAAAAAACACTTTTTGTTTTGACAATCGGAATAAATTTGAAATTAATATCCTCCACATCTCTGTTTTGAATTTTGAAAAATTGATTCCATATTTGTAATTATGAGGTACAAAATTTTAAAATAAGTAACTTTTAATTTTATACATTATCAATATTTACATCCGTAAATATTTTATTTACCATGGTTAAAGGGTAAATCTAGTAAGTAAGGGTAATCCAATATTATTGTAATAATATAAAATTACCATAATCTGAGTCATATTCCAATTGGTTAATACATGTATGACCATGGTAATTCTTGGGTGTATTTTGGGTCCCCATGGATCCATTTGAGATTGATAATGACACATTATGTTAATTAATATAAAGTAAAGGAAAAAATGACATAAAAGTAAATCTTTTAGTAAATGTTTTTACATGTGGTTGTATAAGTTATCATTTTGAATAGAAATATTCATTTAAAATATAAAAATAAATACTACATCATGGAATTTTTTAAAAAAATTCTAGATATCAAATAAATAAAATTATTTATGACACAATAATGAGGCAATGTTTACCTCATTAAAGAATGATTTAATAAATGATCATACAAAAATTAAAACGATATCTAAAACCAGTCAAATTATTTTTGGATAATTTTATTTCAAACATGACTCATCATATCTTCGACTTTAATAAGTTTTTGACCTTTAGAAACCGAAAATCATTATATAATATAAATAATATTTACAAAATTCTTAAAGAGACCCTCTGACCCTTTATAAAAATCCTTCACCTCTAACCCATTTCTGACACCTCTCATTCATATTGGATCATCCATCCTATACCCAATTAATCTTCGTACATCACTATCTTCTTCTTAAGAATATTTACCTTAGGAAAAAGGCACTTTAAGGAAGACTTTTGTTTCAAACCAAAGAGAGTTACCCAATTTATAGGTAATATCTCCTCTTAAGTTCTTTTCATTCATTTTACCTATCAATCCCCCTAAACTCTTTTTATTACTTTATTTTATAACAACAATTTTATCCTAAATATACTTGGTTTCTGTTATTAGAAGTGTTTGAACTAAACAGAAACACACATCCATCTTATGGGTATAGAACATAATTTTTCTGTGGATGGTGAACTACTGCATCACGAAATGATGATTGATCAATCTTCTACTACCGCCTCTTATAATGGTCATTATGATGGAAATGTAATTATTTATGATAATTATGATAATTATTTTATTTATAATCGTATATAATTATCTTTTATATAATATCTTTATTATTTTTAGTATATATATATACGATATTTTCATTGGAGTATGTGCGGACTACCGCCCCCTCAAAGTGATATGACTCGTTCATACCATGAAAGGAACATATAAAAATGGCGTTAATGAAATTATGTAATGTATGAAAAAAATTATATTATACTGGAATAACAATATACCTATGTATCATTTGGTATTATTTCCTTTTAAAATACAAAAAATGAAATGGATGTAGCGTTTGTGCGTACGTACGGATTACCGTCTGCACGAAGGTGATTATATTCATTCCCCGTCATAACCATTCCACAATAATTGTCATTTTATTATTAAAAATATTATTTAAGAACATTATATAATTCTAGATATTAGTCAAATAAATCGTATCCATAACAAACACAAATTACATGACAATCCATATAAAGGAAAACGAATCAGTTAACACCCGAAACAATGATACTATTAAAATACTATTAACAATGTTATATTAGAAGATCATATATGATCTTATATTTCATTATATAGTTATTTTTAATTTAATAACAATTATTTAACTATTATATAGGAAGTTAGCATAAACTCAACCATGGAAAAGTATAAGGTAAGGGTTAATTTCACAATATCTTAATTATCCGGGGTTATTTTTACATAAGTGTCTACTTGGAACTCTTTATTATCCACATCTATGTTTCATAAATATGTATTTAAATTTTTTTTTACAATTTACTAGACTATGAGATAAAGTAATTTATACCCTTGTTAAACTTTTTATAAAATGGTTTGAAATGAATTTGTCTTTTGTTTTCCAAAAAGGTAATTTATGACGCTTTTGACTAATTAAGTTAAGAATGTTTTTATAAATTATACAGTGGGTGCAGTTTTTCTCCACCGTTATAACACCTATGAAGCTTCCTTTATAATCTTATAAGAATATTTTGAAAATAAATGTTTTCTTTTATATTTACATGGATTTTAAATGATTTCAAAATAAACAGATATATTCCTCAAAAATGATTTTGATTTCATCTATGTCAACATTATTTAATGAAATTTATACTTGTTTGATGTTGATTTGTTTTGATTCAAATATACCATATTGTATTGAAGGTTTTGTGATATTTTTTACTATGGATGTGTTATTTTTATACCATTCATTGTTAATGTATTAACATTTTGTATACAAGTTTTAATATGATTCTTTATGTTATATTTAAACCATATAATATAAAAGATACATTGGACTTAGTAAGTGACGGGTAGAGCCCGCTATTGCCCCGCAATCCATAGTAGGTCTCATTATACAAACAAGTTTTTGGCACAATGCCTGGACCAAATATTATTTGTAGTTTTGGCATGATGGATTGAATATATGGTTATTTTGTTCGACATTATTCATTCCATCATTATGAAATTTTTAATTGATATTGCATGTGATTATTAGACTAGTAGAATATCAATGTAAATAATTAAATGGAATTTTTAGATTTATGTTTTCCATATTATGATGACGATCATGTTTAAAAGGCTTATGTTTTATTATTATACATTTACATAAATGTTTGTTCTTATTTATGTAATTTCTTCTACATTGTTATCATTTCTGAGAATCTGAGCTCACCCCTTTCTGTGTTTAATTTTTCCTAGGATGTTAAGAGTTATGTTAAGGTTGGCTTGCAGGTATAGGCTGAGGTATATAAGTTTGTTCAAAGGGGACAAAATTCTTTTGTTTTTTATCTCATGATGTAATGTAAAACATATATATGTATCTAGTACATTCAACGCTACTAAAATGATCTTTCATTCAAGAAATTATTCTCTGTATCAGGACAATGTTATGTAATAGTTCAACGGCTCTGGGTAACTATCGTTGGGGTGTTAAAATAATTTTTTAGTTATGATTTTTATATTTCACAACTATTTTAGATTTGAAATTAATGTATAATTTTCACACGGTAAATGATGATTTGAGAACATAAATAATTTGTAAATTGATGTTGTATTTATATAGGACTAAAAATATTATTATTATTTTTATTAATTTTTTATGTTTGTAGTTTTTTAAAAATAATTAATTTTTTGGGAACATTTTATCATAATTTTTTTAATTGAAGACCTGTTTTTTATTACTAATTTATTTGAAATTAAGTTTTTTCAATATTTACTTCTTATTATATAATTTAATAATTAATTTAAATTTTGTGATATACCACATATTAATTGTAATAGATGAATAATTTACGTACACCAATAATTTTTTCCAAAGGATATTAATTAATTCTTAAAATTTTAAACTTTAAAAAATACTGATTTAAAATAATTAAAACCAAAATTATATATTATTTAAATAATAATATATATTAATCTTATAATTAATCATGATTAATGGATAAATAAATTAATGGTTTAAAAATAATAAATATTTAACCTTTTCATATTATTTTTAATCATTTATCTCAAATGTAAAATAAAAATTTATTATATTTTTTTCCTGGATTCATCAAAGAAATAAATTTATAAGGAGTTATGGGGCTTGTGATAGTCAAATCCAAGAATTTTTTTAGATAGAAAATTTAAAATTCATCTATGGAGAAGAAATATATAATAAATAATTATTAATCCTCAAGTAATAATTTTAAAATACAACATCTAAAATTATTATTATATATGAAATGTTTCATACATATATATTTATATTTTTAATTTTTGAATCTATTATGAATACTGAGATTTAGTATGAGATGCTTGATAAATATGGTTTTGTGTAGCCTCTTATAATATATGGTTGAATTAATTTTATTCCCACTGATGATAATTCATGGGTGATTGTTGGTTTTATTATATTAATATATAAATATAAATATGATTTTGAATAAAAATATATATTTAATATATATAAATATGCATCGTATGTATATTGAAATTACAATGGATGTCCTTTTAAATCATTGATATATAATATTTTAATTTTTTTTTAATATTTGTGTCAAATCGTTAGTAACAATAGTGATATTAAATATTAAAAAACTGTCAAACAAGTGTCAACTGTATAAATTCCAATATTCACACTATTAAAGATCTTTATTGATCAAACATGGTGATTCATTTTAAAACTGGCCTTCCATAATGTATCCAATATAAACTGGGAAGAGGTTTAAATCTTTTATGTGTAGAAATATGTCTCATTATGTTTGGATTATGACAAGTGTCAAAACCTAGAGTCATGTAGTTATGTATATTCAGGGGATGGATTTATATGTCAATGGATCCAAAAGAAAACGAACCAAGAGTATCATGTATTTATATAGGATATATTATCATTAAAAAATAATATATACTTGGGTGGATCATCACAGATAATATAGGTAATAAATATTTTTGGATAACGGTTACAATTTTTAGTGACATGTAAATACAAAAAAAATCAATTAAATTCCTTATTGAATATGATTATATAAAATTTTTAACAAATACTATTGAATAATTTATATGAATATAAAATTATATAACACAAACATGATCTTATCTATATGGTTGTTTATGAAGCTCTCTAGGCCAGTTGAAACCCTTAGAGTAACGGGTGAATCACTAGTCCTATTTTTTAATTCATCTCCTCAACCCAATTATATTTCTCAATCCTCTTAATAATATATCACATGGACACATTGTATGAATTCTTTATATGAGTCTCTTCAGTGACTAATTATACACCCCATCTAAAAGAACATTTTACTATATATAGATATAATAATGGAAAGATATTATTCATTTAGATGATCCTAATACATTATCATATGGTATAATGAATTCTCGTATTCACATTTATGATCTTTAGATACATATTTTTATAGATATTATGGTCTTGAAACTTCTTCCAAATTTATTGTAATATATATTATAATTATATTTTGAAAATACTTAAGTGTATCTCTTTTGAGAACCATTATCTTTGACTCAACTTCATTCACATCGATAAAATGCAGTATCAGGATCATAGAGATCTCTCACATAGTGGATTTATGTTCTTAGTTTCATCCATTCATATTATATTCCCCCTTAAACATTCAAACATATTTTTATAATGAAAATAACATGAAAAGTATTTTTCCATATCAAAATTAATTAATTTTTTTTTAATCTTTCATTTCATTTTTTTATTCTAATTTAAATCTATCAATAATATTTGTTATTTAATAAAAATTGAAATATCTTTTACTCTCATAAAATTATCCTTTTTTAGAACACCAAAATATTTATGTGTTTCTTTCTCCCAAATGATCAAATAAGTCTATGTATTTAATATCATCTGATATCTCTACATTCATCGACACATTCACATTTTCCACATACACTATTACATTTGTGGTGTGGGACTTATCTCATATACTAGCTCCTTCTTTGGATAGGATTCCATCAAATTTAGTATTTATCATGACCTTTTATCTGATCGTTATATTCAATTACATGAATATTAGAAAAACCCTCAACATTTAATCTTCCATAATTTCATATTACGGAAATCTCATTTGGTAAATTAGGATATCTCCCCTTTTATAACCCCTTATGAAATTCTCAAATCCCTATGTGAATTTTATTTTTGTCTTGAATTATACTATCTGGTTCACTTTGGATATATACAAATGAGAATTCTCTGTGTGTATTAAATTCTCCAACATTATTCACATTCGAAAATTCAAAACATTATTTTACCTCATCTACAATTTTGTACATGAATATTCAATTAATATAAACAAAAGTATTCAACTATGTGGATTTTCAAACAAGCTAAAATGGCTATGTGGATTTTCATACATTAATAATTCCCATAATATGCATATATGAATTCATTATCTTCACTCAAACAAAATCATCCTTTCTTTATCAAACTTCTATGAATTCTCAACCACTTTATCACTTATTAAATATTAGGTAGAAAATGATCATTCAACAATGAAAATATTATGTTTCTTCCATTATAGATCATCTATAAAATAATCTCATATTAAGAGAGAGTTTACTTATAAATCTTGTCATTCAATATTGAATCATGAATCCCTAATAATAAACAAATAATAAAAATCTCATAAAAACGTTTTTTGAACCGATGTTATTATAAGGAAATAAAATTCTCTTAGTAAGATAAACATAACCTTGAAAAGGATATGTATAAAAAACAAAATTAAATTATTTCATTCTAACCATATGGAAAATCTATTGGAATAATAATAATTTGCCTTCATTTTAATAGAAAAACATTAATGAACATGCTCTTAGTGATAGATGAGGTGAACCCAATACTTAAAATACGAATAAATTTGATGAAAATTATATCTAATGTCTCATGCATATCATAAGGAATTTATAGATCTATAAATATCTATAATATATGGTAATGTTCATTATGATTTATAAGATAATGTATCATTACAAAAAAATGTATAGTCATGCACCCAATGAAATATATAAGGCATTATATCAGTGAATAATGTGTAAGTTTTTACCTATTCTAATGATTGTGATTGTAATTATAGGGAACATTAACAATTTATATATATAATGGATTCCACTCCAAAAATAATTAGTTTTATACAAGATCTTATAATAATTTCTCAACATGATTAACTGGTTAATTGTTAATTGAATCATTAATGAGCTTTAAAATTCACACCATTATCTCCGACAATTATTATGGATGGGAAAGTAGAAATTGTATTGGTTTTGATTTAAATTTATTCTTATAATACATAAAGTGAATGTTATGTGACATTATTTGGATAAAAAATTATCAAACATCCTATCAAATCATATGAAACACTAAAAACACATAATAAATAATCCATATATATAAATGAAATCATTTTGAAATAAAATCTCATTTAAAAAAATACATTAATTGTTGGAGAATAATAAGATATTGAGGCTTCTAAAACTATAATTTTCATTATAGAAATCAATTTTTTTTATTTTACTTCATTAGTATTTGATACATGTCATGCTCATCAAATTTAGGTGAATGTGAAATAGATATGAACTAATTGGGTGTTAGAGATGGGAGAACTAGATGTTCATACATTTAATTGGGAAATGTTAAAGACTCATATATCTAGATGTACAAGGTATCTCCTCCTATAATATTAGTTATGAGGTTATATGTTTTTTATTTTAATCATTCAATTAAAACATCAAATTTTGTATCTTAGATATTTAATATTATATATTCTTATTATTTAATAATGTGTTTTTGAATTTACTAAAATGTAATATGTTTTTGTGGTGAATTTATAATTGTTAATTTTATTTATATGAACTTAAAATTTTAATTTTAATGTGTTAGTGAAATTAGTCAACGAGAGAGATTATAACCATTCAAATAGTTAGTATTTTCACTAATTCCACATTAATTAGAGTAACATTAAAAACATAAAGAATATGGCCATTTGGATTATTTTTATTTGGAATCATATGATATATTTAAATAAAATATATTTGATAAGATGGGCTGTAAAAGACCTTAATAATTACATATTCTAGTGTTTATGAAAATGGGTTATCTATCAATAAATTATGAGGACCTTTTATGTATAGAATATTAGGGAATTAGGAAAAACCAATACTATGTAAAAATATACTTTACAAGTGGAAACTTATCCTAGGTAAACATTTTTTACAAAATATTTAAAAAAAAAAATAAAACATCGTTTCCATTCGAGATAAAAGTTCATAATTTTCATTTTGACATCATCCTTGTCCATAATCTTCCATAATCCCTAATAAATACATTTTAAAAACAATGATTATCATAGAACTCTCAGTAAAGGAAATAAATACAAAAAATCTGGTAATCCAATGAAAAAAATGGATTCCCATGAAATGTATACCATTTTCAAAATAGTATTTGAGATGATGAAATAAATCATTTCCATATGAAAATATCACAAAATTTTTTATTAGAAAAAATTCTAAAACTCATAGAATGAAAATAAAAACAATTTTTAGAAAGTATGATAAATATATTCATAACTTGTTTGAAACCTATGTTAGAATTAACTAGAACCTAGTGAAATACATAGGAGAAATATCTCAGAATGTAATTTCCATTTTTTATTAATAAAAGGAGAATTTCCCAATAATTTGAAGTTATATCTGTGTAAAAATAAAGAAGATATAACGGGCTCACATAGCACTACCTCAGTTCATCAACCATATAATATGTAACAAGATCCCCCAATACTATCTAAGAACACCCATTTTTCATATATAATCCTCCAATACGGTATAAGGAGTAAAACATTTTATGCTTGTACTTTTTATCATAAAATCTTTGTAAAAAATCATTAAAACACATATGTAAGACACTTTATCATATCCAAATAAACATTTCTTTTAAAACCCAATTGTTTAATACAAAAATAACCAAAATGAGGTTTATAGGGTTTTATATCAATAAAATATAATTAAAATAATTTTTTGGAAAATATATTTCTTATTTTTATTTTTTTTCAAAAAAAATATGATCATAAAAATGAAAAAAATATTCTTTGAAAATAGCAATTCGACATTTTAATGGAATCTTAAATTAATTGTGGAAACATTATGGTTAAAAGAGATACTAATTCCATATAAATTAAAAAATTCTTCTTGGACTCTGTAAATTGAAAATGTAAATGATGATTTTAAATTTAAAGCCCCTTACCCTGAGTCAAACTCACCACATACGTTCTTTATCATCCTGATTAATAAAAATTGGTTAACTACATAATATCTCCAAAAAATTAATGATTTTTATATATTTTATTTCACTTAATATCATGATATAACAACAACTTAGTTTTTCATTTTCACAATGGAAATTTTGATAATATTCATTTTATAAACCCAGAATGACATTGGTAGGTTAGTTATGTTAAAAGTGAATAGTATTAAATCACATTCAAAAAATATTTGTTACATAATTATCAATTCTATGAATTAATAATAAATTTAAATCCATCCATGAAATATGATTATGAAAAATGAACAATGTTACAATCACAGAGATGGTAGGCCATACATACGCCTATGTAACGTCGTGATTTCAAAAAAATCATTACAAAAAAAGTAAGTATTATTTAATATTTAATGAATTTTAATAATATGATATATATCATATTTATTATTTAAATATTCTAATATATATCATCCATGTGGTGTCGTGATGAAAAATGAATCAAATCACTTCGTGGTGGGGGTAGTCGGCATATACGCCTGAATGACATAATCATTTATCATTGTATGGAATGGTATGAATGAAAATGATAAATTATACTTAAATAATTATAAATAAATAATTTAAATCTTATATAATAATTAATTTCATCATTTTAACTTTCATTTAGAGAAGTTAATGGAAAATGAATTACAATGGTTTGTGAGGCTGTAGTTACCCAAATACACAAATGCTGAATTATTTTCCCATTTTAGAGATATGGAGGTAGATATGGGTCATCATACTTATATAAAAACATATCAGAATATTAATAATTTTGTATTTTGTTTTTTATCATGGTATAATAAGGTTTGATGGATGTGTAATAATAAAAAAAACATGAATTATTGATTAAAATTGTTATCTCTTCTTCAGACAATCACCTTTTATTAATCCCTTAATAACAATAAGGATGGTGTTAGTCCTGAAATAAGAACTGTAGAATGATTAAAGGTATAATAAGAAGACAATTGAGAATTTATTGGATGAAAAAATGGTTTTTAAGTGTTTATGATTGGGAAGAATGGGCTCCCTTTTATAGTGGGGTCCACTCTTGGAATTTTTCAAAATATAAAAAAAATATAAATTTCTCTTCAACGGAAATGGATCAAATTAATTTATTTGAAATATATATAGATTATGGGCCTAAATCCCATCATCCAATAAAAATTTGACACATTTTTACTATACATATATCCTTATATTTTGGTTTGAACCCTTATTTAACCCATTTAACTCTTACCATGAGAACATAGTTTTTTACACATTGATAGTCAATATATTGACAATAAAATGAAAAAAGACCCATAAGTGGAACATGGTTGATATTTTTAATATTTTAATATTAAAATGGGAGAATTTAATGTTTTTGGGGATTTTTTACCATTTAATAAAATATTATTAATTATAAAATATCATTAATGCTTATTATTAGAACCATTCATTAATTTGACTTGATAATATCAATATAACACATATATGTCAAAAAAAAATTTATTTTATCCCTAAAATGTCAAAGGATTTCTATAAAATAATATTATCACATTAAATATCTCATATTATGTTTTTTAATATTTATTTCATTATTTATTTTCTTTTCCCATTAATTAAATAATTACGACCTTAGCAATGTGGAGGATTTTAATGTAATTATTTTTTTAATAAATATAAAAAAATAATTGATTAAATTTAATATATTATATTATAAAAAACATTTATATTTGAACATATACTAGAGATAAAACCACATAAATAATAATACAAACATTTAGAAAGAAGAGTGTGACACATCTGAAATTTCTTTAAATAAAATATTATAAAATACATAATCAAATAAAAATCAAAATAAAATAGAATATATTAGAAACATTAATGATTTTTTATAAAAATTAATCATCCACGAAAATAGTGTTGGTTTAAGGGTCATTTGTTAGTCCTTGTAGTGTTATTTTTACCTTGAATTACACAATTTAACCTTAATCCTGGAAAAAAATTATAAAAGTTACTATTTACACTGAACAAAAAAAGGAACTATTTAATAAATTTGAAAAAAATTATTTGAAAATTGGATTTTATTTTTAAAATTCATAATAATATATGTTTCATGATTTAATTTAAAATTTAATTATAAAAAATCAATAAACATCTGATTTTTTTATAAATTCCCGTTTAAATATAAATGAATTTATACAAAATTCAAGTATAAAATCATTGTAAAAAATATAATTGGATTTTTTAAAATCACATTGTCACAAATAATATTTAATATCAAACTGAAAAATAATTTCAATTTGTTAATACATAAAAATTAAATATAGTTTTCTTAAAAAAACAGTGTTTCTCACTATTCCTTAAAAAGTAAATATTTTCAAAAAATATTAAAATTTAATTTAAATATAATTATGACATGATGAATTAAAAAAAGTAAAAAAAATTTAAAATAAATTTATATAACTTATAGAAATTATAATATTCACTCGTAAAAAGAATAAAAAACAAATTTTGATGAAAAATTATTTTTTGAAGAAAAAAATATATTCACTAAAAATATTGTGGTTAGGAAAAGTTAATTACCAATTAATTAATTTTTAGTTGAATATTTATATTTATTTTAAAAAAAAGTTACACCTATTCACACCCACCCATTTAATAGCTAGGTTATAATTATCACTTTTAAATAACATTATTTAGTTGTTCGTTTAAGCTCGATTTGGATTATCATGTATATTAACAATGACTGTGATTCCTTTTTAATATATATGGATGTTACATTATCTATCTTTTAGAAATTGAATCATCTCAATTTTGAACCCATCCTTTATATCTATGTTTTTACATATCAAAATATGTAATTTTAAATTTTACATCATAGAAAGGATTAATAGAACTCCCACATGATAACAAAGAAAATAAAGTGTGAAGGTCACTTGAGATAACACATACTAGGGTTACATGTAAGAAGAAATGCAAATTAAAGAGAAAAATAACTTCTAAAGATTGATAAAGAGTGACATATAAAATAGTCTTCAGAATGTTGACCATAAAAAATGTAAATCAATGATGGGTTATAAGGATGCTAATTACTCAGTATGAAAATTGAATGAAAAACATTGTTTTGAATAATTTTTATAAATTTGAGATATTATTTTACTACATAAACTATGCAAAAATGTAAATATACATTAATTATGAATATAATTTCATCCTTTAATCAGTTCCCATCACGATCTCATATTTTCTCTAAATGAGGTTTCTTCAAGTTGAGTTTTTTATTTTTGAAGTAGTAGAATCAACTTTTATGGATCAGAAAATACAAAAAAGAAAAAATATATTTTCCCCATATAATTTAAAATTAAACAAAACCAAAAGGGTTAGAACATGTTATTAATTTAACTAAAAATATTAAACCTTTATGTGAAGAAAAGTACATTAAATAAAAAAAATTCCACAATAATATCCAAAATTAAATAAAGATCATCAAATAAACAAGTACCATTAAATTTAACAAAAATATAAAATTCTATTATTGAAACCCAAAAATAATATGGATATTAGACCTTTATCTCATAAGATAAATTTAGATTTTATCTCCAAATTACATTAATGAATCTTTAATTATCCTAAAAATATGTATTTTCTATAATCAACTAATTTCTACAATATTATAAAATTTACAATAAAAAATTTATGAACAATAAGTTCAATTAGGATTCTAAAATTTAATTCAACAATTATTTATGAAAAAAAATACCTTAATATTATATTTATCTCAAAAATAAAATGTTCCCAAAAATTTTAGCGATCCTTACTAATCACTTAATCACCAAATTATTTTTCATTATAAATGATTATCAATAAGATAAAACATATGTTACCCAAATAAACTGAGTAATTATTCATCAAACTGATTAAATAAAAAAATTCCATACTAACTAAGAATTTACATTGTTTAGTGGTAGGTTAACTACCCTTATTTCCCTTTAATTGTGTGTTCAAGACCCGCAACATTATCGGATGTGACATGTTGTCTCACAATTTGTGGGTTTTCCTTTTCTATAACTATATAATTGATATAGAATTCCAAAAAACCATTATGTCCTTAAAATATACTTAATATATTCAATATTAAGGAAATATTTTAACCTCAATGGTCTTATTATTCCTTTCATTTGCATCTCAAAATTTAAGGACCATTAATTATAAAAAAAATTAATTTCTACCAAAAAATAAATAGTAACATTTATAATTCATAAAATAAAACCTAAAATTGATTTAAGAGGTCAATTATATTATGATAAACCATAAAATTAATAACCCATTATGTAATCTCCAAATCTAAATATTACCTCACTTGGAATTATCCAAATATATTATGTTATATAAACCATCTCTAATATCATCTATTTTGAATTTCCTTAAGAATTACATATTCCAATTATTATAAACTATAATTTTCATTTATAAAATTATAGTTATATTTTGTGTTCATTTTTTGAGTTAAATAATAAAAACTATGATATTTTAAACATGTATATTACAAGTGGAATCTTATAATCATTTTCCATTTTTATCCAATTTAAAATAAAACATGGATTTCTTTCAAGATAAATATTAATAATTTTCATCATGGCCTCATAATTTTCCATAATATTCATGAAAACCTATGAAATTAAATTTAAAAATGTGGGATGAGTCCACAAATATTATTAAGGGACATAAAAAGAAGAAATCCATTAGTAGGGTGAAAATCACAAAAGCCCATCAAATGATTACCTTTATCAGAATGTTCATTGAGATAATGAATTATATTATATCCATATGAAAATAAAACACATTTTTTATTATAGAAAAGTAACACTCATAGTATGAAAATAAAAACCATATTTGGAGACTTAGACCAACACATTTATAACCCGTTTTAAACTTATGTCTAAAATAATTGTATCCTAGTTAAATCTATAAGATAAACCCTCTGGTAAGTCCATCATTATTGCCTCCAAATACAAGTATTATTACCCAATCAATTAGACCTTTATATATGGAAACAAACAGTAATAACAAGCTCACCTAACTCTATACATGTGCATCCTATTTATCATTTATAATTCCTATGTATGATATCATGAATAATATATTTTATGATTCCACATTTCAGTATAAAACCTTTGAAAAAATATTTAAAAAAATATGTAAAACACATTATGGTATCAAAAATCCATTTTCTATTTAAAACACATTTTATTACCAGAATACAAAAAATAATTTATTTTTTAATTTTATATGTTTAAAAATAAGAAAAAATCAATTTTTAGGAAAATAAAATTTAAATTTTGAAAAAACTTCTGTTTTTCAAAAATTGTCCAACTATAAATGATTTTTTTTTAAAATAATGTTTAATATAATTTTAAATACCTCGATAATTAATGTTGGATGAAAAATATTCTAATTCTATATAATTGAAAAAACAAACTTTTGAACCTTTGTAAAAAACCCATAAAAGTATATTTATAAAAGAAAGTCACTTAACTTGATTCTTGACTTATCACAGATATTATTTCTCTTCCAGAATAATAATGTTAGGTCAATTAATTACACTCAAGAGAAAATTTTTCATGTTTATTATTAATTTTATCACACTTATTAACATGTTATAAAATTTACTTATATATTCTTGTTCACGTCAGACTTTTTTACGATATTCGGTTCGTAGGCCCAGAATGTAATCTATAGGTTACATGTGGTAAAAGAGATGAGTATTAAAAAATATATAGAATAATATTATTATTATAATTATAAATATTATATATTAAATATACTTTTAATTAAAATCATGAAATATGGTAATGAAAAATTAACTATATTACAATTATCGAGATGGTAGGTAGTACGTATGCAAGAGTAACATTTCTGTTATTTAATGATTATTTTTGAATGAAATTAAGTATTATCTTATCTTTAAATAATGATAATAATATCATATATGTCAAATTATTTATTTATATATAATTTTTTTAGCTTCAATGAGATGGTGTGATGAAAAATGAATCATATCTCTTTATAGAGGTCGTAGTCCACACGTACGCACAAATGATGTTATCATTTTTCTCTTTAGGTAAAAGAAAGAACATAAATGATCTATTATCTTTTCATAATGATATATATTTTATGAATATAATATAATATATATATATATATATATCAATTATTATCATTATAAAACATATAGAGGTACAATATATGAAAAACTAATTACATCGGCTTACAAGGTTGTAGTACCCCATAGAGATGAATAATAAATTATTTTCGCACATGTTAGATGTGGTGATGGATATATATCATTACTATAACATAACAAAAAATACTATATTTTGGATAATATATTTATTATTTTATAAAATTTAAATAATGTTGGAAGGATTTTGAATAATTAACGAGATAATTTTTTTATTAAAAATGATATATCTTCTTCAGAAAAATAAATATTACATAACACCATTATACATATAAAGATCATTTTTTTAATAAAATGACCACTAGATTGTAGGTAGGTATTATAAGTGTATAATATAATTTGGAATTTAGAAACAAAACTGTTTTTATGTGTGTTTAATTGAGAAGAATAAGTATTCATTTATGTGGGAGGGGAGGGACACTATTGTAATTTCAACAAATATTAAATTAATATACATCAACGTTCAAATCAAAATGTATTAAAATTGATTTATATATAATGTAAAGTGATTATGGGTATATATAACCTAATTAAATAAAAATTAGATAAGTTTTGACTATTTTTACTATTGTAATTTGGTTTTTACCCTTATTTACCCTCCATAAATGTTATTGTGACAACAATGTTTTTCTAGTTTGGTGGACAATATAGTCACTATAAAATTAATAAAGTCCAATAAATGGAACTTGGTATATATATTAAATTTAATAATAAAAATTCATATAATTTATTTATTTGAGGAATTTTATATATTTAATGAAAATAAAATATATTATATATATTAGGTGCTTAGGGTATAATTAAGTTTAATCACACACATACCACACACTCATAGCCTGGAAAGGAATTTCATGTCACCCCCAGGGGATATCCCACCCAAGTAGCCCTTTCATTTACATCATATATTTTGGCCCAAAGGCCTAATTAGCAGGTAGTCCATTATATGGACCCCGAGACCCAATTTTATGGCCCAAAGGCCCATTATGTAAATAATACCCAATCAATAATATACTACCACCACTAGAGAACCCACCACCACAATAGTTTCCATCCATTCTATAATACAACTAATATATCTTTCATCATATTATTTATTATAAACTATCAATAGTAGCAATTTTTCGAACTATTCATTATTTAGAATTTGAAAATATCAAGATAACACTTATAGTTCAAAATATATATTTTATTATATACCAAAAATGTTAAAGGTTTTCTAGAAAATTAATTTATCACCATAATTATCATATATAATATTTATTTTTAAAAAATTATATCATTTATTTGATTTTTCCATTAATGAATTAATTATTTCATCAGCATTATGAAATCATTTACATTAAATTTTTTACTAAATATCACAAATATATTACATTAATGAAGATAAATATATTAGAATTAAAAATACAATTTTAGTTTAACATATACTCTTGATAAAAACTTACTAAAAATATTAATCTTACTAAAAACAAGAGTGCAAAATGTTTCACTTTTTTTAATTAAAATATTATAAATGTAATTATCAAGTAAAAATGAGAGGATGTATATATATTAGAACCTCGAATAATTATTAATGCAAATTATTTATCCAACAAAATTGGGGCATGTGTAAGGTTCATTTTAAATCCATTAATCAATTATTTCAACAATTAATTACAGATTTACCCATTACTTTGGGAAAACAAATTATCAAAGTTACTATTCATATTGAACAAAAATAAAAGCAACCTATTTAATAAATTAATTTTTAGTTGGTATCTTATATTTATTTCATAAATGAGTTTTTCTAATTTGTATCATTCCAATGTAATGGTTAGGTTATTGTATTCTCATTTAAATAATATTATTTATTTTTTAATATAAGATCGATTTGTTGTATCTTAGACACTTTTGTACATAGTGTTTCCGTTTAAAGTATCAATATGTTGTACATTCATTAATAATAAAAATAAGATAAAAAATGATTTAGTGGAGCTAAAACTTTATGATGTTTGTGATCCATTAAATATATAAGATCAACGAGGTTATATATACTACATTACCATTACTAATTATTATTGTTTGTATGGGAATGTGTTTTTTATATTTTTCATATGAATACATAATCCATGAGATTCAGTATCATCTCAAGGATTGTGTTATTATATGAAAACACACTCCATCCAGAATATCAAAATTTAATATTCTGTTTGAAAGGAGAAACCAAACCATATTGGATATGTTTTTTTAATGATGAGTCCCATTGACCATCCTCTATACTTTAGTGGTAATTTTCTAGAAGTGGTTCTGTTTACACTAAAATGATTTCCAGTTAATATAATATAAAATACACTAAATTATATATTGATTCATTTCATTTATAATTTATATTTTCAAAGGATTGATGTTACAAATAATGTGTTTAGTATATGACCTCTTATAAGTATAAGGTAATGGGGCACTTATGATGTGATATAAAAGTATCAGATAAGTGGTACATTGACCCAACAAATGTTTATTATTTTTGAAATTATTCTGAAGCAATCAATCATTGGATAATTTTTTATGATATTTTTATATCCGATATTTGATTAATATTTAATAAAATTCATTCATCATTTATCATTATTTTTCTTCCATTTTATTAAATAAACAGATTTTTACCAAAATTCATAAAATACATAATCAATATATTTGATAAATTTCTAAAGAATTTCATTGATATATTGATTGTGATTTGACGTTTTCATTATTTTTAATAGTATAAATTTAGATATAAAAAGCACTCCCATAAGTTATGGGTGAGACCATTTCAATCCGGCGTGACTTTACTTAATAAAAAACATCGATTGTCATATTTATGCTTTTTGGGAATCTTCATTATATTTTTTAATGTGTCAATGGAATGACCAGATTATGGTATTATTTCTATGAGAACATCCATAATAAGAAATCCCTATAGTGAAAATTTTCACATAAATCCAAATGTATGGTCATTGGGTATGTTACTAATAATGATTGAGACATCACTTGATAACATTTGTGGAATTATTAACATATAGGTATATTTGAGATCACAATTTTCTATTGAGTTGTACGGAGAACGTGAATGGTCATTACTAATATATTAGATGTACTAATATGTTAAGTTAATTCATAAATATGGTAGATTTATTATTGTATTTTGATTCAATGTTTAAAAATATCTTTTCCCCATACTCGTATTTGATTTCATAGATAAAATGATCATGATATTGTATAAAATTTAATTATGCAATTGAATTGATCATTTATTTAGTAATATTGTAATTATGGATTGCAATCATAATTTACATAAATACTATTAAATATAAAAAATTATTTTTCTATGAATGAATTCTCACTATAACTATGTTGGATACTTTTTTGGAGTTATTTTGATTAAAATAATTATTAATAATAAAATATTATGTATTTACTAATTATTAATTTAAACAAAAAATGACCATAATAATATATATTTGAATAATAATGTACTAAAATATATATATATTATATTAATATTATTATATAATTCCATAAATCCTATTTTATATTAACTTATATATATGGGATATAAATATAAAAATATATATTTGGGGTGTGAATATGAATTTTTCATGCTGGTGAAAACAAAGAATTTATAGGGAACAATGGATCTGTTCTCCCGACTAGTTTTTCCTTGTCCTCCCAATTCCCTATTAGGTTTACCTATAATCTTTATCAGGTGATGTAATTATTTATTCATTTTATTCTCCTTTAACCCCTCTCATGGTTTTTATTCTGGTGTTTAGTTCTCCGCCTTTTGGCTCATGGTCATATGTCACCATGTTTATGCCAATTGTTTTTACAGATGTGGTTCTCATCATCCCCTTCTTTTTTTTATTATACAATCATTGAAAACCCCATTATTGATCTTGAAAAAATGGATTTTGGGAGATATTGGGATGGTTATAGGGAACCATTTTTTCTGGGGCTTCTTCACTTATGTTTTGTATTTTATATTCATATATTTTATATTATGGAGTGTTTCTTTAATAAAGTCCGTATTTTGGTTTAATTTCTTCTCTCATTACAGGATCTTGCACATTGGATCCCATTTTGGATAGATTCTGTGCATTCATTGACATTTTCTTAATTTATAGATGATCAATCTATGGAATTATAGGACGTATAACCTTCATTCATTCCTTCTATAAGGGGTTTCAGTGGTCATTCATTGGTGATGGTTTTGGGTTTTCTTCATTCCATAGGCATTGTGGTAGTTTTACTAGTCATGTGATATGACTCACATATGGTCTGAGGTTTTTTCAACTAAGTACAAATATATAGTCTGTTTTGGCATTGAAATTTGTTGTTCTTTATGTTTATGTTTTTTCAATGATTGTGGATCATCATCGAGGATGAAAATGAAATATTTAATATGATAATTTGGTAGATTTCTGTAACACTATTGGTTTGGTAGAAATATTATAGTGGAATCACAAATTTAATAGTTTAAAGAAAACATAATTTTTTTTTAGACTTTCAATATTTTGAATGAGTATTTTAAAATTAAATTGTTGGGAATGTTTTATAATAATAAAAACTCTTTTTTGTCATAGTTAAATTTTGTTATGAAATATTTATTCAAAATTAATTATTGGAAAAATTTATTCTTATTATTTAAGGTAATCAATTTTTTAATATGTGAAAATGAGAATCATATTTTATGTAACTCATTTTTTTATTTATCATAATCACCATTTGTAATAGTGATCTAATTAATATAATATATATTTTAACATTTAATTGATTTGGGGATGTGAATTTGAAATATATTTTTAAATGTATAGAAATATTGATTAACATTTATAGTGTATTTAGTTTTAGTAAGGTGTCAAATATATTAAAATTTGAAAAATAATAAATTTTATCTTATTTATTTTTTCCATTTTTATATTTTATTAAAAATAAAATGAAAAATTTATCTACTTTGGAATAATTTTTTTAAATGGAATATACATATAAATTAATTCATTGTAGTTGATGATATTTTGTATCTTTTATTATTTGGCTTTCATAATTCAACGTTGATATTATATTCTGTGGTGGTCAGCAATTTCAATTTCATGATGTATTCTCCAATAATGGTTTAAATTTTTTGACATAGCATTTATTTATATTTCTAGATTAATATAGTGTGTTAAAATGATAGTAATTGGTATTTTCCAAAACAAGAACTTTGAACACCTTCATTAAATGTAAGAAAAAAAAGGTAACCTCAATTAAAATTTTAAAATTTTAATTGATGTGTTTAATGTATTTATGGAAATGAATTTTTTATTTCAAATATAAATATATTTATACAATTAAAAGTTAAAATTGTAATTGTTTTAAAAAATTCAAATAAAATAACATTTATAGATAGAAATTATAACAACAATTTAAATAAATTAATAAATTAATAATCCATTATATTTGAATAATGTTTTTATTTAATTCAACCATTAAACTAATCTTTAAAAGAATCATGTTTATAAAATTATACTTATAATTTATATATCAATCAAATAATCTGTTACCAAATTTGAGATGTAGGATATGTTGATTTTGTTTACTCTTCGACTAAATGATCTAAAATTCTATATTTACTCTAAGTATTCATATCATGTAACTTGTTTCTTTATTCTTTAAATATATCAATATAAATTCAATATGGAATGGTAAAGTATTTTGTTTACCTATAAATATAGAATATGAACATATTAAGGTATAGAAAGATGTACATTGGTTACCTTGATTAATAAAAATCCTAAAATTGATTAAGTTCACAGAAAGTATATATTTAGAAATTGTATGAGATCAAATATTGACATAACCCTAAATAATTCAATTTTAAGTCATCCAATTTTCACAATCATCAATATGTCAATCAATCAATTATGGTTGGTCATGCCAATGTGTTTAATGTGTAATATTTCTAGGGTAAGCTAATGTGTGAGTAAAATCTATCTTGTTAATATGTGGTTGTCACTTGATTGGATTTATTATTGGTTTCAGAATCCTAAGACATAGGGTTAGGAAAAATCATAGGATTATTTTAATGTGAATAAGATACACAACACAAATAACAATGAGAATCAAGGATTATTTTGGTAAAATTATTTCATAGCAAATTGATAAAGATTTATGATAAATTATATATCTAAAAAATTAATTGTGAATTTTTAATCATGGTTCACTATACATAGTGAGGGTTATTTTATGATTTTTTTATAATAATCTACATTATATATTATAAAATAGATTTTATTAATAAAATTTATTTAAATATTTAATGATTAATGGAGAAAAACCAAAACAAAAACCTTTATGTATGATATTTCATTAAAAATATTTCCAAAATAGAAACAAATTCTATTATTGGAATACAAACTAGAAGATAGTTTTTTGAAATGAGAATAATATTTTTATTATAGGGATGGAAATAAATAATTAAATTTCTATCAATGATACTTGGGGAGATTTAGATTAATATTATACTTAAAAGGTTGATGCCAATGATATATTACATATTCTTCTTATGCCTAAGATCATAGTTTTTTTAATATGGATTAATGTAAATTGGAATATTAAATAATATTTATTAGTTTTAGAATAATTTACAAAAAACCTAATAGGCTTGAGAATTATTAAATATAAGGCATTATTTTAGTGTAAAATGGGTAATTTTATATTTTTTTAACTCTTTTAGTGATGATTTTTTTATGATTATAATTTTCAGAGGCTGGGATTTCAAATAAAAAATAACTGTGGACATGACCAATGATTATTTTCCCAGATCATTTAATTAGTTCATTTATATCACAACATGAATCAAATCAATATATAATAATGGGGATCCATAACACGTTATTTCTGAATAAAGTTAGTCATTTTAGGTTGCACCATGAATATATCCTTGTATTGGATTAAAATTAATGAAAAATAATTGATAAGTAAAATTAATTCGGAAAAAAATCCAAATAATTATTCTCAAGCACTAATTCCTCAGATAAAAATATAAATACAAGAAAAAGTGTTAACCTTATTCAATTAAAGGTAATTTAAATATTGGTTTCAAAAAATTCATGGATGTTGATTTAATGTATAATAGAAGTTAGGCTTCTTAACATGGTATTTCTATTATAAATCCCAATTCCATTGACATTACTTCATGGGTATCGGTTACTAGTTATGGTTATTGAATATAGGAAATTGAGAAATTGTTATGATGTATTTGAGAGGTAATAATGGGTGATACAGATACCCAGATTAGAATCATGGAAAACATTACAATATTTAATATTAGGATATATAAGATAACCCTTTTCTAAAAGACATATTCTCTTTTTATAGAATTTTTTAAAATAGTCATAATGAAACACATAATTTCCATATTCACTTTTTTTAATAATGATTTTCCCATTTTATCTATGAATAAATTTTTTTCTATTTTTTTTAATATAATTTATTATTATGGGGAAAATATACATTAATATTTATATTTAATTGATCATAAAAATTTGATATATAATATAGCTGTAAAATTGATCAAACAAAATGATTCTAACCCAACATAACTTATGTATATTCTCATGGGTGGAATTATTTATAATTTAATCCGAATGCACCTTTCATGCGGGTTATCAAGATCAATTCATTAGCAACCATATGATGTTTCATTATATAATTTAAACTAAAACATGGAGATCACAATTTTTTTTAGAAAACAAGTGAAGGAAATTCATTAATAAACATAGTAAATTATGATCAATGGAGGGATTTAAATATCCCAGATTAATGGGGTTATATTTACTTTATTACATTTACTAATGATTATTCTCATTATAGGTATGTGTTTGTTTTGAGTCATAAGGAGAGTCTTTTGATAAATTTATTGCGTTTAAAAATTATGTTTAAAATCAACATGGATTGTCCATTTAATATTTTCACTTATAACAAGAAAATGATTTATTATATATAAGGATTCATAAACATATTATATCAAAGTTTTACTCACATATTTATTTATTATAGAAATCAAAATACACTTTACGTGAAAATTATCTTAGTTGTGTTTCTATTTATGTTATTATTTGTTTTGAAGACTGAAAATAAGTTAACTGGTCTATGATATACCATAACACCATATGATTTATGAAAATCCTATAATTTTATGTTCCAATGAAATATTACTTCCACTAGAGTTATAAAGAACTTTAAATGTGTTGAAATAACCTTTATGTAAATGGAGAAAAATGATGCTTTTATCTGGAGATGTATTTGATACTGATTTAAGTACAACTGATCCTTATTTTTAAAGAATTTTTCCATTAGAGTTTATTTCAAGGTTTTTTAATAATATATCTGATCCAAGAGAATTAGATATATGATACGATATGTAAAATAATCAATAATTATTTCTGTTTATGATTGTTCTTAAAGATTGTAAATATTATATTTCGTTGAGTGCTCACAATCTTCGTAATTTTCATTTATTGAATTTTTTACTAAAAGATACCATTTTGTGAGGTTATCCTTTTACAATATTATATATTTCTATTTTATTATTTTATTTTACAATCTAGAGTTATGAGGGGATTTTAGGATTGGAAGATTGAAAATTTGATCACTTGATTAAGGGATTGCATGTTTATGAATACAGAGCCTAGGAACATCCAATGATTGAATGTTTAGATTTGATCTTCTACTAGAAGGGATTGTAGTGGAATACCAAGGATATGGTGATATAACTTTCATTAGGTATAGAACTTGGGATACATTATAATCGGTTCAAAGTCATGGATACCTATGATCTGGTTTATAGATCATACATTTACATTGGATGAAATGAATAATATAATAAATAAACTTCAGTGGAGTACATAATATGATAACTAATACACCATTTTTTAACTCTAGCTTTATTTTTTAATGAATATCTTGTTATACGGTTTTGATAGTCTTATTTTTTCACTTATTAAACTATTTCATCCTTATTTTAAAGTACTAATAATTTGAGTTCCACTGAGAAAATCATATATGAATATAATATTTATTTTAGTCATTTTGAATTTTTATCTCAACTCTAATGGACCAAGTTTTTGGGGACTATTACTTTGTGAAAATCTAAAGTTGGGTTTTCAGGTTTGGGAATCTCGGTGAAGTTTGGCCTAACGGTAGGCCTAACAGTAGCCTTATCCTACCAGTAGCAGGCCTACCGGTAGCTCGGTCTAGCGGTAACCACAGCCTACTAGTAGCTCTGTTTACCAGTAGCTCGGTCTACCAGTAGCTGCAGCTACCATTAGCTCTGTCTACCAGTAGCTTGGTCTACAAGTAGCTATGTCATACCAGTAGCTCGGTCTACCGGTGGTTTTAGCCTACCCGTTTCTCTCTGTCAAATGGTCATTGTAGCTTACCGGTAACTCAGCTACCAGTCGCTATTAGCCACTAGTTTCTCTCGGCTACTGGTGGCTCTCGCCTACCCCAAGGGTTTGTTTCCTGTAGTGCTCCTTTTTGTGCAAATTGGGTTGTAAACCCTATTTTGACCCCTTTAAGCTTGTTTTAAAGCTCGGTAACACCCATAAATGTTTTAATTAAATATTTAATCAATTAACATGGTGTCTATGTCAGTTTAAACTGTCTGACCCTTTAATAATGTATGGGGCCACGTGGTCAACCCACGACCCCACTCCTTACATGGTTGCACGTTGTTATCTCAACTGCCCCCTTCCCTTATAAACAAAGGGTTTGTCGTGGGTTTCTTCTTTTATCGATCACCCTGGGCTAGTAGTACCCTTCATTCAGACGAACCGATTTTCGTTCTGGCGAGCATCATCTCTATCCCTGGAATTCCTAGCCCTGGCTCAGCATCAATCATTGATCAACAAGTAGAGAATTTATCCTTCGTCTCTCACTTTTTGTGTATCATGCGGGGTAGGCATGCTTTTGATTTTGTATAATTGGATGAACCAAACCTAAATAAAGATAATTAATGGATTTTATAAAGAAAAATTGGGATCGGATTGATGACGCTACTCTGTTTTATGATCTTCTTTTCTGAATTTTTTGGGCTTACAACTACTGAAAATAATGGTCATTGGTGGACTTTCTATGTGCACTAATGAACCCCTGATTATGTTTTAAATTGTATGTTTTGTAGTTGTAAACTACTACTGTGAAAAAGAAAATCGGTTAATCACGTATATCTGGATAAATAAATTGAGGCACCAGGATCAATCCTTCTGTGATAACCCCGGTTCAAGCACACAGAAATTGAAGTCATGGAGTGTGTTAAATGTTATAAATATGAAAATACCGGCATGGGACTGCTTAGTGGTGGTGGTTTGGTTGTTTTTTTTCAAGGTCCATTTGCTTGGTGATGTGGGTAGGGATGGGATCCCTTGTTGTTATGGATTTAGTGGTTGTGAATTTAAAGAATGGGTGGTTACCTTGTTTATATCATGAATTGGGGTGGAATCCTCTGTTGTTGAGAAACCATTTGGCTCCTCGATATTGGACATGGGGCTGTATCTTGGGGTTTTCATTGGTTGTTGTGGATTTACGAGGGAACTGGGTGTGGATGTTGTAGTTAATGCTTGATTATTTACTTTCCTGGACTTGTGCCTATGATTACTAGTTGCCCAAGTAGGTGCAGAACATAATTAAACATCACTACTGACATGAAAACGAATGGGAAAAATGGGTTTTGTTGGTGAGAGTTGTGACTCAGACATGAGTGTTGTTTGTGTTCCTTAGGCTGGCTGAAAAATATAAAATTGGGAGACTTCTTGTTACATATATATACTTTTAGTTTGTGTTTCTTATTCATTCCCCACCCAAGTCGAGCACTTAGCGCTGAACACCCCTATTTCATGGGGGAGGGTGTTTTTTACAACACGATTATTAGTGGCTGGTTATTAGCTCCTTTTCTGCTCCCTTTCCCAGATATCACAAGTATCTTCAGGCAGGCTGTGATGGCCTGAGGTCCATTATTATCCCAAAAACCTTCGGGCGGGGTAGTGTGGTGGTTATGGACCAGGTGTGTGCGGGCAGCTAGTTTCCCAAGTATCTTTGGGATGGGATCAAGGTTTCCCCAGGCATGGCAGTGGATCTTCTAGCCCAGGTGTCTTCGGGCATGGCAGTGGTTGTTCTGGCCTAGGTGTCTGTAGGAATGGTTACATGTAACAGTTGTGGCCCAGGTGTGTGCGGTTGGGGTTTGGCAGTGGGATTGCGGTGAGAATGGCAGGATTGGTTTGATGCATAGTATATCTTCAATAACTAGTGGGAAAGTGGCGCGGGGTACCCAAACATCGATGTTCCCTTATTATATATATTACTTGATTTGCGTTATATGGGGAGTGTGCCTTGGGGATGCTTGGGTGGATAGATTACCTTGTTAGGTGTTTGGTTTACTCTTTTTCTCCCGCGACATTAGTACTTTCCCCCACTTGTGCACAAGAGTCTTTGGTTTTCCCTACTAAGTATACTTGTATGCTCACCATAAGTGTATAAAACAGCTTTCAGGTTTCCAGGAGGACTTCAGGGATCGCGCGGAACCATACTAGATCAGACCTTTTCGGCAGTTGCAGTTGATGTTTTTTCTTTATTTGGTACATTATCCTTGTAGTCACTTTGTACTTTGTGGTTTTTACATTTGTAACATGCATTGGGAATGGTTCATTGATTTACTTTTACTTTCTGCTTTTGGGGTTGTTGGGATTTACCATCTTATCTCCCGATCCTATTAAAATAAATAGGGTAATGCCTTCCATTTAGTTTTTGATTCTATACCCGTGGTGCTAGTCTCCACTCTGGGACCTATTAAGGGCGGGTTTCAGGGGTCATTATCTCTCCTTCAACATAAAGAAGGAAGGTTCTGGCAATCTGCTGACCCTTCCCTCCTTTTGGTGAAGGTGGGTCGTGACAGAATGGTTTCAAAGGCGATGGTTGAGAGATAGGATGGAGTCTAGAGTTAGGCACAGTGAGGATTTCATGGGATGGTAGGACAGTAGTGTTGGGTGACCTTGGTGCGTGAAATAGGCCAGGTAAGACTGGCTAGGATGCGTGATTTTAGGGCCCTCGTGATCCGATGCAAGGACTCAGGACCTACTGAACGACCATGTGAGGCCATGATGATTGTAGGGTAGAGACCTTAGGAGATGTACATGCATCATAATGACTTGTTTTCTCATGTTTCTGTGGTGTCTTGGGAATTAAGAATAAATAAAAAAATTAAGACGTTTTAAGAAAAAATATCCTGCACTACTTGGGCTTAGGCATTCCTTGTTAACCTAGAAGCTATGGCACATGGAAGGGGACCATGTTTGGTGTGGGAGATAGAGTCCCCGGAGACTACCATGGCCGATCAGTAGAGAGGTGACCGAGAGGAGGTGGACAACCAGTGGCATATGACACTTCGGGCCTTCCACTAACAGACCCCCGAGAAGTATGATGGCAGCACCTCTAATAAGAAGACGGAGTGTTGGATAGAGGAGCTAGTGATAGCCTTCGGATTGATACGGGCTTTGACCGAGTACTGGGTTCCTTTGGCTGTCAGACAGATGTGGGGAATGGCACGTCAGTGGTGGAATCTTTACCTGGGGGATAGGAGTGAGGCTGAGGTGGCACGGTCAGATTTAGAGAGGGAGTTCATGGTAAAATTCCTCTCTTCGACGTTGAAGGTAGAAAAGAGACAGGAGCTACTCTCCCTCCAGGAGGGGAGTATGTTAGTGATGGAGCTAGGAATCATGTTCAAGGACCTCCTACGTTTTTATTCATACCACTTTCCCGATGAGGAGTCTCGAGAAAGATATTTAGAGGAGGCGCTCCAACCCTCCCTCTAGTATGTTGTTACACCCTTTACACTTCTGACGTACTTGGAGGTCCAGAAGAAGGCCGAAGTGGTGGAGAGGATGCACGCTCTAGGATGTGTGTCACGAGATGGGATCCAGCTGGGACCATTGAAGGGGAAGGCTGTCAGCACCAAGCCTCCAGCATCAGGACCCACCAGGTTCCGACCAGCCTGGAGCATGCCGCATTAGTTCCAGTTCTGGTCCCCTGGTCCTTGCCCTTTTATTTCGGGCCCAGGACTGTGGTGCTTCGTCTGTGGTAGCCATGGAAATTTACGAAGTCAGTTCCCAGACTGGGTATAGTACAACGGTGGCAGAAAACCCCATTACCCGCCCCAGCAGCAGCTTTAGTCAGGCCTTTCCAACAGCAGTAGTAGGGACAACGAGCTCCCGCTCCTCTGAGGGAAGATGTAGGAGGAGGAGGCCAACCTCAGGGAGATCCTCAGGTACCTCAACTGGGGCATGGTCGGGGAGGTGGCCGACAACCGAGGGGTAGAGGAGCTGGTCATGGACAGTTACACGCCGCAGAGGCAACTGTTCAAGGAGGGCCGGAGGTTTTTCGAGATACAATCATTTTGTTTAGTACCCTTGCTTATGCCTTGTTCGATACAGGAGCTTCACACTTCTTTTTTCACCCAGTCTAGCCTGTGCCTTGGGTCTAGATGTCGAGAGTCGTCCAGTGCCCCTAGTGCTGAGCACACCAGTCAATGGTTAGACTGACTTGTTATTTGTTTGTCGAGGATGCAGACTGATGATAGGGCTACATTAGTCGGTTAGGTATCTTCTTCTGCTACAGATACAACCATACGATGCCATCCTAGGCATTGACTGGCTATTCTATGTGTGTACCGTCATCAACTACTTCTGAGGAAGGGTTGTGTTCTCAGACTTGGGTGGCCGGGGTGTTACCTTCACCAGAAAGCGGAGCAGTCATAAGGGCAGCAGGCGAGAGGAACCCCTCCTCTCTTTGTTAGCTAAGATGTCCGTAGAGTTAGTAGATGCTGAAATGGTGTAGGTTCTAGAGATCGTCCGTGAGTTTATGGACATATTTCCTGAGTAGGTGACGACTCTACCCCCTTGGCGGGATATCGAGTTTGGGATATACTTGCATCCTGGTGCTCGTATGATCTTGATGGCTCCTTACCGGATGGCACCTTCGGAGTTATGGAATGGAGGATTCAGATTGACGATATGACGAAGAGAGGTTATGTTCAACCATGTGCATCACCGTGGGGTGCTCTAGTCTTGTTTGCAAGGAAGGAAAATGGTGGTCACAGGTTGTGAATAGACTAAAGGAGGCTGAATCATGTGAAGATTAAGAATTGATACCCTCTTCCGAGGATAGACGATCTTTTCAACCAGCTGAAAGGGGCAGGATGGTTCTCGAAGATCGACCTATGGTCTGGGTACCACCTGCTAATAGTGAAGGAGGGAGACATCCTGAACAAGGACATCAGGTGTATATATGGGCACGTTTAGTTTTTATTTATTCCTTTCGGTGATATGAATTCCCCTCTTGTGTTCATGGGGCTTATAATCTCCATCTTTTGGGTGTAATTGGATCGGTTCGTGGTTGTGTTCATCCATGACATACTGATCTATTCGAGATCAGAGGAGGACAATTTTGGGCACCTGAGGACGGTTTTGGAGGTCCTCTGACTGAATCTGTTCTATGGTAAGTTGTCGAAATGAAAATTCTGGACACGAGAACTACACTTCCTCGGGCACGTGGTGTCTGAGTAGGGGGTAGTGGTGGAACCATCAAAGGTTTAGGAAGTTGTTTCTTGGATAGCACCCAAGAATGTGGTAGAGGTTCATAGATTCCTCAGGTTTGCGGGTTACTATCGGATGTTTATGCCCAACTTATCCCGAGTTGCAGCCCCTTTGAGAGCCCTGACCAAGAAAGACTAGGTTTTCGTGTGGAGTGAGAAGTGTGAGTCATCCTTCAGCTATCTGAATGATAAGTTGGTTAGTGCCACAGTGGTGAGATTACCAGAAGAAGGGGTGGCATATGAGGTGTTATGTGATGCATTAGGACAAGGCCTGGGATGTGTGTGGATGCAGCGACAAGGGGTGATCTCTTATGTGTCTAGGAAGCTATGCCCTCATGAGCGTAATTATGCCACCCACGACCGGGATCGTGCAGTGGTCATTTTTTCACGGATGTTATAGAGCCACTACCTCATCGGAGAACGTTTTGTGGTCTTCACAGATCACAAAAGCATGAGGTATATCTTCTCCCAGTGGGACCTAAATTTGCGGCAGCGAAGGTGGATAGAGTTCCTCCAGGATCACAACTTCGAGATCTCCTACACATCAGGGAATGTGAATGTAGTGGATGATGCCTTGATCAGGAGATCACGGAAGGATGCAGTCTGAGAGTCGTTAGACACCTGGAATGAAATGGAGGGGTTGGCTGCTTTACACCGGGATGAGATGATGGATAGCGGTTGATGTTTCCTGTATCATATGGAAGTACAATCCTCTCTATTTCAGCAAGTGGAGGAATCTTATTGGGGAGACCAACGTGTGAAGTTATGCGTGACTGAGTTGACCAGGGAAATGCTCCGGAAGGATGGACAGAGGATGGCCAAAACCATATGCTTTTCTAGGGAAAGCTATTTTTTCCAGAGGCGATGTGCGGCATGGTTCTCAATGAGTTCCAAAAATCACCCCTAGCAGTACACAATGGAGTGTCCAAGGTGTACCAGGTACTGAAGACACGGTTTTGGTGGCCCAGAGTGAAGCGAGCAGTGTCAAAGTTTGTGGCCAAGTGCTTAGAGTGCCAGCAAGTGAAGGCTGAACACCGAGTACCGGGTGGCCTACTATAGTCTCTAGATGTCCCCGAGTGGAAGTGGGATGACATCTCGATGGATTTCTTCATAGGACTACCCAAGGTACAATGGGGATATGACATCTTCGAGGTGGTAGTGTACAGTTTGACGAAATCGGCTCACTTTCTAGTGATCAAGGAGTCGAGTGCATTGGATGCCTTGGTACGAAAGTATATGGATAAGGTGGTGCGGTTGCATGGAGTTATGAGGTCTATAGTCTTAGATAGGGATGCACAGTAATCCTCGCGAGTATGGAGAGGATTTCAGCAAGCTTTTGGCACCCAGTTGCGCCATAACACTTCTTTCTATCCCCAGACATATGGACAGATAGAGCGCACCATCCAGACATTGGAGGTTATGATGCGGGCATGTGTTCTGGACTAAGGAGGATCGTGGGTGTTATACTTTCCTATGGTAATGTTTTCCTACAATAATATCTATCGCTCTACCATTGGAATGGACTCATTTGAAGACTTTTAAGGGATGCCATGTCGTTAACCTATGTGTTGGACCAAATTAGGAGAGGCAGGAATCCTTTGCCTGGAGGTGGTGCATAGCATGACAAAGAAGGTTCAGCTCATATTGGAAAGGATAAAGGCAGCCCAAGACTGACAGAAGACGTTTCCTGATTCAAGGAGGAGGCCCTTAAATTTTGAGGTTGGAGACCCATTGTTCTTGAAGGTCTCCCCTCGGTGTGGAAAAAAGAGGTTCGGTAAAGGGATTAAGCTTTCTCTGAGGTTCATCGGACCCGTAGAAGTGTTTTGGTGGGTCGGTGAAGTGGCTTATCAAATAGCACTACCACCACTTCTACTGAGGTCACATGATGTATTCCATGTGTCCCATCTTCGTCATTACCTGCACGACAATTCACACGTCCTTGATTGGTTAGAGATAGACATCGAGAATGACATGACTTTTGTGGAAAGACCAGTGATGATCGAGGATCATGAGGAGAAGGAGCTCAGTGGGAAAACCATCCACATGGATCGTTTATTGTGGAGACATGGTGGGCTTGAGTAGAGTACGTGGGAGAGGGAAGTACATATGTGTGCCCAGTACCTAGAGTTTTTTTGAGTTTTGTAATGTACGGTTTATAGTTGTTGTGGTAAAATGTTTTACCCTGTTGGCTATGAAATACTGGTTATCTTTCCTCTAAAAGTGTGTGAAAACTCCTGACTATGGGGAGGGGAGGACTTGACCTCTAATCAAGACGCATTAAGGTGGATGCGATTAAACTAGTGTGGGTGAGTCTGTGCCGTCCAAAGCGGATAGTATCTTGACATGTGGAAGGAGACTCCCCAACCCACATGGTTGGGTAGTTTGACATGGTATGTTTCCGGGTTCTTGGTAGAAAGTGTTTCTTAGTTAATAATGAGGTTTACTCTTGAGAGGTATCTTTTTAAGTGATTATTCGGACTCTCTCGTTCCTTCTGGGTTGTTTTGATTCTCAAGGAAGAGAATCATTTAAGAGGTATCTGATGTAATGGCCCAAGTTTTTGGGGTCCATTACTTTGTGAAAATCACAATTTGGGTTTTCTGGTCTAGTAATCTCGGTGAAGTTTGGCCTAATGGTAGGCCTACCGGTAGCCTTAGCCTACTGGTAGCAGGCCAACCGGTAGCTAGGTCTACCGTTAGCCGGAGCCTACCAATACCTCTGTATACAGTTATCTCGGTCTACCGGTAGCTACAACTACCGATATCTTTGTATACCGGTAGCTCGGCTACAGGTAGCTATCAGCCAGCGGTAGCTCTCAGTGTACCGGTGGCTGCAGCCTACCGGTAACTCGGCTACTGGTGACTCTCGCCTACCCGCACGAGGTTTTTTTTCAAGTAGCACTCCTTTTTGAACAAATTGGGTTTTAAACCCTATTTTGACCACGTTAATCTTGTTTTAAATCATGGTAACACCCATAAATGTTTTAATTAAGTATTTAATGAATTAATCTGTTGTGTGCATCAGTTTAAACCGCAAGACCCATTAATAACATTTGGGGCCACGTGGTCAACCCACGACCCCTCTCTTTACGCGGTTACACGTTGTTATCTAAACCTCCCCTGCCCTTATAAAAAAGGGTTCGTTGTGGGTTTCTTCTTTTCTCAATCACCCTGTGCTAGTAGTACCCTTCGTTCAGACGAACCACTTTTCTTTCAGGCGATCCGCATCGCTATCCATGGAATTTCGCGCCCAGGCTCAGCGTCGATCGTTGATCAACAAGTAGGGAATTTCTACTTTGTCTCTCCCTTTTTGTGTATCATCCATGGTAGGAAAGATTTTGATTCTATAGAATTGGATGAACCAATCCTAAATAAAGATAATGAATGGATTCTATAAAGAACAAAGGGGGGCTATGATTGATGATGCTGCTCTATTTTATGATCTTCTTTTCTGAATTTTGCGGGCTTACGCATACTGAAAATCATGGCCTTTGGTGGTCTTTCTCTATGCACTAATGAACCCCTAGTGATGTTTTAAACGGCTTGTTTTGAAGTTGTGAACTCTTGCCGTGAAAAAGAAATTGGATAATCACTTATATCTGGCTAGATAAATGAAGGCTACAAGATCAATCCTTCTGTGATAACCCCAGTTAAAGCACATGGAAATTGAAATCATGGAGTGTATTAAATATTATAAATCTGAAAAGACCAGCATGGGCCAGCTTAGTGGTGGTGGTTTGGTTGTTTTTACATCACGAGCCGTTATCTGGGTGATGTGGGTGGGGATGGGATCCCTGTTATTTTGGATTCAGTGGTTGTGAATTTTATGACCAGGTGGTTACCATGTTTATATCAAGAATTGGGGTGGAATCCTCTGTTGATGAGAAACCTTTTGGCTCATGGATATTGGAAATGAGGCTATATCTTGGGGTTTTCATTGGTTGTTGTGAATTTACGAAAGAACATTGTGTGGATGTTGTAGTTAATGCCTGACTGTTTGCTTTCCTGGACTTGTTCCTATTATTACTAGTTTCCCAAGTAGGTGGAGAACTTAATTAAACATCACTATTGACATGAAAACGAATGGGACAAATGGGTTTTTTTGGCGAGAGTTGTGACTCCGACTTGAGTAATGTTTTTCTTCCTTAGGCTGGCTGAAAAACCTAAACATGGGAGAGTTCTTGTTACCAAGATATATACTTGTAGTTTTGTGTTTCTTATTCGCGCCCACCCATGTTGAGCACTTAGTGCTGAACACCCCCATTTTAGGGGGGAGGGTGTTTTTACAAACACTATTATTAGTTGATGGTTATTAGCTCTTTTTCGGATCCCTTTCCATTATAGCCCAAGTATCATCGGGCAGGCTATGATGGCCTGAGGTCCATTATAAGCCCAAGAACGTTCAGGATGGGTAGTGTGTTGGTTATGGCCCAGTTGTGTGTGGGAAGGTAGTTTCCCAAGTATCTTCAGGATGAGGCCCAGGTGTCTTTGGGTGTCGCTGTGGATCTTCTAGCCCAGGTGTCTATGGGCATGGCGGTGTTTGTTCTGTCCTAAGTGTTTGCAGGCACAGTTACATGTGACAAATGTGGCCCAGGTGTGTGCGGGTGGGGTTTTGCAGTGGTACTGCGTGTGGTTGTGTCCCAAGTGTCTGCGGGTGGGGTGTGGCAGTGGGACTGTGGTGAGAATGGCGGGATTGGTTTGATGCGTAGGATTTCTTCAATAACCAGTGTGAAAGTGGCGCGGGGTACCCAAACATTGATGTGCTCTTATTATATATATTACTTTACTTGCATTATTTGGGGAGTGTGCCTTAGTGAGGCTTGGGTGGATAGTTTACCTTTTTAAGTGTTTGGTTTACTCTTTTTCTCTTGGGAATTTAGTACGTTCCCCCACTTGTGCACGAGTGTCTTTGGTTTTCCCTACTGAGTATACTTGTATTCTCATCCTATGTGCATAAAACTACATTCAGGTTTTGAGGAGGACGTCGTGGATCACGCAAGACCATACTAGCTCGGACCTTTGTGGTTGTTGCAGTTTTTGTTTTTTCTTTCTTTGGTACATTACCCTTGTATTCACTTTGTACATTGTGGTTTTTACTTTTGTATCATGGATTGGGAATTGTTATTGGCTTTAATTTTACTTTCCACTTTTGGTGTTGTTGGGATTTACCATCTTATCACCCGATGCTATTAAAAAAAAGAGGGTAATTCCATCCATTTAGTGTGGGATTCTATACCCTTGGTGCTAGTCGCCGCTCTGATACCTATTGAGGGCGGGTTTCAGGGGTCATTATCTCTCCTTCAACTTAAATAAGGAAGAGCCTTGCAATCTGCTAACCCTTCCCTCCTTTTGGTGAAGACTGGTCATGACATCATAAATATTTTCAAAACCAAATCATTCACTGATTACATTGGAAATACCCAAATCCAATTATCTTAATAGATTATGAGGAAAAAAATGTTGGTTGTTTTAATACTAGAATACCCTCTATGTTATTTGTTTCACAGTCGGACCCAAAAAAATGGTATCAATGAAATTTTTGACAAGACTACATTTTTTTTAAATAAAAATATTTTAAATTTTCATTATATTAACAAAATTTAAATTCTTTTTCTCTAAATTAATTATGCTTTTAAATTGAATATATTCAATGATGGAAGGTTTATGAATTAGAACACATGAAAATTTAAACATGTCTAGAACTAATTTTCTAATGGAGAAGATTTCAATTACGAGCATGATTATATGAAATCCTATATCATTAATAATAGTGTAAAAAACAATATCACTATAACTGTGAACTAAAACATTATTAAGAAGGATATAGTTTACTTTTCCCATGATGAAGAACTGGAGTATGATGTAAACCATAATGTTCATAATAAAGATCTATATGTAGATATTTTCATTTAAAATAGAAAATGAAATTTATTAGAAGCTGTAGATATCAGATTTTGGAACTACTAATGTTTTAGAAACTCATAGAGCTATTCTTAGTGTTGACAATTATGATTTTAATTTCCTAATCGGAGAAATTATAACAAAAATGAATCCATGCTTTCTGAAAATATTAAATAATTTATAATACTTGTCTCAAAATATTTATTTGGATATAAAATAATAGATTTCAGTATTAATTTAATGCAGAGTGTGTAACATCACATCATTTTTTAAAGTATCTCTATGTTCGGTAGTGAATTCCACACAAGACATCAAGGTTAAACAAAGCTTGAAATGTTAGTATTTTAATGTTTTAAATATAAAATATCCATTTAATTTACAATTGAGAATAATATTAACCAAATTATGATATATACATAATGGTCCATCTCAACACTAAGGTATTGATTAATTATTATGAAATAAGCTCTAAATTGTCCACTAAATTAATTCTATACTTCAGAAATATATTTTAAAAATAAAGGTTTTAATTGTTTTCAAGTGAAACTATTATAAATATTTTATAAGAATTTTTATAAATATTATTTTTCAAAAATTATATCATTTTTTAATATACATATCAAAATTATTCTTGGGTGAAACTTTGGGATTTTTTTGAAAGGATTGATCTTGTAGTGAATATAAAAAATACTATTTTGTCTAAAATTGTCATTCTGTTTCATTGAAAATTTTAAATAATCATTTTATTTAAAAATAATTAACAACTGTTTTCAAAAATATTATATTGAAAAACTAATTATATTTGAATTATCATTTTAAATTATTTTATTAAAAGTTCATTATTGGGCATAAAAACCAAATTTCTGGGAAATTTTTTATTATTTCTGTTTTATGCATTTATACTAAAATTGATTTATTCCAATTATAATAATGATCCCTGAAAATTAGTCCCATATTTTTAATAAGTAGTTTCAAATTAGGAATATAGGTCCCACTTATGTTTTGTTATTATGAATAGTAACCGTAGTAAGTGTTTGTCAACACAACAAGGGAAATAGAACAATTATGGTTAAAAATATTAGGAGAGTGACTAAAAAGTACAATAATATTTACCATTAATATAGAAAGTTAGTTGGAATTTTCTATATTCGTTCTAGTTTCAAAATTATGAAATTTTTTCCCATTATTATTTGAGAAATAGTTAAACATTTTTCATTCAAATTCAAATTATAAAACGACACTATATTTATTTTAATATTTATTGAATTTTTCAAAAGGGATAATAAAAACATATCATTGTTTATAAATTCTATTTTAGACAGTTAATTTCTTATCATGGAAATTTTATTATCCATGTGTTGAAAAAAATACGATAAATTCTTACAAAATTTCACCTTAAAGCTAGTGCAAGTAGAGGAAAAATCAAGTAAATTATTTTTAGAACAGTAAAATGGTTTTTATGTTTTATTTATTATTTCAAACTAATCATATAGATAAATATTTCATATTAGCGGACACTTAGTGGTTTATAATTAAATTTATTTATTTCATGGATTTTTCAATTCAAAATAATGAATTATGAAAAAAAAATTATGTTATTATATGTTCAATAATATATTATTAAATTATTATAAATATAAATACTCATTAATGATAAAAACTAGTACTCGCCCATGTATTTGTGTGGTGATAAAAAAAATTCATAGTTCATGCATTCTCATGATGATATGGTTCACCACTTTTATGGAGGCAATACAATATTTTCAAAAAAAAAACTAGGATAGTTGTTACCTGTACAATGGCTAGTAATTAGAAACCTAAATTAAGTGGACATAATTCGTTGAAAGGAACAAAAGTTTCATAAAAATGTGAAAAAAACATGTTAAGAATATCTGCATAAACTATTAACAATATAGATTGTTATCAGAATTAAAAATTAAAAAACAACATTGATTGTAACTGAATAATGCTTGCTTTTAAATTACCATGCAATTACATCATGAAATATCCGTCTATTTGATCAGTCTTTTAGTTTATGCATTCCTACATTCCGAGTTTCAGTTCAATGGAATAGATTGTTGTAGAATGGGAGTCTGGAAACATTCTTACATATCCTTGGACCGCATCATCAGCATCAAACATAGTAAATAAATTTTCCTACATGAACAATTTAATTTAATAAATAAGTAGCAGATAATATTGACAAATGAATTTATTGAAGAAGAATTCTAACAGTTTCCAATAAAGAAAAAGAAATGTAGTATATATGACAGTTAGAGGAAATTCATATGACATTAAAAATTTTAGTATTGCTGGTTCCGATGATTTTATATAAATAGTGGTGAATGAAAATAAAAAACACATACCTGAGTAGAAGAAAAATTTGTAGTTAGTGTAAAATACCCAGTTACAGTGTTTTAAGGAACTCCTCCATATTCTCCATTGAGTCATCATCTAAATCAAATATCTACCAAGATATACACCTGATCTACACATGATCAAATGATCTACAAAAAAGTTGAACCGGATCATAAGAACAACACATGATCATGATACGGGGAACTGTACATGACAATCTACAACAGATCTGTACATGATCAACAGCATGTCATTACTCTTTAACTTGAAAATCTAGTCTTTTTTGGTGAATCCCAAAGATCGAGTGATTAGAACAGTAAAAATTGTGAACATAGAGGATTCATTTGAAAATAGAATGATAAAATCCAATACTCTAATAGCACAATTTGTTATGAAGTTAATGTTTAAAGAAGTGTTGAATCTAACTGAAGTAACAAAGTATGCAAGAAAATATTGAGGTTTCGATATGTCTTCATCTTCATTTATTGTCCAAGAAGTGCATCCTACTGATGAAAATCCAATTATATACGTTAATAAATAGTAATGAATATTTAAATATGAAAATCTAATGTAACAGTAAAATGGAATATGGTTTCAGTAATATGAATGAATCTACTAGAAATACATAGTATAAAGATCATAGGATATAAAAAAATTGTGACCTAATTCATATGTGAAGACATTTTTTGTGACTTGAAAGTACAAAATAAATATAAAGAAATCATACATTTGGATGTCATTATACTAACTGTTCTATCTAATTCTTACAGTTTAACAAAGAGGATATTTTTTGGAAGTAAAGTTACAGGAAACATAAATAAAAATTATTTTCTAACAAGATTTTTTTATATTATCTCAAATATAAAGGCTGTAAAAAGTACAGTTAGATATAATAAGAGAAAAAACATTATCAATTTTAATTTTTCTGTTAAAAAAACATAATTTTGGAATAGCTAATACCCACATTTCCAACATCTTAACAATTTAACATAAAAATGGACGAACACATGAAACATGCTAACAATGAACAATAATACTGTGCCTATACAAAAATTTACTATTAGTATAACTAAATAAAAATAATCCATATCACATTAGAAACAACACTGAAAAATGGATGTTCTCCTATATATACATATTCTTCATTACAACGAATGGATGGTTCCCCTTTCCGATGGGTTGTACACTACTATGCCCGAAGATGAACCAATCATAAGACACACCAACCTATAGTATAAAATGTTAATTATATTCCATTTATTTTATAAATCAACTCATTCACTAAGTTGAAGAATAAAATAGTGATATAAACACTAAACATACCATTAAATAAATAACAACAATCAACACAAAAATAAAATCTGAACAATTTAACTCAAAAAAATCCATTTCACAGTATAAACACAATTAAATTGATTATTTAGATATTTAAATCATTTTTTACTAATAAAAACGAATTTTTAATCTAATTTCCAAAAAAATCGCAAAGATATTTAAAACAATTAAGAACAATGAACACAAAAAATCTTCTCAGGATATCAAATAATGATCAAAATAACTTGATTTTATTCAAATCAAACAAACATGTATGTCCAAATCTACACTATGTTTAAAATTAATACCAAAATTAGGAATAAGAACAGAATTTGAATGAAAGACATACAATGCTACTGAGCAGAAGATAAGATAAAAACAAATTTATCTGGAATTTTACCAAATGGCTGGATACTCACCCAAAAACATCATCATATCTGGAGAAGATTGATTCATTTCTTGTCAAGTTGAAAATAGGATGGTCCAAAGAAATCCTGACTAATTGTTGTGATTGATATGATCCTTTACTATTTCAAGTTGAAGGGGGATTTGAAGAGATGATCTGGTTAATTTTCTACTCACTTCTCATTGATGGGTACATTAACATGATAATTCACTTAAAAATTCCCACAAACAGACCCATATTATGCATCCAAAGCTGGAGTAGAAATGCATGTTATGTCTTATGGAAGGTCATATGGGCAACCTGTTATAATGACTCAGTGGAAAAATGTTCATGGAGAAGTGTGTGTGTACAGATCATATAAAACAATTTCATATTGATTTATAAAAGTTTTACATACATTTCATAGTTTATGAATGATGATTATTTTGAAAAGTTATAAAGTGTATACTATAGAAAGAAGTAGTGAGAAATAAAGATAGGTGTAATAGCTTGAATTATCATTTTCGGTCAGACTCGATGAGTAAAATAGAAATTAAATTTTTCATGCATTCAAATGCAATGCATATAGCATATATGTAGAGACATGAAACATAAATTTTGAAACCGAATTAAAAATCCATGATGCTTATATTTAAAAACAGAGCATTTATATTTATAAAAAGAATTCCATTCTCTAAAAATATGAATTCAAATAATGGTCTCAAGGAAGGAAACCCTAAACATACCATCCAGTCCATGCCTTAGTCCAAACTATTAGCTTGTAAGGCTTGTTTGGAGATAATGTGTCACAATAAAAACCATTTCACGTGTTTATCTATCACCATCATCAAGTAGAAGTCCAGGACATTTATAATGATCTTTGTGAAAGGTATATTTATCTTTGAAGCAGTCTTTGTACAAAAATTAGATATTTAAGCATTAAAACATTCTGTTTCCACTCAATTCTTAAATGGATGTTTAGGAGGGATTAACATTAGATCATAACCAATAATGATAAATATACCCTTCCCACAACCCTATAATGCTGAGAAGGATCCAGTGAATTCTAATTGTTCCATGACACAAAATGATATATAATTGAACCAAAAGTGATTCTATGTCAAGGTATAAAATCACTTACAACAGGAACTGTGGAACCTTCTTTCTTTCACATCACCCAAGGAACCCCAGTTCGTTGTTGAACAGCCATGCTGGTAGCCCATGTAATGTAATCATGACCAGATATTCCATATATTTGCTCAATATTCTCATTCTCATTCCCAATATGGACAGACATGAATCATATTTATCAACATTAAAAGCATTTCAGAATATCAGACTCGACCATTACGGGAGAAGATGCATTCATTCCATGTCATGATGCAAAATAGATGGTCCAGAGAAATCCTAACTAATTTTTGTGCTAGATATGGTCCTTCACTATTTCATGTTTAAGGGGGCATTTGAAGTGATGACCAGGTTAATTTTCTACTCACTAATCATTTATGAGTCCATTGACATGATGATTCAGTTAAAAATTCCTACTGATAGACCCACATTATGCTTCAAAAGATGGAGTATAAATGCATGTTATGGCTTATAAGAAGGTCATATGGGATACCTGTTATAATGACTCAGTGAAAAAATGGTTACGGAGAAGTGTGTGTGTACAGATCATATAGAACAATTGAGTATTGGTTCATAAAATTTATACATGCAATGCATTGTTTATGAATGATGAATATTTTCAAAATTTATAAAGTGCATACTATTTAAAGTAGTAAATAGTGAAAAAAAAATCACATGAATTCATATGTTGGATGAACAGGAGGATAAATTCAGGATTTTTGGACCAATTACCTGCCTTCATTTCCAATTCTTATTTCTGTATTAACATGAACTGAAAAAATAATTAGAAAAAAATAAAAAAATAGTAAATATTTTATCATGTATATAAAGAAAAACAATTAATTAAATGAGGATAGAACACCATCTTCACAGATCTTGAATTCAATAGGTTGAAACTAAGGCATTGACATTCAATATGTAAAATCAAAACCTTGCTTGCTGAAAAAAACAATAGAAATTGAACATTAGTGCACAGAAAAAACAACCAAAACAACGTAACCTGCCTATTGTAGCAAAATTCAAGTACTTTAAAGTAAATTTCAAGAATAAAATGATTTTTGAATGTATACCTTCCTATAAAAAAACATGTTTTCCGATGTGAACCGAACTCCTGAAATCAAAAGAATCCACAAAATAGAATCTCTAAAAAGAAAACAATACCATTACATTTCTATTAGTGAACCTGCATTGAGACACTATTCCAATTTAAAATTGAAGATATTTTTCTAGTACTAGCCATTGGGATACCTACACAAATTCTACGGTTGGAAGAGTTTTCTAGGTCAATGCAGCTTCCTCATCTTGAATCGATCTATGCATATCACTAACAATTTTCATTATACTCATAGCTCCAAACCTTTAAACATGAAATATCTTAAGAAAATCATATGAAATCCATTACAGTGCAGAAAAGAATAATAAATACATGATTATGATCCTACAAATTCTCAAAAAAATTAAATACATGCATGTATCTAGAACCACTTATTCAAAATCACTGTAAAAGAAGATTCATATTGTATTGTATAACAACAACAAAAATATGAACCCGTATATTAAATTGTTCTCAATTATAAAATATGTACTCTGAAAATTATAAAAAAAGTATACTATAAGAACAAAAAAATACGATTCTATATGGAAAAATAGACTATATTGAAAAAATATGAACAATTGTGAAAAAATATAAACCTATTAAAAATTTGAATCTATATAAACACTAAACTCACCATTCCATCATAACATAAACACGTCCACCATAGTATATTCCACAAGTGTTTTGAAGCCTATAGAGAACAAATGCATGGTTAGAAATACTTTCATTATGTTGATAAAACAATATAGATTGGAATATAAATATAACATATGATATAAATAAAATCAATTTTTCCATGAATTTAAAAGAATTTATAGAAAATTATGTTCTATTTAAAATACATTCATTTATAGTATAAATTAATATGTTGTATACTTGTAAAAAAGAGAAGTAATGGATCATTTTCATAGTAATCCAATGTCTAAAAATATAAAATCTGTAGATATAGTGTTCATCTGGATATTATGCATTTTGAAATCTTCAAAACCCAACACCTGAACTTGTTTTTAGCATTGTAATAGAGAACCCACCAGGATAAAATATAGTGTACATCAATTCACTTATCTATCCCATTTCTGAGAAAGCTTTGCCAAATTCATACCCCAGTGCATCTAGGAATAATCCATTCAAGAAATATAGGACAATAAATCTAAACCATGTCATGTGTCAATAAATAATCACACGAGGAAAATGATGTTTAAAAACTACATATGAAGGTTACGAAAGTGTAAAACCACAATTATCTTAGATACAAGCGACGCAAATCATGAGCTGAAGTTGTGTCAAAGGAATGGTTTGAAATCATTTGAAATGGATGGAAGCTGAAGGGAATCATTAGGAGTAGACAGTTGGAGCTCGACATCGGCCTTCAAATGTGATTTCCACATAAGAAGAAGGATCACAGGGAAGAGGTTCTCGAGGTGTAGGAGTCGGATGTGGAGGACCTGGAGTCAATGGAGCTTGAAAATTTATATCCAGATGAGTAACAGCCGGAAATTGAGTGGGTAGTAGGTTGTCGATTCAGACGTCGTGGTATGGGAAAGGGTTTCAAATAATGAAAAATGTATGAAGCTGAAGGAGGATTCTAACTGGGCTTTAGAAACTGAAGTGTTCAATAGTCGATGATGTAGATAGAATCAGTGGAGTTTCACTTAGGAGATCTTTGAGGATATGAAATCGACCTAGAAGTGTAGTAGGAGAAGAAAATCGTCAATAGGAGTGGTGCAGACTGGAGGGGATAATCTGGAAGGGGTCATGAGAGGGGAATCAGGGAGGGGAGCAGAAAACATATGGATGCTTATCGATGGAAGCCCGACTGTGGAGGAATTTTATTTTGGCATTAATTATTAGAGAAGAACGGAAGAAACCATAAGATGCTGGGAGATAATTGAGCAGTTGTGTATTAAACTGTGCATCCTGGAAACCGTAATCGCCACTGGAAAACCAGGTCTACTGAGCGATTGTAATGGAAGGCATCATGCTCATAGAGATTATTTAGGGTGAAGTCCGCGAATGGATGTAGTATAGTCGAAACCCTAAGCCCATCAGAGGAGGAGGTAAACAGAGCGATGAGTTAGGTCGGCCGTGAGTTTGGAGAATTTGTCTCGGAAGATCAGCCCGATAGGTTGGGGGTATTTGCGGGAGGGGGAAAATTTGTTTGTGACGTGGAAGCTTGTGGAGGTGATACATAAGGCAGGAGATACCTAACTTTAGTATATATAGTGGATTAGGATGAAAAATGGAAAAAAATCATCCATTGGGCATTTATGACACAATTTTATTCATATATGTAAAATTATAAAACATCAATATTGAAAAAGGCATTGCAGCAGTAATGGATAACATTGGTTAACCATGTGATTAAAAAAATATCATGGGTAAAAATGACATTTAAACCAGAAAAATGTTATTTCATTATTAAATAAATAGCCTATATTCCTTGTCAAGGAATAAAAGAGATTTTGGAACAATTCACCATGAGTTATGCATATATTACATTATAAATTTAAATTTATTTCTTTGAATGTAATTAATTATTTTTAATAAATAAAAATAATTTTTTAAATGATATAAAATTTAAAAAAATAAATTTTTTTAAGTGAACTATATATGCTTTAAAATATTATCCATGATCCAATTATCGTTTATTTATCATTTTACACTAAAATTCGTGGTAGTTTTAGTGTAAACACCTTTTATATCACAACAACTATGAAAAGTGTTTATAAGGGGTTAAAAAAACTATATTGGTTAAATCATCACCTCCACATATCAATATATAATAATATGGGAGAATTTATATAATCCATCATACAATATTCTAATTATATCAATTGGGATCCATTTTAAAGGAAATATTATTTATATTAATTCAATAGTTCATGTAATTCCAAGAGCCCCCCCCCATTACTTATAAAAGGGAATTTATTCTCCCATTCTCTCTAAACAGATATGACCATTTTTGGACAAATAACTACACAAATACATTCCTATCGTCCCTCCCCATATTATATTTTCCTTATTTTCCACAAAAACCAACCTTAGTTGGATTCATGTGTACTATAAAAAAGGGTGTTCGAAGAAGAGGTGCAACATATAACAAAATGTTTTAGTTTTATTTATTCTTTCCACTCGTTCAAATATTCATAAAACACTCTGAATAGATAATAATTTATCTCCCATAGGTCTATATTTTAATATTTTAATGTAATAACCAATATTCATCTACTTGTTCTATCAAATGTGAAATTAATCCAACATTTTTGTATTGTCTCAGCCTATTTTCCATAGAAATAGTGCTCTGTGGAGTTTCATTACGTGACCTAAGGAATAATTACCTATATTCATGCAATTATTGACCAGAATTGAGGATCTAATTTTGTATTAGGGGATAATTCAAACATTATTCTTAATAAAAATGACATCCAAAATCAAAAGAAATATTAACCAATGCAATAACGACCTATCACTATAATAAAAATGAATCTCATAACATGACCCCAAAATGGGATAAATTACTAAAATCCAATACAATATAAATGCATCTATTAAAAATTAAACGTATATATGGTAAACCAAATAAAGACATGAGGAAAATCACCAAAATAGATCCTGCCATTAGACATTACCCCTCCTCCAATATCCATCACAAAATCAAAGATCATCCTTCTGTCATAGGCCCTTTTACCTTATCATGAACAAAAAAAGAAACCTTCTTAGGTACCCATGACATCTTGTGAAGGGTGTGAGTAAAAATGAATAGGATACCAAAAATGGTGTCTAAATAAATATATTTTCTAATAACTTTGTATGTAGTTGAAAAAATAAAAAAGAATTCAAGTAATAAAATAAAGATATATTATAATTTAAACAATTATCAATTAACAACATTATCTTACTGATTTCTATGTAACACATGAACATATATATCTTTTTTCGACCATGTTAGAAGTATAAAACATACAAAATATGTTTTCAACTTTCATGTCCTATGAGCTTCCTTCAATTAATTTACTTTATCTAAATGTTCATTGGAGAATCATTCTAGGTACCCATATCATGTAGTATCCATGCAATCTTAGAGAATGATTATAACTACCCATATCAATTCGAAACCATATGAGCACTAGTCTATCCACCAATATTATAAATTACATAAGTGGGGCCTAGATGATCAGTCTAGACCATCCTAATGATGGGAATCCTTAGTAAAACTTGAAACCATGTCCTTATTCATATCTTTTAAGGCTCATAATTAGTGATATTTTTATGAAATAATGAAAAGGTGCATCATTTAATTTATCTACATTTAAATAACGTGTTGGTTTTACCATATATTCATTAACATAACCATTAGACATTATTTGAGACCCTTTTCCAATATGGACATACCCCTTTAACCATTAAACACTTCTATAGATAATCATCCCATAACCTATTTATCTTTTTTTCATGTTAATAATACCATCCCATTATACCATAGTAACATTCTATACTGAAGTACATGTATTAAAATCATGGAAACCATATAATTTTTCATTATCCAACTCAATACACTATTTTCAACGGAGTTTCACTCCAAATGGGAATCCATATTCCAAGTATCGTGGTCATTAACAGATCAGAAGAGGTTTGTGAATAGTCTAGCACATCTTTTGAAGTCTTATTTTACTTTTATTATCCAATAAAAAATGCATATAATGGTTACTCAAAGGAACAAACACCTAACCAAAGAAAACATCTAGAAATTAGGAGAATGTTGATAAAACACCAACAATATACCTATATATAAAAATTCACCCAACCTCTACCCTTATGTCAATCTATCATGGACATAATTAGTGATGTTAAGGTCACCCTTGAAATAGGAATCATGGTCGTTAGAAGAAGGGAGACAAATATACTGTACATGTTCTTGAAAATAGAATATATATTTCTCATAGACATATCTAGAGCTTTGAATCACTCTAAATTACACCTAAATGGCCAAATAATCAAATAAGAATCACTCTTGGAAGAGTTTGGAGATATTTTTTCACACCATAGGCTGTAGGAAATTAAATAAGGGTGATAATAAGGATGGATTTTATAATGATCAAGTTGAAAAATTTAAATATTACCTCTTTAATCAGGATCGTTATATTCTAAACAATTATCTTAATCATTCCCCAACTATGTATATCCCTCAATCCGAAAGGAAATAGAGACACATGGTTCATCTAGACCAACCACACCTTTTAACAAGCCATGTGGTAACCTCTATCTGATTTGGTGCAAGGTACATAGTCTCACAAATTTTAAATATTATCCAACATTATCTAAACCCCCTAGTTATGTTTCATGATTGGTATTAACCATGAACTAACTATGAAAAACACATTAGATGACCCATTTTCCACCATTTTCTTATCACAACCCCCTAAAAAACTATCAAGGCCTCCCCCCATCATGGGAGACATCTCATTAAAAAAATTAATGAATTTTTCCCAAAATTTTAAAAAAAATATGTATCTATTTAAAGGGTCATGGTCTTTCAACCACCCCACCTTATAACCTATTATCTTTAATATACTCCCCTAAAAATTACAAATTACTGAACATTAAAAGACTAGGACATTGATCCCACATATCATTTCCCCCACCCAATATTCTTCTTAAATATGTGTATACTACCACAATATTCTATCCAACCACATTGTCTTACCATAAAGAGTCATCCCAAAATGGATAAAAATATGAACCAGATTCTCCCTCAAGGACACATCATCCACAAGACAAACAACAACAATATCTATCACAGGATATGGTTGGGGGTGATACTGCCAAAAATATTCCATAAGAAAATTTTCATGAATTTTAATATTCTTATATAGAAGATCCAGATGATATTATACCAGTCTTATCATCACAACAATTTCAAACGGCCCCATAAACCTTGGTGGAGACATTCCATATTTCAAAATTTGATAGAGACCTAATCTTAGTGAAACATAAAGGAATATACAGTAACCCATTGTGAACTCAAGAGGTTAGAAACGTCGTCAATGTATGAATTCTTCCTACTATATTTATTATACATATACTTCCAGATCAATTGAATATAATCCAATTTATCTTGCATAAAAATTATTCCAAAAACCATAGTTTTCATACTTTTGTCTAATAAAATTGTGGTCAGTATGGAAAACCATGCTCTTCCTAATATAGTGATATCTAAATAGTATCTTTACAAATTTTCTGTTGCCCAAATCAAATGGTGTTATTTGATATTTACATTTTCCATCAAAATCAAGTATTAATTTTCATATTACCTCCTCTAACACTAGGATTTTATGTTCTGATTTTCCATCTATTTATGGGGGGAAAGCTGTACACATGATTACCCGAGTACCAAGTGTTTACCGCAACCCTTATAATAAGTGTAATGTAAAACAATGTTCCAAATATGATACAAAGATCTAGGGAACATCATGAAAACTTACTTTGCCTTAATCTGATAAATTTTCCAACTAATTGATGTTGAAATAATCCAGAATTGGTATGAAATGGGTTACCAATGTCAACCAGTCCACAATAACCCATATCACGTCATTCTTTAAATTGATACAAATAAGCCCCACTATGAATTAAAGAGTAACATTATCCCCCATCCATTTATAATTTTGAAATAGTTTTAATATACTATAAGGATTATCTTGCTCATCCTTCAATAACTGATAGATCTTTCATCACACAAAAAACATGTTCGCCAATTCATAATTCCTCACCACAATTATTTTTTATAAAGGATTCAATACATTCTGGTCAATGAAGGGTACACCACCCACTTAAAAACATAAAAATAAAATTGTAGAACCCCATGCATATAAGTACGAATGACAACATGACCATGAGCATTGATAATATCATCATCATTGATGATCTAGTCGGGAGGTAGCTCCCCACCATCGATGTGTCCGTCAATACTAGTCACTATAGATCCTTATATTACCTTTCCATGATCTGGATCATATGGGTGTGAATTATCAATAAATACATATGGTTCATCTATTCCATCTCCTCCAGAGTAATTGTATCAATATTAGTGAATAAGGACACCATTCGTGACTCACAACTATACTTTCGAACCCCATAAGCCTTCATCTTCTGAATCAAATAATCAACAACATTGTTCCCTTTTTCATGGATTGTAATATAGATAAAAATTGAAGGATTTCATTTACTCAACCCATATTATTTATAATATATTTAGATCAACCAAATTAATGATATAATTGAGGATCTTTTTATTATTCTAAACGATAAACCTCTCCCATAGAAGATAATATTTAAGTCATTATAATGTATAATCCAATGAACCTACTCTATATCATGTATATGAAAATTCCATTCATGTGGCATCAACTACCATGAAACATATGATATAACTTAATCCCCTTACATAAAAACTACCCTGACTATAATCCTTGATGCTTCATAATACAAGGATTCCCCATCCCCTATTTTGGGTAAGATCAAAATCAAAGTAGTGGTCATATGCTTAATTAGATCGTGGAAGGGATTAAAACACACCTCAAACCATTAAATCATTTCACCCTTGTCAGCCAGGCCATAGTGTGGTATTGAAATCGAGAAAAGTGTTTGATGAACCTTTTTAAATAACACTCAAATACCATAACATATCAGATAAAATTTATATTAAATTGCTCCAAAAAAATGACTATTTGAACTTCATTATCATCCATAGATATACCTTCCCTAGAGAAGAAGTATCCCATGAATTTGACCTTGTTGATATATATATAACACTTAGATTGATTAGCATAGAGTGAGTTCTCTCCTAGTGTACTCAAGAATATATCAAGATGATTAGAATGATTGTTATGAGTCTAGAAGTACAGTAATATAACATCGACGAAGACAACCAGAAACCAATACAGGTATAGGTGAATGATTCATCTCAAAAAGGCCATAAATACTATAGGATAATGTTGTGCATGTATCTTATCAAATATACGTTGTTATATATATTGAGTTTGATCGTCACAAATACCCTAGTTTTTTTCAAATAATGTTTCATTATGTAATATTCAAATATATATATATATATATATCATGTTTATATGTATCGTTTAGTGCAATAAAAAGATATGAGATGTGTTATATGATCATTATTCATACACTATGTTTGATGAATGGACATTTGTATCAATATCCCTACAATGATTACCAAACATATTGATCACCAACCCTATACATTTTAATAAATGAATGAAATAACAATCTATAATTGAAGACTTGAATTTGTATTAAAACCCTTCATTGGAAGTATTAATGTACATATTTTTATACCTACATTACTTTTGATCCATATGTAACTTTTTACCCTATGTTGCACAAATGAACCCTACACTATGCAGTTTAACCCCATGTGTTACTATTCAATAATGAAGATTTAAATTCTCAATTTTATGTAAGATTTCTGCAATGATCTTGAAAAAAATAATTATTTATTGAATGATATTTTAAAACATATTCAAAGGATAATTATGTTTTATTAAAAGATTCATATTCACTGGTGTATATCATTCCTATTTATAAGGAAAATTATAAGTCTCATAAAAAATTTGAATATGAATATCTACTATCTATCAGTAGAAAATCCTTGATATTCTCTACCGAATGAAATTAAGTCTATTTATATGAATGGAGTATTATCTCAAAACATATGATACACATGATACATTTGATATAATTCATCATATTTTTGAACATATATTGAATACATAACTACTAAAAAGGGACTATGTTACTTTCTGAACGTGGTTACACTTTGATGTTCAAGATTTCAACCACGTAGTACTATAACTATTACTATATATTTATTGAAATTCATATTAATGATAATTTATATCTAGTTTCTATTAAAATATATTATTATTTGAAGACATTCATTTGTAAAAAAGGTCATATTTATTCAGTTAGTTACTACTTCAACTGTGAAGTTAAACATGAACTATCAATAAATCAAACTCCATTAATTAATTGAAGTTTCAAATGATCATACTAAGATGTGATTAAGTGTTAGCTTATTTCACTAGATGTGTATAAATGGCTCATAGTTAAAAAACCAGATGGCTCTATTTATCCATTTTGTAAAGGAGTTAACTACCCTCACCCCGCTTTGGATTTGAATGTCTTGTGATAAGATGGAAATTCTATTGAAAATCAATATGCTCGTAGAGTGGGGGTTGGTGGAGTGGACTAGGGGATTTTTTTCCCGAAACACACTCTATGTTTTTGGCGTACTTGTTTAATTATTATCTACATCTCAATACCATACAGTATAGAACTATGACAAGCTTTCTTTTTATTACAACCTAAACATGATTTATTACATAAAACGTCACTTGATACAAAAAATAAGATCGAGAGGATTAGTGTCTTTGGTGCTTAATATCATTACATAAAAACTTAAAACATGAAATACAACATCTTTATTTAATACTTCCTTTACATGACCACTACATTCATTCGTACTTAGCATTGCATGGGATAACCTGAAGACATGCATAGGAAAAGGGTGAGCTATAAAGCCTAGTAAGGGAGTACAGATGGAATCACAGGAGGAGTACAATACATGTTAGACAATAGGCACATCAATAGGTCATAAGAAAAACATGAACATAAAGGCATGATAAAGCATGATAATCATAACATGGAAATGTGGCAACAACACTTAACATGGAATTAGCATGAGCCAAGGCTCATTGCACATAAAGCATGAGTAAACCCTCATTGCATATGAAGCACGAGTAAACCCTAGTTGCACTTGAATTATCATGAGTCAACACTCATTGAACATGACGTATCATGATACTATAATTTACCCAATGCATTGGAGAGCTATAAGGGTGCACCCTTCTTAAACATTTCATTTCATGCATAAGTGTGCCACATGGATCATAAAACATGGATTCATAAAACATAAACATTTATTCCACGATAAAAGAAAGTGGAATTCATACATGAATCTTTGTAATAAATATGTAATGGTGCATAATGGTGGATACCCTTGATGGAGAAATGGGCATGGTATCCACTACACAATGGCATTGGCTTAGAAAATCGGTGTGATTTTGGCAGCGTAACAGCGTGACATAAGAATTCATAAAAATGGTTGTTGACAGAGAAATGGGTTCCTCATCATATTTACATGTAATGGAAAGTAAGTAGGTCATATAGATACATTTACCAACAATTGAAATGGAATTTAGATTCATGATACAAAAGTATTTCTTGAATGTAAAAGAAGATAGAGAAGTTCCTTTCGGAATTTCGGCATAGTAACAAGTGTACATGGGACGCATTTAATGAGAGAGAAATGGGTCTCCCATAATTCAAAGAATAAGAGGGAAGTATGGGGGACGTGTGAAACCATACCCCTAAATTCATATTTTAAATTAAAAGGGTAATACAACTTAATTAAAAATTGACAAAAATGAGAAAGGTAGAAAAAACCCTTACATGGAAGTGTGCTTCCAAAGGCTAGAGAGAGGATTGTGAGAGGATTCTTGGGAGCTTGGGGAACCTTGGGAGGATCCTAGAGAGAGTAGGTCAGAGGTTGGACGAACTAAAAGGGATTTTAGTAAGGAGGAAGTGGGATCATGGGTGGGTTTATATAGGAAAGGTGAGGAAATTCTTTATTATTTAGGTTTGGGTCCCCTTACATTAAATTAATCCAAACCACAAACCATATCATGGTTTTTGCCCATGTTTTTTGGAAAAGGGAATATTCAAACAATATTTTATAAGTTCCAAGTCCGGTCATCTTAAAATAATAAGGTTTCTTATGTGGAGGTGAGTCACACTCCCATGGAAATTAATTTAAAAAGGCAAAGTGTTGAATAAGTCTTGAGGGGTCCATTAATGCTTTAAAAAGTAATTCAAACATACCCAAAATCACATTATATTAATTGTAAAACATATATTGGCCGAACATAAATATTATGGTATTTTATTGCATCACCATTGGGTCATTATGATGTCATAAAACACATTATATATTTAAACGGTATTTAATTTTTACCAAAAAATTTTACACTCTTAGAAAAATATGAAAAATTCACCATTGGTTAATTTCGACGTCCTGATTCCAGAAATGACATTTATTTTATCTAAAAAATTTTATATATATGTTTATTTTCACTTTAAAAAAAACCGACATTTATCGAAAATTCAAGGGTTTTGACAAAAATTTCTTTCAAACCTTAATAAAAAAATTTAATTTCATTAATAAAATTATAAGATCATTTATATTTAATAAAAAATTAAATTAATAATAATATTATTATTTTATTAAAATATTATTTAATTCATAAAATCCCTTAATTTAATAAAATATATTTCTTAATTAAATAATAACTAAAAACACCATTTGTACTTTAAAAACTATTTACAATGTATCAAAAATGACTAGAAATTATATTTATTATTATATACAAAAATAATGTACATGAACATAGTACTACTTATTTGTTACATAACCCCTTAAAAACAGGCTCATAAGACCTAAGGGTAAGGTGTGGGATGGTGACAAACTCTTGGGGTGGTTCAGATAACATCGCTCGAGTGGTAATCTCTATCAACTTCCAATTTTCCCGTAGACGTTCCCGTACGAGGTTGACATGGTGAAGATCATCTTGGACATGGTCAAGGGAGAAGCCCAAGGATTCCACCTATTTTCCGAGCTCTAACAAATGGGCTTCATATGGAGCAATTATACTGGACATCTTATAAAAACATTTTATATAAAGAGACATTTAATAATATCAAGAGGGATTTTCCATTAATGAATCTTTTGGTCGTTACAATATTCCCCCCTTAAGAAATTTCGCCCTAGAAATTTTTCCTTTTCCCACACTAAAATAGATGTGGGTAACTCAACTTCATCTTTTCCTCTGATTCTCAAGTCGCTTCTTCAAACTAGTGGTTTCTCCACAACACATTGACGAGGGGAATTATCTTATTTCGTAGAACTTTTTCTCTACGATCTAAGATCTTCACTGGTTGCTCCTCATAAGAAAGATCATCTTCAAATTCTACCACCTCAGAATAGAGTACATGTGAAGGGTCTTGTATGTACTTCCTTAAGAGGGATACATGAAATAAAGCATGTACTTTGGCCATAGTAGGTGGAAGTGCTAGTCGATAGGCCACAGCCCCGACACGATCAAGAATCTCGAAGGGGCCGATGTACCATGGACTTAACATTCCTTTATTTCCAAACCTCATGACCTTCTTCCACAGAGATATGCATAGAAAAACCATGTCTCCAACATTAAACTCATGGTCTCGTCGACGGTTATCCGCATAACTCTTTCGTCGACTCTGGGCTGCCTTGATATGCTGTTGAATGTTTTTCACCTTCTCCACCATTTCCTCGACCATTTCTGGTCCAAGCAGCTTACGTTCACCGACCTCATCCCAACATGCCGGTGTTTTGCACCTTTTCCCATACAGAGCTTCATATGGTGCCATTTGGATGATTGAGTGGAAACTGTTATTATAAGAGAACTCAACCAGAGGAAGATGTTGATCCCATCCTCCTTTAAAGTCCGTTGAGCATGTTCACAACATATCCTCAAGTGTTTGGATAGTCTGCTCGGATTGGCTATCAGTTTGAGGATGATAGGCCGTACTGAAGATCAGTTCAGTATTCAGAGCATGTTTAAGACTCTTCCAAAACATAAAGGTGAATCTTGGATCTCGGTCAGACACAATAGATAGTGGTGCACCATGAAACCTTACCACTTCCTTGATATATATCTGTGCCAGTTGATCCAAATAGAAATCCTCCCAAATAGAAACGAATTGTGCAGACTTTCTAAGACGATCCACAACAACCCATATTGCATTGTTTCCTTTAGATTCCCTCGGAAGTCCGATAACAAAGTCCATGGTGATGTTTTCCCATTTCCATTATAGTATGGGCAATGGTTGCATCATCCCCTTAGACTTATGCCTCTATGCCTTCAATTGTTGACACACCAAGAACTTTGATGTATATTCAGCGATATCCTTTTTCATATTATCCCACCAAAATTTTTCTTGGAGATCTCGATACATCTTTGTGCTCCCTGGGTGAATAGAGAAATTTGAACTATGTGCACCATCCAATAGTTCCTTCTTCATCTCCGGACTTGATGGAACACATATTCTTTTCCAAAACCGCACAATTCATTCTTCTTTAACATTAAACTTGGAGGATTTCCCTATTTGGATAGCTTCCACCTTTTCCTGAATTGCCACATCATCCTTTTGGGTATCCTTTAACCTTTCCAACAGAGATGGTTGAGCAATCATTTGTGAAAGGATTGATGATGTTCCCTCCTTTATGATTCCCAAGTCCATCTTCATCATGTATAAAAATATTCGATCCTTCTCAATTCTCATCATTGATAGAATTGATGGGTCCTTTCTACTTAGGGCATCTCCCACATTGTTCGCTTTCCAAGGGTGGTAATGTATTGAATAGTCAAAATCCTTGATTATCTTTATCCATCTTCTCTGGCGCCTATGAAGCTCTTTCTGTGTGAATATATATTTAAGACTCATGTGGTCAGTATATATCTCACATTTCTCTCCATAGAGATAATGCCGCTAGATTTTCAAGGCAAAGATCACAGCCGCCAACTCCATATCATGCATTGGATAGTTTCGCCAAGGGATTTTCAACTGCCTTGAGGCATAGGATTTCACTTTATCATTCTGCATCAGCACACATCATAATCCCTTCTTCGAAGCATCACTGAATACCACAAATAGCTCCCCACTTGTGGGTAAAGTGAGCACGGGTGCAGTGATAAGCCTCATTTTCAACTCCTTGAATCTTTCTTCGCAGTCATCACTCCATGAAAAATTTAATCCCTTTCGAGTTAGCTTGGTAAGAGGGTTGGACAATCGTGATAAATTTCTCACAAATCGTCGAAATATCCAGCTAACCCCAAGAAGCTACGAATATCAGTTACTGATGTTGGCCTCGTCCATCCCTCAATTGAATCTGTTTTATAGGGGTCCATAGATATCCCATTTCTTGTGAAGATATGACTCAAGAATGAGACCTCCTTCAACCAGAACTCACACTTTCTATACATTGCATAGAGATTCTCCTTACGCAAATTCTCTAGTACTCTTTTAAAATGCTCCTCATGATCCTCCTTGGTTTTGGAGTATATTAGAATATCATCTATAAAGACTACCATAAATTTTTCAAGGTAATCTTTAAAGACTATATTCTACATGTCCATGAATATTTTTGGAGTATTAGTGAGTCCTAAAGGAATTAATATGAATTCATAGTGCCCATATCTCATACGAAATGTAGTCTTGGGGACATCTTCGATCTTCACCCTTACATGATAATATCCCAACCGCAAATCCATATTGAATATGTATTGTGCTCCACACAGTTGATCAAACAAGTCATAAATTCTTGGGAGAGGATACTTGTTCTTTATCGTGATTTTTTTATGTTCACAATAATCAATGCAAAGCCACATTGACCCATCCTTCTTCTTGATGAAGAGGACTGGTTCACCCCATGGTGAAGCACTTGGGCGTATAAACCCTTCATCCAGATTCTACTGTAGTTGTTTTTTCAGCTCTTCAAGCTCTACAATATCCTTTCTATTTGGAGTCTTGGATATTGGTAGTGCCCCAAGTATAAGTTCAATTGAAAACTCAACATCACTTGTTAGAGGAAGACCATGCAGTTCCTCGGGAAACACTTCAGTGAATTACCTCACAATATGTATTTATTCAAGGATGGTTTCTTCGATGGACTCAATCATCTAATCCAGATACGCATGCTCATAAGGTAGTAATATCCATGCTTGAGATGATAGAGCTAAAGGAGATTCATCTTCCTCATGACACTTGTAATGAATCGGGGGTCGATTCTCTATATGTAGTGTGATTTCCCTCTCCTGAAAATTTATGATGGCTCTATATAAGGAAAGACAATCCATGCCAAGAATTGCATCAATTTCCACCAGAGGGAGTATGAAGAGGTTCGCCGGGAAATTCAATCCACAGATTATAATAGGGGAGGAATTATATTCATGGGATGCAATGATTGACCCATTTTTTGTACTCACCGACATCCTTAATTCCATGATTTTTGGTGGTGTTGGGATTGTTCTACTAAACTTTCGAGATATAAAAGAATGCGTAGAACCTGAATCAAAAATTAAGTTCTCTATTCTTGAATGAATAACTAGCGTACCTGTCACCACATCGTTGTCGGGTTTCACTTTGGCATAAGTGATGGCAAAAGCTCTTCCTTGCTGTCTTGGAGGTTGTTGGTTGCCTCCAATAACCCTTGGATTAGATCACTGATTTGAAAAATGACCCGGTTCTTTGCATTTGTAGCATTGAAAATTGATTTGAGGATCGAACAGAGCATTCCTCTCCTCTGTTGCAACCACGGGTCCTTCTTACCGATAGTTAACAGCTAGGTTCCCTTCTCTTCCACACCTGAATCATTTTCTCATCCCCTTAAGGCAATTTCTAGGGTGCTTCTTTCCACACTTTTGGCAAGTGGGGTGCTGGATCTTCTTAACACTGTTGGATTTATACATCGGACCACCAGTATTGAAGTCCACCTTACTCTTCTTGTCCCCATGATACCCCTGTGATTCCCCGATCTCTATTTCGACCTTGAGGGCACATCGGAAAATTTCCTCATAGCTGTCGAAGTCACAGATCGCTAATGCTTTCCGTAAGCTAGGATTCAACCCACCAAAGAAGCGGTCAACCTTGCATTTTGGGGTAACAACAAAAACGGAAGCGTATCGTGCATGCCTCGTGAAGTTTTCCTTGTACGCTCCAATAGATTCTTAATCTTTTTTTCTTGAGGTAATGGAAGTCTCTTTCCATCTTAAGCTGGAGGGTGCATGGTAAATATTTGTCGAAAAACATCTTTCGGAAATCCTTCCATTCTAACGCCTCGATGCCCTCCTCAGGCTTCATATTTTTTATCAACGTCCACCATTGATCAGCTTCACCCTCCATACGATAAGCCGCTAGGAGAACCTTCTCTTGTTCAGAACATTGGATGATGGAGAATATATTTTCAATGGAGTTGATCCATTGTTCAGCGATTGTGGGATCGAATGATCCACTAAATGTAGGAGGCCTTTGTCTCATGAAGATCTCGATAGTGACTTGTTCTTTCTTAGGGGGGGTTGAACGTTCATCTTAACCCGTGTTTCTATTCAAACCTTGAGTTAGATGAGAGAGAAGTGTGACAAAGTTCGCGATTCCCGCACCCATTGGATTGGGCATCTCATTAGTACAGTCATCACACTGATCTTCACAATGGTTGTTATCCTGAGTCCTTCTATTACCGGCCATTGGATAGAATAAAAGGAAATTTAGGGGTAACACATAAAGGCTAATCCAAAGACAAAAGTTGATGACTCATAAATAAACTTTCATTTCATTAACTCATGAGTCTATAGGCTTTAATATTTTATTTTCATGATCTACTTTCTAACATATATTGATAGGGGAATTTTTTTAATTCCCTTAATAAGGGTTCATACTAATCTTGTTAATTTATCAAAACATATCCCTCAGGAGTGTAATAACAAAGAGTTCAGCATGGCCCGTTGTCATGCACCAATTCCCGTTCGAGTCTAGCTCAAAGCGGTGTTTTCGGATTTTACCCCTAGGATACATCTGTGGAAGAGCCTCCTCTACCTGCTCGTATCCAGACAAGGATGTATTTTTTTGATAAACCGCTTAATTAGTATTTACCGAAACTTAGGGATGTTTTTATTATACTTAGTATTGTATCTAAGGCTTTACTATGGTTTCCAAATCCCAAAAATAACTAAACCTATACTCTGATACCAACTATGACAACCCTGCTTTTTATTACAACATAAACATGATTTATTACATAAAAATTCACTTGATAAAACAAAGAAGATCGAGAGGTTTAGTGTATTTGGGGCTTAGGATCATTACAAAAAAAAACTTAAAACATGAAATACAACATCTTTATTGAAAAAATCCTTTACATGACCACTATATTCCTTCGTACTAAGAATTTCATGGGATAACCTGAGGACATGCATAAGAAAAGGGTGAGCTATAAATCCCAGTAAAGGAGTACACATGGAATAACATGAGGAGTACAATACATGTTAGACAATAGGCATATAAATAGGGAATAAGAAAAACATTAACATAAAGGCATGATAAAGCATGATAATTATATCATGTAAATGTGGCAACAACACTTAACATGGAATTAGCATGAGCCAAGGATCATTTCACATAAATCATGAGTAAACCCTCATTGCAAATGAAGCACAAGTAAACACTGGTTTCACTTGAATTAGCATGATTCAACACTAATTGCACATGACTTATCAGGATACTTTACTTTACAAAATGCATTGGAGCACTATAAGGGCGCACCCTTCTTAAACATTTCATTTCATGCATAAGTGTGCCACATGGATTATAAAACATGGATTCATAAAACATAAACATTTATTCCATGATAAAGGATTGTGGAATTCATAAATTAAACTTTGTTATCAATATGTAAAGTTTCATAAAGTTGGATACCCTTGATGGAGAAATGGGCATGGTATCCACTACACAATGGCATTGGCTTAGAAAATCGGTGTGATTTCGGCAGCGTAAAGGCGTGACATAAGAATTCATAAAAATGGTTGATGAGAGAGAAAGAGGTTCCTCATCATATTTACATGTAATGGATATTAAGGAGGTTATATAGATACATGTACCAACAATTGAAATGGAATTTAGATTCATGATACAAAAGTATTTCTTGAATGTAAAAGAAGAGAGAGAAGTTCCTTTCAGAATTTCGACATAGTAACGGGTGTACATTGGAGGCATTTAATGAGAGAGAAAGGGGTCTCCCATCATTCAATGAATAATATGGAAGTATGGGGGAGGTGATCAACCATACCCCAACATTCATAATTGAAATAAAAATGGCAATAAAACATAATGAAAATTGACAAAAATGAGAAAGGAAGAAAAAACCCTTACTTGGAAGTGTGCTTCCAAAGGCTAGAGAGAGACTTGTGAGAGGCTTCTTGGGATATTAGGGAACCTTGGGAGGATTCTAGATAGAGTAGGGCAGAGGTTGGACGAACTCCAAGGGATTTTAGTGAGGATGAAGTGGGATCTTGTGTGGGTTTATATAGGAAAGGTGAAGAAATTCTATATTATTTAGGTTTGGGTCCCCGTACATTAAATTAATCCAAACCACAAACCATAACACGATTTTTGCCCACAGTTTTTGGAAAAGGGAAGAGGAAAAAAACTATTTTATAATGCCCAAATCCGAACTTCTTAAAATAATAAGGTTGCTTATGTGGAGGTGAGTCACACTCCCATGGAAATTAATTTAAAAAGGCAAAGTGTTGAATAAGTCTTGAGGGGTCCATTAATGCTTTAAAAAGTAATTCAAACAAACCCAAAATCACACTATTTTAATGGTAAAACATATATTGGCCGAAAATAAAGATTATGGTATTGTATTACATCACCATTGGGTCATTATGATGTCATAAAACACATTATATATTTAAACGGTATTTAATTTTTACCCAAAAATTTTACTGTCTTAGAAAATTATGAAAAATTCACCGTTGGATAATTTCGAAGTCCTAATTCCAGAAATGACATTTATTTTATCTAAAAAAATTTCTAAATATGATTATTTTCACTTTTAAAATAAAAATCTACATTTATTGAAAATTCATGGGTTTTGACAAAAATGGCTTTCAAACCTTAATAAAAAATTTTAATTGCATTCATAAAATTATAAGATCATTTATATTTAATAAAAAATTAATCTAATAATAATAATATTATTTTAGTAAAATATTATTTAATTCAAAAAAATCCATAAATTTAATAAAATAGATTTCTTAATGTACATGAACATAGTACCACATATTTGTTACATAACCCCTTAAAACAGCCACATAAGACCTAAGGGTAACGTGTGCGATGGTGAAAGACTCTTGGGGTGGTTTGGAAATCATCGCTCGAGTGGTAATCTCTATCAACTTCCACTTTTCTCGTAGACGGTCCTGTTCGAGCTTGACTTGGTGAAGCTCGGCTTGGGCTTAGTCAAGGGCGAAGCCCAAGGATGCCACATTTTTTCCGAGCTCCGACTAATGGGCTTCGTATGGAGAAATTCTACTGGACGAGGCCATCGATTCTTTTGTCTGAGTAAATTGGATTTGTTAAAGTCCTATATTTATACTAATCATGTGATCACTGTTCGACGGCTATATTAGCAATGGTCAAAATTCTTAACATAATACCAAATAAGTTGACATCTTATAAAATCATTTTATATAAAGATACATTTAATAAGATCAAGAGGGATTTTCCATTAATGAAACTCTGGGTCGTTACAAGAACATTGTATATCTATAAAAGTAAATATGGTATTTTATTGCTATAATCTATCAAGATTATCAAAAAGACACATTTTACTTCCCACATGTGTTTATTTGTATTATTCCAACATAACAATTGGCATAAAATGTTTTATTTTGTTAAAATGTAGATAATCATCAAGTCATATCTATAAAATAAGGCCTTTACAAAGAAAATATCAATGGTTGATCTGAATGAAGGATTGTCTATGATTCGTGCTCCATATATTAATAGAGACAACTATGGATGTTGGAAATCATACATAATCATCACCATGAAGAAACTACGATTCAATGTTTATTAAAATATAATAAATCCTAATGAAATTAATGATAATAATGAAACATGTGATTCCAAAAAATGATGAATATGAAAATAACTCGAAGGTCTTAAAATCTTTCATTTGTGGACTTCGACCTGATGAATTAAATCGAGTGTCACAGTGTCCTACTTCCTATGAAATATGGCAGAAAATATTTTTTTTCAAATTAATTAACCATTAACATTTGAAGAGTTGTGTATGCTACTAAAATTCTAATGTTTTACATATTTAGAATCATTGATGATGATAGTATCAGCCAAATTACTATATGGTTGATATAAATTTTCTACAATTTTACTTCCTATGGATATCGAATTTCACAGTCAAATGAAGCAAGGAAAGTACATAGAGTACCGGTTATAAAATGGAATGGAATATCTGTAGCTATTTTACAATCATCGCATGTGACAAATTTTATTATGAAGGATTAAATTGGGAGATTTCAAATGTAAAAAATTGAAATGGAATATGATGTTGAATAAAAAAAATAATATAAAAAGGGAAAACACTGAAAAAAAATTCACATCGAAGAAGCTTGAATGAAAACAAAAATAAGAAAAAAAAAATCAATTATAAATCAATTGGTTTATATTTTGGTATAGAATTGGCTCCTATAGATAGTATATTTTGAAAATTATACAATAAGAAGAGAGGATTCATAAGATCCTAAAGAATACTAAAAAGTAACATAAAGAAGTAATATGTTACAAATAAAAAAATTTGGGTCACATTAGACATAATTCCTCCAATTGAACAATGAATTAAGAAGGATAGAAAAAAATATTAGAAGAAATTTAATTATGAACATAAAGATAAGAGAGTTAACAAATCTATATAGATGGTGTCCAAAGACTCCAACAGCTCTTCTAAATCTTATTCATAGAAAGAAAAAAATCACAAATCTAATATGTGATTTATGGATATGGAAGAAGAATTGGAAAAAAAACATAAGAACAAAAAGGATTTATGGTATATGGATAGTGGTTATCCTAGAAAAATGAGTGGAGACTCATAAAATTTCAATTCACTATCAAAAATGGATGGATGTATTATCCCCTTTTGTTATAATTAAAATAGAAATATTGTTGGAGTTTGAATGATTGGAGATCCAAAGGCAATTTCCATCAAAATTGTAATGTTTATCCAAGGGCTAAAGAACAACCTAATATGTATTTATCAAATGTGTGATTATGGATTTTAATTTGATTTCCCTGACAATTTATTCCTAGTTTCGAAAGGTAATTTCATAAATTTAGAGCACAATTAACTGAAAATGTTTATACATTGTATCTAAAATCATTAGGTAAAAATAAAGTGAATTGTTTATCTCCTATGAAATATTAATCATGGATTCGGTATATAAGACATAGAAATTTAAATATACACGGTTTATATAAAATATCTAAGAAATAATTAATTTATGATTTTCCTTATATTAAATTTGAAAATGATAAATCCCATGATGAATGTCAAATTGGAAATCATAAAAAATAATCATTCTAATAAATTATCCAAATTTCTTCGTTTAAACCATAAGTACATTTCCATATGGATTTGTTTTGACCATCCAGAGTTGAAATATTGGCAGAAATTTATATGCCCATTTTTTATTTGACTATCTTCAATTATTTTCTTGGTTTTACTTTTTAAAACTCAAAATCTAGGTATTCACTATTTTTTAAAGTTTTTCAAAAAAACATCCAAATGTAAAATATTATTAATATAATTTCCATGAGGAGTTATCATTATGGAGAGTTTGAGAATAAATAATTTAATTATTTTGGCTTAAATAGATGTATTAAACACACATATTATGAACCAAGAACACCTTAACCAAAAGTTATTATTGAAAGAAGAAAATATAATACCTCGAAATTATAAAGTAATAATTTTGAATTTGATTGCACCTTTGACACGTAACACCGATCACGTAAAGTAATATAATATAAAAATAATTTTGGAAATAATTAGTATTTAAAATAAAATAAATATATTTTATAGATTTTAATATGTATAACACTTAGGTAGGTTTCAACACAAGAAATAGAGCCTTTCCTCGATATCTTGTGTTTCACCCAAGACCCAGTTTCACCAAATAACACTATATTGATGAAATAATAATTATTAATATAATAATACATAACCAAGATATTAAAATTAAAAGGTATAAATATTATTAACTATATTATGAAAATATAAGTCTTATACAAATATAAAATTAATTTTTGGGTAACTAATTAATTAGAAATGAAAATATAAAAAAAAATTGAATATAATGGAAATATTATTATTGTTATGCTCATAAAATAAATTTTTATTAATAAATTAAATTAATTAATATTAGGGAGTGATATTAATAGAATATATATGTTTATATTCTATATTTTGTTTGAAAATAAACCAAAATATTTGATATACATATGAATTGAATAAACTCAATATTAAACATAAAACCCTATATTTTTAATATGACACTTTTACCACCTTATAATTGATAACCCATTTTAAAACTAATTTTGACAATTTTATAAATTTAATATGTAAAAAAAATTATTGTTTGGATATAAACATTAAAATTTTCATAGGGTGAATTTTTTGTATTTGTCTGTAAATATTTATTTTTTATTGAGTGATGATAAATAAAAAATATATTTCAAAAGTAATGATTCATGTAATTTATTTATAATGATTAATTATAATGCTAATTGGTTTCAAAATTTAATTAAATAATACTTTTAATATTCTTTTAATGAAGGTATGTAGAATCAATTTCACTTTTAAATTGATTATAAAAACATAGAAAACTTTGGAACGTTTTGACATTAAAAACCCTTATTGCCTTCCCATATATGAGATTAATTTTAATTAAATTATATCCACTTATGTTAGTAAAATTAGGAAAAAAGGATTCCATGTTTAGAATCACCAAAATTTATTATATATAATAATACAAACTACTTTTTTACAAAAAAATATTAACTGAAGTGATTAAAATAAATTAAAATGATTAATGATAAATTATTCCTAATAATGATAAAAAACTATAAGCTTGAGGACCACAATAAACTATACAATTGTCCAACATACAATTTATAGCAATATTTCTAACCTATCATATCTTGAATCTACATTGGACCATTGTTGGCTAACATTAAATAAAAAATACAGGTGGGGATCCTTTCTTTTAAAATATTATAAGAGTAATACTCCACCATTATAGAAGGAATACTTTCAATCCAATTCCCCACACCCCTCAAGACACTTGTGTTCAGAAAATTCTATCCAAATAGCTTCCCAATATCCCTCTTTTCCTACCTGAATCCTCACATTGGGATGAAATAAATCCAAGGAATCCCTTTAGTGAAAATGAAAAGGAGTTACCAGATCAAGAGGGGACAGCTTTCCAAAATCTCATTATTTTTATTTACATTTCCCAATCCCAAAATTCTCTTTATTCCACGATAATATAACAAAAAAAATATCCTTAATATATTTGGTTATTTTTTTGCAAGGGTTCTACCTACACTAACACACACCTCCATCTAATGGGTAACGTACATATTGATTAATTGTACAGGGAACTACCACCTCATGAAACTATGATTTTTCATTTCATGGATTACCAACATTCATGGTGTCCATTATTATAGAAACTCTATTTATATATATTATATTTGATTTTTATTATTTCTTTAAGGGATGGAATTCTTTCTCACTATTAAACGAATGTATATAAGATGATTTTAATTGAATATATGTGACATAAAAAACATATAAATGATATTCATGAAATACTTACATTTTTGAAAATAAAAAATATATATTTAACTTTATTTATAATCATTTCAATGACATAAAAAGTGATAAATTCATTCATAGACGTGTGGAGTAACACATCGTCAACATGATGTAATTCCTTTTAAATAAAAAAATAAATATATTAGTATATATGACTAAAATATGTTATTTATGAGATATTGATCATTATCTAATGATATAGTGTTACTTAACTTCATTCCAAAAGAATCATTGAAAAAAATGGAAACATTACTTATGTGTATGTATGACCTATTATCTCCCTGATTTTAAAATTGGTTTATTTTTCATAGCCATATTTCATGATTGGATTTAAAATTATAAATTATGTTAAAATATGATAATTATATTATGAATATCATTTTGGATATTTTTGTGTATCTATCCTTTTAACAGTAGTTTAACTACTAATGTGGTTTTTGAAAAATAAATCGTCTTTGGTAAAAACACCAAAAGTAATCATAATTGTTTAAATAGTTTTATACGACATGTTAATAAGTGAAATTAAATTTGTGATATAAATAAAAAATTGTTATCAAGAAATTAAATTATCATCAAATGTTTTTTATTCTGCAATATAAAGTCATATGCGACAAGTCTGACTCAAGGTAAGGGATTTTTGTCACACTTTTATTTCTATGAGGCATAATTTATTACTCTGCACATAATTTCTTATGTATAGTGTGCATAATCCAAAATTTACATTTATTGTCATGATTTATATTATATTCATTGTATTCAAATATTTTATTTAATGATTATTACATATGGGGTTTCTAATTCATTTGTTACCAAATTGGTTAGGGATTTTCATATCACTTTTTACATCTGTGAGATAAATTTCCTTTTCAAAAAAAAATTGATGTATATCTAATGACATTTTTGATATATTATATCATTATATATTTTATGTTTATGGAATTTGAAACTTTTATTCTATATTATTCCTTCATGGGGTTCTTGATATAAAATGATTCAAATAGGTATGGGACACTTTGTGATGTTTAATGGTTATTTTCCATAAGACTATAAGAATTATATTTAAAGGTATTTCTATTAGAAGAAATTATATGACCATTTTATAATAAACCATCCAATTCTCAAATGGTATTTAACGACCACATTCATGTTAGGAAAAAAATTCCCCTATTTGGTAGTAATATTTTTTTAGAAAATGTTTTTATGAAAACCCAACATTAGTTACCCCAGTATTTGGAGAAATTATTTTCTTCTAAAGAAGATGTTCCATAACAATGATTCCAAAAATTCTCCATAAATGATTACGTAAAGATATGTTTTTCTTTATTACCAATATTTTGGATGGAATGATATTTTCCATTTCATGATAAGGAATTGTTCAAAAAATTTACCATTTGGAAGGAATATTCTTTTACCTCAAACAGAATGTATGAATTTAATCACAATAATTTCCTTGAATATTTCTTTTCATGTGTAAAAGGATACATTTAATGTAATTGTTTTTCAAATGTTATATTCAAATTAAATGATTTACAATTTTTTTATAAAACAAATGAATATTTTCCTTCATAATTCTTTTGAAATAAATTTTAATGGTTTTTTTATTCATCAAAAACAGTAACACATTATATTTGCTACTCCTGGGATAATTGTTATTGATACTATAAATATATTTTCTCTCAAATTTATTCGATTAATTTTCCCATGAAAAGTATTTATATTCACTTCACGGATTTCATTATTAGACCCATTGATATATTTAATTTTATGTGATCATTGAGAATAAAATTATCAATAATTATCCATATCATTTATAAAAAATATTTCTTTTTACCAAACCATATACTATTTTACATGTGGTGTTACTTTGATAGTTATTTGATTAACTAATGAATTATTTATAAAACTGTATTTCTCATTAATAAAGGATATTTAATGGAATATTATTTATTTTGGTTAATTGATATGATGGATGTGTTGTACTGGTAATGAAGGATGGATCCTAGACATTATATAGCTCCTCCATGCATCGACAGGTTCTTATGAGTTAAATAACATGCTCAAATGAAATGGGTTTATTTCTTTAAATGCCACCATATTGTGAAAGGTTTTAATGGTATATGTTTTCATGTACCTTAGACATGACGTATAAGTAGAAATCATTGTACTCATTTAGTTTTATATATTATTCATCTATGAGATTTTGTGTTGATATATCTATAGATACTTTTCGTTTCAATTAATTGATTAAATGGTACATGTTTCAGTTTCATACCATTCCATATTTTTTTCCTTATCTAGTTATTTGAATTCCATGTGCTATCAGTTATTTACCTTTCCATGTTAATTAATTATCATTGATTCATTATTTATTATGCTTTAATTACCCTTATTGAGTATTTCAGGTCACCTTTTTTATGTTACATTTTCCCAGGCTATGAAGAAGAAATAATTGAATAAGCATTCAATGACATAATTTATTTCTTTTATTATGTATCTTGATTTCGATTTCTATTTCCCAATTTTAACATCCTAACGAAAACCACCGGGTTTAGGATGAAATTATACAAGACCTATTGCACGCATCTACGTATACAAGGGGTTTCCTACTAGCAGCAAGGGTCTTAAGTGAAACCTCGGGGACACTATAACCTATGTATCATTTAATTGGATCCATTATAATGAAAATAAAAAAATAAAAATCAATCATAGTAAATAAAAAACAATATAATGACTTACATATAAGATATACCAAAGTGGAAATACTATCTAGAGTATAACACAATTGACAAATAAATGATAAAATTAAATAAACAACTATTTGTAGGGTACTCCATCGTGTCTCCCAATGCACTCCAACTCCATGATTAAATGGTCAACCTTCTGACATAGGGACATTTACTTTCACTAGATGTATGGTCACAAAATTTACATGAATGTTGAAATTCTAGTGTATGGTGTGAGTACAAGTCTCAGTAGGAAACCAAATATGAATCCTTACCATAAGTGAACAAATTATATATAAAAGTGTATATCATGACACAATTAACTTGTAACGCCCCAACCCCAGTTGCCTAGAGTAGGTTCATTACTTCGTAACATTGGCATGATCACAAATGATCATGTCTCGAAAGACCGATTAGTTTAGTAGCCTTTGAAACACTAGATACATTCATAAGTCTTTCATTACATCATAAAGTAAAAAAACTACAATAACATGGTCTTCATAGTCCACACTCATATCCCTTTCTGACTAACCCTGCAGGTCATTCATAAAATACTTCTTCACATCCTGGAAAATTTTAACACATTGAAATGGGTGAGCTCAGATGCTCAGTAAGGATAACAATATTGCAGAAGAATTCGAAAATAAACATTAACATTTAAGTAAATGTATAACTAAAACAGAAGGCTTTTTAAAATTTAACTTCAGCATAATATGGCAAAAATAAAATTAAATAATTACATTTACTTACTCACATGGATATTATACTAGTCGAATAATCACATGAAATATCAATAACCACTTTCATAATGATGGAATGCATAATGCCAGAATATCATAACCATGTAGCCAAGGCCTCGTGCCAAGACCAAAAATACGTTTTTGTCAAGGCCTCGTGCCAAGACCCTAGTTTGTCTCATGATACCTACCGATGCATCAAGGAGTTGTAGCAGGCTCCACCCGTCACTTATTAAGTCCAATGCAATCCTCATATGAATAGGTTTAAACATATCATAAACCATAACATAATCGAATCATAAAAAACATGCATAAAGGAAACATAACATTTCCACATTTCAATCAAAATATATCAATACAACACATTGATATAATAAAAACACTTTAAAAACCATTTTCAATATCAAAATAAAAGAAAGTTAAAACTTTGTATTTATATTTCATTAAAAAAGTTATGGCTTGTAGAGGAAGCCAAAACACAAATAATGGTCACAGCGGTGGAGAAGTTATTGTCACTGCTTACGTAATACAAAAACATTCCTTTTGTCGTTTAGTAAAATGCTTTGTAGAAAAGATTATTTTTTTTAATAAAAGTAAAAGTCAAAGGGGTTTATACACCGTATGAAATAATTTTGTGTATAAAACAAAATATGCCTCAATTAAAGGAGATTGAGACGAAGACCCTTACAAAGATCGTTTTTTTTAAATAAAGTAGATATATTATGTGTATTAAATATAAGTACACATAAATAAAGTACAAATACAATATAGGACATAATAATATCATGACATAATTTGAAAGTAGGAGATTAACCCAAAGAATAGAAATTGGGTTAAGAAGTTCCCTTACCTCCTGTCCGACTTGACTCGTTCGTTCTTTAACCTCCTGAATAATAAACTAGAGTTAAACTATACCTTATTAAGAACCTTTTTCAATTTCATTATTCTTTTTATATAACTTATTAACATGTCATGAACATTATGAAATTATTTATGTTTATAACGGTCGTTTTGTCGATCTTAGGTACTTGAGTAAAAAATAAACTTCTTATAATTACACTTTGTTCAGGTGGTAATATATCCATTATATCCATAATTATATTAATGATTTATATATAATATAAGTCATATATATCCAGTATATACATTCATTTATAATATTATATAAAATTTAGAGGTAATAAATGAAATGCACAGTTCATGGAGACGGTAAGTCGTACGTACACATGAACGCTACATTCAATTCTATTTCATATTTAATGGAAATAAATCATAATTATATAAAGGTATATTATAATTCCAGTATAATATAATGTATAATACCATTTAATCCTTCCTTTATACATCCCACATATGGCATTAACGATTCAAATCACTTTGAGGGGGCGGTAGTCCGCACTTCAAAAAATGAAAATATCATGTTTACCCATAATGGAAATCATAATGGTATGACATAAATGAGAAATACAGAAGCATAAGAAAAACATAAGAATAATATATATCATATATAAATATAGTGACATCTTAATGGCCACCTTTGAAGGAGTTATATTAGTGTTGAACAATCATCGTTTCGTGAGGCAGAAATTCGCTATCCACAGAAATAGTATGTTCATTAACCATTATATGAAGGTGTGTGTAATTTTAGCTCTAATCCATCTTATAAAAACATCCTAGTATATTTAGGATAATGTTTTTGTTACAAAATATATCATTAAAAAGACTTTAAGTGGTTGGAGAAGCAAAATAATACAAAACAACATTAGAGAAGACATTACCTTAAAATCGGGTAACTCTTTTGATTTGAGCCAAAGGCTTCCTTCGGATGAATTCTGACCAAAGATAGGCTTCTAGGAGTAAAGGAGGGAAGTTGAGAGAGTATTTGGGCAGAGTTTGGCCGAGCTAAAAGGCTTTTATGGTGTGAGTTAGGTTGTAGTGGTGGGGGTCTTTTGTAAGAGGAGAGAAGGGGCACTCTTGGAAAGATTGAAATGTTACATTATTATGAAATAATTTTTCAGATTATAAAGGTCCCATTCTTATATATTTATAGTATAAGGTGATAAGGGTTTGAAATATACTCAACTAATAGGTTTTGGACAAGTGTATGTCTTAGATTTTATATTATCGTTTAATTTTATTTAAATCGTTAATTAATGAGGTAATCGATGCATCATGATGGTGTCATAAATAATTTAATTTATTTAATGTCTAAAAATTATTAAAAAAATATAATGATGTAGGAAATCTTTTTAGATTTCTAATTAATATTTATAGTTAAAAATATGACTTGTATAACCCCATTTAAAAATTGTTTTAGTAAAACAACTCTTGTTTGTGACATTTTTATTTTAACATTAAATAAAAAGTTATTTATGTCATTTTCCTACCAAAGTGGCTCCATGGGGTCCCCATGTTGACCCATGGATTGTCTTGGTCTGCCATGACACATAAAATAGTGGTAGGACAAGTGTAAAGGTCATTACATATTTTTATAATACTATTTTTAACTTAAATTTCACTAATTACCTTTAATCGCGATTAATTAAACATAAAAGTTACTATTCACCAAAAAATTATTTTAATCTCGTTGAACCAAATTTTACTTCCTAATGACAACCGTGTATGTAGGATTTTTGAAATTCAAATCACAGAAGTGGTAATGTTTCATTTAAATGAAAAATTAGTTTTTTAACTACCACGTAGTGGTTTCACTATTCATCAAAAATTGAAGTTTTTCAGAACAATGCCAAAATTTCACCCTAAGATATAATTGATATTCCGAATTCAAAAATTTTGTCTATTTTACAAAATTCCAAACCTATATGTTTCATTAATTAATTTTATAAATAATTCTCGCTGTCAGAACAAATAGCGTGTTTTTAAGAAACAATATATATCAAAAGATTTACATTTGTTTATGTCCAATTTCAAAGTGAAATTAATTCTAATGAACACCATTGGATAAATTGGTAAAACTATATTCCAATTATACTTTAAAAATACTCAATAGTATAATTTAGCAATATATATTATTTTGATCAAAAAATTTGTTTTAAGTATTTTTCACTATTCATAAAAAATGGAAGTTCTCAGAAAATTACAAAAAAATCAACTTAGGATAATTTCGATATTACGAATAGAAAAATGAATTCCATATTGAAATATAAGATTTCAATAATTTTAAAAAGTGGGTATTACTATTCATAACGGAAACTTTTATTAGTCGCGGTGTGTTAGAACTCGAACATGCGTACAATGCGAGCTATTGCATTATTGAAAGAGAAGCGTACCATTGAAGCTCGAGGTGTTACATTCTCCCATCCTTCAATAAATTGCGTCCTTGCAATTTGAAAATGCTCTTCGAAAATAAAAGGTTGAAAATAGAAAATCCCTCTGTGGAAAACTCATATCGAAAATAGGGTTAATAAAAATATAACTTTAAAAGATAGAAAGATAAGTACAAAGTTCACCCGAGATAGCCCATACTAGGATTATATGAAAATATGGATATGGAAGAAAAACAAACCATCAAGGTTTGATGGAGAGTTGTAGAAAATAGGATTAGGAGAAATTTAACCATAAGAAAATCACAAACTTGTGATTGGTTAAACTGTCATTGAATCCCCAGTTGGAAAAGTTAACCGAAAATATTTTTGTTTTAAGTTACCTTTTTTAAAGTTGAGGAATTTATTTAGGAGATTTACTAAGAACGTAAGGGAATACACATACTTGTCATGTAGACTCTAAGTATTTAATAAATTTTTACCACAAACCCATCTTTTACTCCAAATGGTAATAGAACTCAAAAATATTCTATTTATCCTAATTGTTTAAGGTTATAAATATTACCACATACCATTTTTATTAGGAAAATATTTTGTAATAACCAGGGACTTCATGTAGGCTAGTGGTAGGTAATAAAGGCCTGTCGCACTATTGTTGTGGGTTCGATTCCTACAGCATTGTCTGACGCGACGGGTTATGCCCCACCCTGCAGGTTGTCCTTTTCCTAAAACTATCGTATTATAATATTCCAAAAATAATCTTCAGAAATGTTTTAACATTAAACAATACTATTTAAATTTCAACTTAATCCATCCCAACCTTTATAGTTATCCAAAATACCTCTGTCCATACTTTATCTAAAAGGTATCTTAATTCCAAAATCAATTTATCTAATTCCCCAAACAAAGTAATGTTTCTCCTATTGTCACATACTAAAAATGTGATTACCTTCATCATATTAAAACCTTATTGAAAAAAACAAGTACTGCAGTACAATCCTGATATATATCATATTATCCTTATAACCATAATATAATCCTTGAGTCCAAAATCACCAATACATTAATTATTCCACTTCTACTGTAGTAATAGAATAAGATTGTCCATGATCCCTTGGCATTTTCTGAGGTAAGTTTCCCTGATTCTTAGGACATTCATTTACATAATGCCCCATTTCCCTACAATTGTAGCATTCAACATTGATAGCCTCTTTCTTTCCCTTACAATCACGAACCTGGTGACCTTTTTCTCCACATTTGTAACAAACTCCCATTCCCTTTAGGCAAGTACAAGGGTGATTCTTCCCACAATTATCGCATAATGGAAAAATCCTTCTTTCCCTTATTCCTTTTATCTATCTCTTGTTCCACTGTTATCTTCTTCTCTTGAAGTACTTTGTTGTCATAAGACATAAGAAATTACTTTTCTGTCTTGATTGAACACAAGACTATATCTTCGTACGTTGAGAAATATTTTGATACTAATACACGACGGAAAAACGGTTTTAACCAATCAAAGAAACGATCGATCTTACTTCTTGGTTTACATATATAATCTACAGAATGCCTCGCTAACCATGTAAAGTTTTCCTCATACTTTGCGACATTCTCATCCTCCTTTTGTCTCAGACTAAAAAATAGTCTTTCCATATCTGCTCGATGGTCACGATGATAGTATTTTTCTAGGAAAAGATCTTTGAACTCCCTCCATTCCATATTTGATACTTCATCATCTTCCTTTATGTTTTGAATCAACGACCACCATTGATTGTAATCTCCAGTGAGGCGGTATAATTCCATGAAATCCTTCTCCCTTTCGCTACTCCCCAAGGCATGGAATATTTTTTCTAAGGAGTTTATCCAATGCTTAGCTACTAGTGGATTTGTACCCCCGTTAAATGTTGGATGTTGTTGCCTCATGAAGCGGTCTAACATTGATCCTCCACGTTGCGGATCAGGGTGCTCCATATGAGTAAGTTTATTATTCATAACCTGAGTGAGTTGTCCCAGTATGGTAATAAGTTGATCAGCACCAGTTGTATCTCCAGATCCGCAATAATTATCTTCAGTAGGAGGGAAATCCCTACACGGAGTGCGTGCATTGATATGGTTTCCATTCCTCCCACTAGGCGCCATTTCTAAACAATTTCATAAACTAGATTAGTTTATGAATAAAAATACATAATTCCATACTTGTAAAATACTTAACATAAATTGAACTATTTATTGATATAATCAACAAAAATGTTTTCTTTGAGGATGTATATACTCATAACCCTTCATAGTGGTTTGTAAAGAAAATGATAATTATCCTAAGAATATCCCATTGGAGTGTCGTAACCAATAGTGAATCAAGCCCCATTGTCGTGCTCCAGTTCCCATTCGAGTCTAGCTCAAAGTGGTGTTTTCGGGTTTTACCCCTAGGTACATCTGTGCCAGAGCCGCCTCTACCTGCTTGTATCCAGACAAGGATGTATTGCTCGAAAAACTCAATAAATCTCTACAACAACAAAATTATCGGATGTTCTTCTATACTAATCCTCAAAGTCTATATTAGGGATATGTGTTCTAGTCAGAGTTTATCTAAATCTAGATTCCAAGGTTAGTACTAAACAGCCTCTGATACCAACTGTAACGCCCCGACCCCAGTTTCCCAGTGTCAGTGCATTACTTCGTAACATTAACATGATAACAAATGATCAATTCTCGAATGACTGATTCGTTTAGTAGCCTTGGAAACACTAGATACATTCATAAGTCTTTCATTACATCATAAAGTAAAAAAACTACAATAACATGGTCTTCATAGTCCACACTCGTATCCCTTTCTGACTAACCCTACAGGTCATTCATAAAATACTTCTTCACATCCTGGAAAATATTAAAAAATTGAAAGGGGTGAGCTCAGATGCTCATTAAGGATAACAATATTGCGGAAGCTTTCGAAAATAAACATTAACATTTAAGGAAATTTATAACTAAAACAAAATACCTTTTAAACTTTAACTTAAGCATAATATGGAAAAAATATAATTAAATAATGCCATTTACTTACTCACATGGATATTCTACTAGTCGAATAATCACATTCAATATCAATAACCACTTTCATAATGATGGAATGCATAATGCCAGACTATCATACCCACGTAGCCAAGGCCTCGTGCCAAGACCACAAATAAGTTTTTGTCAAGGCCTCGTTCCAAGACACTAGTTTATCTCATGAGACCTACTGATGCATCGAGGAGCTATATTGGGCTCCACCCGTCACTTATTAAGTCCAATTCATTCTTCATATGAATAGGTTTAAACATATCATAAACCTTAACATAATCGTATCACATAAAACATGCAAAAAGAAAACATAACATTTCCACATTTCAATCACAAGATATCAATACAACACATTGATATAATAAAAACACTTCCAAAACCATTTTCAATACCAAAATAAAATAAAGTTAAAACATTGTATTTATTTTTCATTAAAAAAAGTTATGGCTTGTAGAGGAAGCCGAAACACAAATAATGGTCATGGCGGAGGAGAAGTCATTTTCGCCGCATATGTAAGACAAAAAAATCCTTTTGTTGTTTAGTAAAACTCTTTGTATAAAAAGATTCCTTTTTGAATAAAAGTCCAAGTCAAAGGGGTTTATAGACCGTATAAAGGAAAGTTGTGTATAAAACAAAATATGCCTCAATGAAAGGAGATTGAGACGAAGACCCTTACAAAGATCATTTTTTTAAATAAATTAGATCTATTATTTGTATTCACATTATGTACACATAAATAAATTACAAATTAAAGATAAGACATAATAATATCATGACATAATTTGAAAGTCGGAGATTAACCCAAAGAATAGAAATTTGGTTAAGAAGTTCCCTTACCTCGTGTCCGACTTGACTCGTTCGTTCTTTAACCTCCTAAATAATAAAATTGTGTTAATCTATACCTTATTAAGAACCTTTTTGGAGTTCATTATTCCTTTTATATCACTTATTACCATGTCATTAACATTATGTAATTATTTAAGTTTATAACGGTCGTTTTGTCGATCTTAGGTACTTGAGTCAAAAATAAACTTCTTATAATTAAACATTGTTCATGTGGTAATATATCCATTATATCCATAATTATATTCATGATTTATATATCATATAAATCATATATATCCTGTATATACAGTCATTTATAATATTACATAACATTTAGAGGTACGAAATTAAATGCACCGTTCATGGAGACGGTAAGCCGTACGTACGCATGAAAGATACTTTAATTTATATTTCATATTTAATGGAATGAAATCATAATTATATAAAGATATATTATAATTCAATATAATATAATGTATAATACCATTTAATCCATCCTTTATACATCCCACATATGGCATTAACGATTCAAATCACTTTGAGGGGGCAGTAGTCCGCACTTCCTAAAATGAAAATATCGCATTTACCAATAATGGAAATCATAAAGGTATGACATAAATGAGAAATAAAGTATCATAAGAAAAACATAAACATAATATATATCATATATAAATATAGTTACATCTTAATGGCCACCTTTTAAGGTGTTATATGAGTGTTGAACAATCATCGTTTCGTGAGGCAGAAATTCGCCATCCACAGAAACAGTATATTCCTTAACCATTGGATGTTGGTGTGTGTAAGTGTAGCTATAATACATCTTATAAGAACATCCTACTATATTTATGATACTGTTGTGTTTACCAATGAAATTAATAAAAAGAGTTTAAGGGGTTGGAGAAGCAAAATAAAACAAAACTACATTAGAGAAGACATTACCTTAAAATCGGGTAACTCTTTTGATTTGAGCCAAAGGCTTCCTTGGGAAGAATTCTTCCCAATGTGAGGCTTCTAGAAGTAAGTGAGGTAATTTGAGAGAGTATTTGGGCAGAGTTTTGCCGAGCCAAAAGGATTTTAAGGTGTGAGTAAGGTGGTAGTTGTGGGGGCCTTTTATAAGAGGAGAGAAGGGGCACTCTTGGATAGATTGAAATGTTACATTATTATGAAATGCTTTTTCGGATTATAAAGGTCCCACACTTATATATTTCGAGGATAAGGTGATAATGGTTCGAAATATACTCATAAAATAGGTTTTTGACAAGTGTAAGTTTTAGATTTTACATTATCTTTTCATTTTATTTAAATCGTTAATTAATGAGGTAATCGCTGCATCATCATGGTGTCATAAATAATTTAATTTATTTAATGTCTTAAAATTATTAAAAAAATATAATGATGTAGTAAATCTTATTTTATTTCTAATGAATCTTTATAATCAAAAAAATGACATGTATAACCCCATTTAAAAATTGTTTTAGTAAAACAACTCTTGTTTGTGACATTTTTATTTTAACATTAAATAAAAAGTTATTTATGTCATTTTCCTACCAAAGTGGCTCCATGGGGTCCCCAAGTTGACCCATTTATTTTATTGGTCGGGAATGACACATCCAATAGTTTTAGGACAAGTGTAAAGGTCATTTTATATTTTTATAACACCCTTTTTACCTTAAATTTCACTAATTAACTTTAATCGTGATTAATTAATCTTAAATGTTACTATTCACCAAAAAATTATTTTATTCCCATTGAACCACATTTTATATCCTAATGACAACCATGTATGTCCGATATTTGAAAATCAAATCACAGAAGTGGTAATGTTTCATTTAATTGAAAAATCTGTTTTTTAACTACCACTTAGTGGTTTCACTATTCGTCAAAAATTGAAGTTTTTCAGAACAATGACAAAATTTAACCCCAACCTATAATTGATATTTCAAATTCAGAAATGATGTCTATTTTAAAAAATTCCAAACATAAAAGTTTCATTAATTAATTTTATATTTAATTTCCGCTGTCACAACAAATAGCGTGTTTTTAAGAAACAATATATATCAAAAGATTGACATTTGTTTATGTCCAATTTCAATGTGAAATTAATTTTAATGAACACCATTGGATAAAATGGTAAAAATATATTCTAATTATACTTTAAAACCACTCAATAGTATAATTTATCACTAAAAAATATTTTGATCAAAAAAGTTGTTTTCAGTATTTTTCACTATTCATAAAAAATGGAAGTTCTCAGAAAATTACAAAAAATTCAACTTAGGATAATTTCGATATTACGAATACAAAAATGAAGTAAATATTGAAATATAAGATTTCCATAATTTTAAAAAGTGGGTATTTCTATTCATAACGGCTACATTGATTATTCGCGGTGTGTTAGAACTCGAACTTCCGTACAATGCAAGCTATCGCATTATTGAAAGAGAAGTGTATCGTGGAAGCTCGGGGTGTTACATAACTGACCTGTAAACAAACTTGGGCAATGATATCATGAACTGACCATGCTACCACGATTCTAGGCCCCATCTGCATTAGCTGGTTGATGGTAAGAAATTCAAGAACACACGTACCTCCACCAATTTCACAAAACTCTCCCACACTTATAATGGTTTTTATAGGAACAATATAAGTTATTTCATATCTATATATGGTTCTATTACCAGTTTTTTCATTGAAAAACCATTTTCATGGGAATCCATGACTGTCATGCACCAGTAATCTACTATGTGTTCCCCTCTATAGGTTTATCCACATCCTCCTTTGAGGGTTTTATACAAAATCAAAATCGGTAACCGTCAACTAGATCACATAACTCCCATCTTCAAGGAAACTCCTTGTAATATTATTATCCTCCTACTAGACACTATGCTTTACCATATAAAAAGGGTAGCCAATTTTTTCTTTAAGGCTATTAGGACTACGTTAGGATGGGTATGTAGCCACTAGATAGAATTACTCCCACCCTTAAGGCTCCACCTATTTGTCATAGTATCCTTGAGTTGACCACTATGCTTTTTCCACTATATGGGTAGACAGACCAACATTTAAAGATGTTAAAACCATTTCATGTTGGGTTACCTCGTACACCAAACAAAAAGGCTCCACATGAGTATCTTGATACCTACAACACAATTCCACAGGCCGCGAAACACACTAACAAAATTTGTCATTGCAAGGAATGATAAGTAACACCATGATCATATTTATGATAACCACACGTAAACATGTACGCCCACAACCACTCACACACCCATATGAAATTAATCACAAGAATGGTTTATTCCAACTCAAACATCACATAATGATAACGTCATATATATATATATATATATACCCAAATTGTAAGGAACCTCCTACATCATTGTATCCAAAGTTGAAGTCATGGTTTACAAAGGTTTGAATCACCCAATCCATGCTCGTACCTAACCAAATGTTGATCACACGGAAACAAATCCTAGAACCATCCCCGCATAAACATTATTTAGTATAGTCGTTATCTTTGATAGTTCATTTTTTAATTAAATCTGAAAAAAATACCTCCCTTACTTAAAAACAAATCTTAGGAATAAATTTATACTCATTGAGATGAATCCAACAGAATCGACAACATGTTAATCAAGTCAATATAGAAGAATATATTGATGAGATAAATTTTGAAGAATATAATAGAATAATATAGAGAGAGATTAATAGAGATGGTAGTGGCATAAAAAATAATGTGATTCCAATCCCAACCATACAGACCACCCAAATTCAATTTATAATACCTTTTCATCAATCAATATTTCCATATTTGTTAGTTGCATGGACAATATACTACATTATTAAAATAATATAATGAATCAACCCATCATCATATTAGGGAATTTCATTGACCGATACCATGAGAACAAATTAAATATTCAATAATGGTCTTGAAATGGCCGCATCATTTTTTGGTCTGCGTTGCCGCTGACGATGTGTCCTTCTGACACTATACAAAGAAGTTTCAGTGAAAATAAGATTTCTATAACAACAAATACCACAATAATTTAATATTATTATTAATATATCTATTGAAAATAGTTTTTAAGCCACAAAGTCCCATTTATAGTTTAGTATATTTTATATTATCACTTTTTATTTATTATGACATTATCAAATAAATGGGACATTAAATCACTACATCTCTGGGAAGTTGTAAAGGAGTTGACATCCTTAATGTTTGTTGTAGGAGAAAAAATTATCCTGACGCATCTTCATCCCCATTTAATTTGTTAACACCTAATTTTATTAATTTTATAAATCATAATAATGACACCACTATTTTATCATTATTAAAAAATTTAATAATAACATGCCATTAATACATTATCTTTTATAATTAATAATAATAATAATAAGAAAAAATCATTATTTTTATTATTAGTTATATCTATGAATTTTCCTCATTTACATTTCCAAAAAAATAATCATTAAACACCATATAAAGAAAAATCTCATTTAATACACAATTCAATGTAAAATAAATGACATAGTGTCGAAATTCATCTATAAAATGAATTTGAATATATTAAATTATTCAAAATGGTGTAAAATGATGGTTTGAAAACAATTTGGTGGGAAATATTGGATTCATCATCATAAGGCTTGAGATGAGTGAAATTCCTTTTAAATAATAATATAAAAATAATTATTTAACACAAAAATTAAATAACACCTAACACTCATTTTTCATTGAAGTTATGCTCTGTCTATAGTAAGGTCCCTATTTGGGACAAAATTTTGGCCTATGATTTATCAAATTACGCTTCATTTGAGAGATATTAATTATTTATATTTTAAAAAACGTATTAAATAATTAATTAAAATTAAAAACTACTTTATTTTGTGTGATTTTTCCAAGCACCCGATGCACATAAATGTTATACCCTGCCCATGGTAAACCCCCCATTCCAAACATAATTTTGGTATAAAATATTTCATATGATGCACCATTAGTGATATATTAATTAATTAATATTAAAAAATTGGATTAAAATTATATAAATTTAAAATTGGATATTTTAATTAGTGAAGCATCCAACCATCAGTCGCCTACAAATGTTATACCCTGCATAGGATAAACACCACATCCCAGACCTATCGATAGTCATAGATTTCACATATTATAAACAACTTATGAGATATGAAAATATTTATAATAAAATAATTTGTTTAATATTATTTAATAACTTTATCTCATGAGTGTTCCATCCAAAAATCTAATGCATTCAAATATAACACCCATCATAGGGTAAACACAGCGTTTTAAACCCATTTATTGTCTCATATTTCTCATACGATGCAAAATTATGGAGTTGTTCAGTTATTTTGAATAAATTATGCATGATTAAAATAATATATTTAATATTTTTATTCTTTATACTCTGAGGATTTACGGGCCTCAAAATCTTATTCTAACTCAGTGTCTTACTCCAAAATTATTTAATTAAATATTTCAAATTATTATCTAGGATATTTTTCTTATTCATAAACTTTTACATGTTATTATGTAATTTCAATGATAAATAATTTTTCCCACTTACAGTTTTAATAATTTATCGCAATAGGGTTTTTATTATCATTATAAAAACAAGGATATTACAATTCACCCCCTATATAGACATTTTACCCTTGTGAAGAATCTCTAGTTGTATTGATAAATCAAATCAAACCACTAATCATAGATATCATACTCACATTTTCACATATCTTCTTGGATCTATCCACTAAAGCCAGACTAGTAGTATCATTTTCCCAAGAGTCATTTCTCACTCTGAGTTATCATCCACTCATGACACTCATCATAAAATTCAATAGCTTCCTACTCAACATCCTTGTAATCATTAATATGAATAGGACCTGGCATGTACCACTATTGATAGGAAATATGAAACACATCATGAAATCCTTGATAGCGAGAAGGGAGGGCAATATGATGTGTTAATACCAATATCCACTCAGTGAGAGTCTCATCATCATCTCAATAAATGAACCACTAACTATCACTATCTCATGAAATATAATTTTATGTCATCATTCTATGGCATATTAGAGTATGGTATGATAGGGAATTATAATTCTTTCTTTATGTCATGTCATGATATATCTCACAAATATAAGGAAAAAAACAACATTGAAAATGTTATATGATCAAAGATGTACTCTTATTCACACCTTGTATAATAACAAGTTCCTTTTCACTGTCGGCTAGTGTTGGATCAATAGTGCAGACATGGTCTACCTCATCTCCATGATAATATCCGTGACATTCTTGAGACGTAATCAATAAGGGAGTCTACATAATCTACTAGGTTTCTCCACTCCAATCCAGTCATGTAATTCTAGAACTAATATAAGAAAATTTTGAAAAAAAATGATGAATATGGATATCCTTGACCCACAAGTGGAAGTAAACTATTGGATTCTTGCAAGTGGTGCTATAATTCACTCGTAGACCACGATTGTAGAATATGTCAGAAGAAGTTCTATTCTGACATTATTTTCTATCACTCTACTACTACTACTATGGCTTTATATTCACACATTCTGAAGGGAACTCTATTTTAGTTTGGGAATACTCAGTCGCTGGACCCTTATGAGTCAGAAGAAATCTTGCTACCTTATCCTCCTCTTTCCCCTTCACAAAGGCCAGGGCCTTGCGATGAACCTGAGAGCATTTCATTAAGTCAAATACCCTAACCATATGTCTAAGCTACGACCATAGAACTATCTCAAACATTATATATTTCTATGCCTCATTACTAGCTAACAATGGAGAAATGATTAGTAACTTTGTAAAATTTGCGGAGTAAGTACTGAAAGTAATAGAGCCTTATCTTAATTCCATGAACTCCTTTGCACTGTCAAGATTCATCATGTCAGGGAAATAATATTGTAGAAATAATACCTTTAAGGTCATCTATGTAATACCATCTAATATTTCTACTTGATTCATTGTACTCCACTATCTCCTGGTGGGTCCTTGAAAAGTTATGGATTATAGAAATACCCTCCCTTCCTCGGTGGCCTGGACTAGCTCAAAAATTCTCTCGATACATTCTCATCAATACCTTGCATCTTTTGGCCCAGGAATACCCAATAATGTCTAAAGATGCCAAATCCATAAATTCCTAGCTTGTTTGGTCATATTATAAGGAATAGGCCAACCCTAGAAAGAAGCAACTGAAAAATTGTCGGTTGAGCAGGCTTTGTGCCGTGGATTACCTATGCTAGTACATGATCATGTTGGGAAATATCCTCATGTACCACAGGCTGTGGCATTAAGGAATACTGGGTTCCAAAAAATGGTGGTTCTATCAAACATCTCCATGGAGGTATCTATGTAACAAAAAGAGAATTAAGAATACATCATGTCATAACAGACTATGTGATCAAACATGGTTACCTTTAGAGCCTACCCTTAACCAAAGGTATAAGCCTGCTAGTACTAACTCATGTTTTCATCCATGAAAATTAATAACAGTCATCATATATTCAAAAACAAAAAAATATTATATGTTCAACGAATTAATTCCAAAAAGGATATATCAAACAACATAGAAACACAAATATATCATACATAGGAACTATCCCAGATAGATAGCAGAAATCCGGGCATTAAATTAAAGAACTACTATACAACACGACAAAATTTATATATATATTGAATCTAAACATATGTGCCTAGTAATAATGAATACAATCCAATAAATAACATAAATCACATATAACATAATTTGAATCACCAAATAAGAATCAATAATAACAAAATAACATAAATTACCAACATTATTTCCACTCGGAGGCCCATCATTTAGTACTGGTCAGACATTTTTATAGTTACCCTACTCGAGTCCCAATTTTTAATCTTTTATCAATCCTATCCCATCCCAATATAATATATGAAACAAGTTAGTGGGTTCAAATCCTCTAATATTATAGGTAATATCCAGACCTCAACCACTGGGTCCTATATGAAATGATATGGGACCTCTGGAAAAACCCCCGTACACAAGAGATTTCTTGACTATCATTGAGGGTCTCAAGAAAAACGTTGGGGAGACTATACCCTCTACATCAATTCATATGATCAATAATAATGAATAATCAAAATAATAAATTAATAGCATAAATATTGAATGAGAACAATGGAAAACATATAAGAGAAACCAATGAGGTATGACTATCCATGGTATAAAATAGTAGAAAAATACAAGATAATAGTAAATAAATAAAAATATATGGGGTACTCTAGTGTTTATCTCATTCCACTCCTTCTCCATGCTCTACCGTTCTACCATAATCCATAGGTCACATTCCCTTATCAGGATCTCTACTCATGAAATCTACAAGTGCATCAAATTTCCTGAGTAGGGTGTGATTCCGAGACTGTATTGGACATCCCTAATGCATCATAACCATAAGTGGAAAATAATATATAACAATGAATATCATGACATAATTAAATTATATGTAAACATACAAGTTCCAATTCATCATGCACTGACCAAGTCGCAACAAATCCTAGCCCCAATTGCTTCGTCACATTACTATTAAGAAAGTAAAGAACACACATACCTCTATCATGGTCACATAACTCACCATGCACTTCTAGAAGTTGTTAATGGAACATCATATATTTTTTAAGGTCTATCTTTCATCCTATTAGCCTTTTAATAACCCAATTCCCATGTTCGAAGGAATCCATGACCATCATCCTCTAGTAGGATGCTATAACTTCCCCTCTATAGCGGTATCCATGACCACCATTAATGATTCCAGGACTTCATCAGAATGGGTAACATGCCACTTGACCACATAACAACCACTCTCAAGGATCCACCTATGTATCTTAGTATCTAATAGCTAGCAAATTTGTTTACCCCTCTATATGGGAAGCCACATCCTTCACAAGGGACGTTTAGATTGTGTCAAGATGGGAAATGTAACACCCTGACCCCAGAAGTCTTGAGCCAGTGCATTATTTTAATACATTTGTATGATTACAAGGAATCATGTCTTGAAGGACCAATTAGTTTAGCTGTCATGTAAAATACATTATATAAATTAACTTTACATTAAAATTTCACACATAAAACACAACATAGATTTTTCTTTTAGAAAATAATTATTCCATTTAGATTTACCATACATATCAGTCATAATACACTTTTTGGAATCCAGGAAAAATAAAACATATAAAAGGGGTGAGAAAAAATGATCAGTAAATGTAAACAATTTAGCAGAAGATAACATAAACAATATGCATAGTGAATAAGTGAAAACATTTTCCATTAAAAATAATAAACATGAACACTTTATGGAAGAAATATTATATGAGTAAATAATGCCATAATAAAACATAGCCATGGGTATTCTACAAGTTGAATAACCACATGAACCATAAATATTATTTTCATAATGATGGAACTTATGATGCCAGACATTCTAAAACATTTTGTCAAGGACTCGACTAAGACATTTAAAAATGATTATGGCCTCGGCCAAAACCATATATCAAATTGGGAAAGGCCTCAGCCAATTCCTTTTCTAATTGTTTCATGAGACCTACCGATGCATCGATGAGCTATTGCGTGCACCACCCGTCACTTACTATGTCCAATACATTCCTCATAAGAAAGTTGTTGAAATATAACATAAACATTTGTTTTAGAACTAGAATTCAAAATGTCAATATATTGACCATAAACTATGAATGATATAAAAATAACACATCCATAGTCAAACATATCATAAAAAATATCAATACAATATGGAATATTTTTATCATAATAAATCAACTTCACACATGTTTAAAATCCATCCATGGTTGTTGGCCTAGATGAAAATGATTTGTAAAACACTTTGAGAGAGATATCCCTTTTTCATGAAATCATTTAAAAGTCACTTAATTTATAAAGGAATTTATTTAAAAGATAGTTTTGAATCATAGTTTCCCACATGACATTGAAACTTCTTAATGAAATTAACATTTTAAAACATTCAGGTTCATATAAATAAATCCTTAAAACCATTTTGAAAACATTGACATTAATGAGAAATGTTTAGAAGAAAACATATTTAAAACATTTAAAATGATGTTTTATTAAAAGAGTCCCTTAAAAATAACCCCTTTTAAAAAACATTTATAAAAAATGGACATGGATAATAAATATGTCCCAGTAGATACTCATGTAAAAACAACCACAGATAATAATGTGATTGTAAAATTAACCCTTACCTTACACTTACCTTTAGTTGAGGGTAATTTTAACCTCATGTATAATAACCAAAGTATGTTTTTAATTTATAATAGAACAATATTTTAATTTATGATATCATACATGATTCATTAATGACTTTATAATAGAAATTTAATAATGATTTACATGTTAAATTAACATTTTGGGTAATAATCACTTTCTTTATCATACGTGTTTTAATTTGTTATTTTGTATCATATCACTTAGACCATGATTTATATACATCCAAAATATAAAACATGAATTTTATATCATATATATATATTATAAATATGTATAGTAGATAGATATATGAAATGGAAGATACCATTTATGGAGACGGTAGGTCGTACGTACGCATAAACGTCGTTTCTGTTTTCACCTAGTATTGAACGGAAGTAAGTGAATAAGAAATATGTAAATCATATATATATATATATATTGTATAATTTTGGTGTCATATATTACATACCTATTAAAACTATATATTTATATAATCATCAATGAATGAGTATGTGGAAATGAATCACATCGCGTCGTGGATAACGTAATCTGTACTTACCCACGAGTGACAATAACACTATATTGATGGATAAATCATATATAATTGGATGATATATCTTATATAAACAATAATAAACATATTATATTTATTATTTACAGTAGTAATTCTCATTATTATGCAAATCCAAATAATGAATTGTTTGAATAACTACACCACAACATGGAGACGGTAAGTTGTACATACATATGTATGATGACTTTTTCATTTATAGGATATATATATTAATGCATATGGTAGTAAAATATTTATAATAACATCAAATTATGTAGGAGGTACTATTTTTATTATTTTGGAATGAAAATTACAAAGAAAGAGGTAGTGTTAGAAGAAAAGAACTTGAATGAGGGTGGTGAAGTTATTACCTCTTCTTTGGTTGTTTCCTTTTGAGTTGATCTAAAGGGATCCATAAGATCACTTTATGATCAATGTAATTACTGTAGGTTTATGTGAAGGAATTTAGGAGGATATTTGGGTAACGGTGGCTGAGCCAAATGGCTTTGGAGATGTGATTTTTAGAGAAGGGGAAGTTCCCTTTTATAAGAGGGATGGGGTCACATTAGGAAAAGATTAAAATATTAATATATTATACAATCATAATTGGTTTATAATGGCTCAAAATGAATTTATTTAGATAATTATGTTGGTATGGGTCTAAATAATCTCAAAAAAATTTTTTTAGACATGTTTAGGTTGTAATTTATCATTATGTTTTAGATTTAACACTTAGATAAATAGTTTATCTTTCATCATGTCTACTTGTATTCTTACGCTATATGGTTAAAATATTACTCTAAAAATACAAGAGAACCTCAAATTATTCATTAATGACATGTATTATCTTATTTAATTTCTTTGGAGGAACCTTAGATATTTAAAAATATTCTATCAGCCAATAATATAGTATTTTTTTTAAAAATTAATATATGTCAATTTGGACACTATTTGGTATTTGGTTTTTCTAAAAGTCATAACTACCTTATAACATAGAAAAAAATTTATCTAATCAACCCTAGAATGTCATATTAACCTATAAAATTAGTATACCAAGAAATTTGAGTCAGTGGCAATCCTCTGAACATTTATTGAAAATAAAAGAAAACTACAACAGATAGTCACAACAAGGTGAGAAAAATAGTTACATATCATAAAAATCAGACCCATAGCCACATCCATGATATACTAACACTTCCACGGTAGCTGATTCCCATTCCGAGCATTCATTGTGTTTCATAATCTTGGAATACTTCCTTCTATGATTGAGCTTCTCCAAATAAAGGAGCTCCTTAGAAGATTGTGCAATCCATCCAGCCTTCCCTCTAGAAGATCTGGTAGCTATAGGCATTGGTAAGTGAGAATAGTCATTCCTCGGCCTTCTTCGTGGTGGGTCAGTCTTCACTTTATCATTCACAGAATTTTTTTTTGCAATCCTGAACCATATCACTATAGGAGGGCTGAACCATACCGCCATCATTCTCCATCTCACTATCAGAGCAATTCCCTCATTTACCATAAATGTGCTCCACCCTATAAGCTTCTCTCACTCCATGTTCCTGTTGAGATTGACCATCAGCATCCATCATATCAGGGCATGGGGAATGATCCACAAAATCACATCCACTATGCATGCCCTTCAACACAATACGATCTCCACCGATATTATCATGGAATGAGCCATTTTCTCCATTTAGTGCAGGTCCCTCCTCAGCATTAGAGGGCTTCCTAGTCACCAATTTGGTAAACAGTTACCAATATAAACAGACCTTGCCTCAACACCAGCACCTAAAGATGCAGAGTTTTTCTCCACCTGAGTTCTAGCAGTATCCCACTCATAATCCAAAACCATGTCAACAGTCATCAGGCCTGAAAATGGTTACCAAGCTCAATATTGGCCACATGCCTCCCAGAAATTTCCTGCATCCCAGCTGGCCTCTTCATCAAAGAATCACTACCATCTGCAATTTCCTTCACCAGTTTAATGTGTTTCCCATCCACCTTCACAAACCCATTCTCCATGTGGTGAGGTTTTTCATCATGGACAACATCATTTGCTGCATGTACACTCACAAGGCCTAGGAAAAGCGAGGTCGCACCTCCAGTTTTTCTATCCAAGACTACAGCCTTCTCCACAACATCTTTTAATGAATCATCCCTCTCAACAATGTTACCCACTTCCCTTCAAGGGTTTCCATCAGAGATGACACTTATGTTCCACATGTACATCATGCATCCTTGATAGTAGCAGGAGGGTCACCATTACCCTTCATGGCCCCAACCATCCCCAAATACTACTTCAACCTGGTGAAGTTATAACTGACCTTTGGTCTAGGAGGATCCACTTTTGGTCTCTGCAACTCATCCATCATACTAGTAACCCCATGTCTACTACATTAATCACCTCATGCCCAGGATGCAACCCCCCATCCAGATGATCCTTCCCTTGCACCTGAAAACTCCCCACAATAGCACCATAATGAGAAACCAATCCATCCCTCACCCAACGGAACACCCTCGTGTTTAGAGAACCATTTTTGCAAGTCGGGACACCATGACCTAGCCGATGGCACAAACTGTAGTAGTTAGTCAATGACTCAAACATAACATCCTATTTACTCCAGAATTACATCCCATCATTAATCTATACCAAAGTAACTGGAGGCTTGGAGACATCAATATCAACAAAAATTCAAGGGAAAATAGGATGACACACAGCATCAGTTTTGGTATCAGAACACAAGTAACGTCTAACCATGTTCCCAAGCATAGCCAAAATGGAAGGATTCTGGAATGGGAGAGGGAGGCCCGGGAGTCTTACCTAAATCGATGTAGTCGGGTTATATCGATGCATATGAAATTAAAAATTCCACCGAAGATGAAAGAAAGAAATACCTCCACACCTTCGAGGAGGATTAGACCATGCAGTGATGATATCATCCATAGACCCAAATCGGATCATGATATGCCTTCGATCAGGAAGACCAATCACCGCCCGATCCTGAAGATTACAGGCTTCGAATACAAAATAGTCAAAAGTGTCAACTGAGGGACGTTGCCGATGAATCCGATCCACCAGAGTCATCTTAAATATATCTATAGAAGAATTTAATTTTGAAGGCAATAGATAGAGTTGAGGTGCTCCATAGAATAAATCTGGAACTTTATGGAAAATTGGAATGCGTGGGAACGAGGGCAGGAATTTGGAATTTAAAAAGGGAATGAATGTAGGACGGAGCATTCCAGATGATGATTGAGAAAGATCTCCCCCCTCCTTTGGAGAGGGGGGAGGAAGGACCACCATCTTCAAAGCTAGGTCATTGTCTTTGCCTGCTCAGGATGTGCTCTGACTCCTCTCTAAAATGTGTTTTCAGTTTAGAGGGTATTAAGGCGGCCTAACCCCATCCCCTATCGCACGTCCCTATCTAGGCCCCAGGTGGCCTACCATGGGATTGGGCCAATTCCATTGGAGTCTAGGGGAAGAGATGATCTATGGAGTATGGTGCATGTTTCCTTTGTGAGGACTCGAACCCGGATCCTCAACGACAGGAAACCACTTATTTGAACAACCTCACCCATCCCCCACAGGCAAAACATGTTGTCGGTTTAGAGGGTATTGAGGCAGCCTTACCCCACCCCCTGTCACACGTCCCCAGCTAGGCCCAAGGTGGCCATCCTTGGGCTTGGTCTAGTTCACACGGAGTCAAGGGGACACGAGGATCACTGGCGTATGGTGCATGTCGCCTTTGTGTTGACTAGAACCCAAAACCTCAACGACAGGACGCCACCGCCTTGAACCAACTCACCTAGCCCCCGTGGGAAAACGTGTTGTCGGTTTAGAGGGTATTGAGGAGGCCTTACCCCACCCCCTATCTCACATCCCTAACTAGGCCCATGGGTTCCAACCTTGGGCTTGGTCCAGTTCCTACAGTGTCTAGGGGACGAGAGGATCACTGGCATATGTTGCACATTGCCTTTGCGAGGACTCGAAGCTTGAACCGCAACGACGGGAAGCCACTGACCTGAACCAACTCACTCAGCCCTCGTGGGCAAACATGTTGTCGGTTTTGAGGTTATTGAGGCAGACATCCCCACCCCCTATCAAACGTCCCCATCTAGGCCCATGGTGGCCAACCGTGGGCTTGGGCCAATTCCCACGATGTTGAGGGGACGAGAGGATCGATGGCGTATGGTGCATGTTGCCTTCGTGAGGACTCGAACACAGAACAACAATGATGGGACGCCACCACCAAATATGATCATATTTTACTCATAAGTATGTTTTTGAATTACATTTATCCACTATAATTTTTTCAATTATTAGGGTAATTATAATATCATTTTAACCATAAATTACCCTATTTACTTTTAACCGTGGAAATTATATGTCAAAAGATACTATTCAACAAATATTTATTTTTTTTCTTATTGAACCACATTTTCATTTTAATGTAAACTATGTCACTCATATTTTTAAAATTCTACTGATAGAAGTTGTAATATTATGTTTTATTCAAATTTTCAAATGCTCCTATATGGTGGGTATAAGAGGTTAAAAAGATCAATAAAATTTTATTCATCTGATTTTATTATAAAATTACTCCAATGTATTACATTGAACATTTATATGTATTATTTATCTATTTTTACATAAAATAAATTTAAATAAAATAAAAAATTATTTAAATAAAAAAGTCTGTTTGAAATAAAAACGTAGTGTTTTTTACTATTCATCAAAAAATAAATGTTTTTAGAAAAATTCTAAAAAATCAGCCTAAGATAACTTTGAAATTATGAATTCAAAAATGAAGTTTATTTATCCAAATTCAAAACATATATGTTTCATTTATTAATTTAAAATGTATTCCCATTGTCAAAACTTAAAAGAGGGTTTTAAAAAAGAAAAAACTATCAAAAGATTGACATGTGTTTCTATCAAATTTAAATGTGAAATTTGTTATAATGACTTAAATTGTATTAAATGATAAAACTATAATCTAATTATTCTTCAAAACCATTCAAATTCATAATTTAACACAATAAATTATTTCAATTAAAAAAGTTGTTTTCAATTAAAATTTAGTATTTTTTCATATTCATCAAAATATGAAAGTAATCAAAAAAATACAAAAAATTTATCCAAACTAATTTTTTTGACTTTATTCGAAAGAAGAATTTAATTTCATAAATTCAATATATAAACGTATCAAATATTGGTTTTAAAAAGGGTTCGCCATTAAAAGGAGATAGAATTGCATTTTTAAAAAATTCTTCTTTTATCTAAAAACGAATTTGTAAATATATTATATCAATGAAACACATAATATTTATGTTAAACTAATATAGAGTATATAAGATTCAATGTGCAATTAATAGTTTTAATAACCTTATTTGGAATGTCTTGTTTGGTAAGTTGTGGTGTGCTCGAACTTGGTGTTGCATGTAGCGCAATCTACTGAATTACATAAATGAGATAACGTACTATGAAATCTTTGGGTGTTACAGACTTATGTCCTTCAAAAAATTGCAACTAAGAAATTTGAAAATTTTCTTTGAAAATAAAATGTTTTAAAAAAAGAAGAATACCTTTGTGGAAAACCCACATAATAAATTGGGTTAATAAAATTTATTTTAATAAGAGGGAAACGGAATAGAAAAAGTCACCTCAAAATTATGATCTCGATTACGAGAACATTGGGGGAAATTAGAGTAACATAATTCTAGGAAAACATCAATATTTTTAGAGATTTACTAAGTTAATCAATCACAAACAACTGTAAAATTAACGGCTTCAAAGTCGTCAATCGAAGATGATGTAAAATATCATCTATTCAACAAATCATATGGTATTAGGATAACATATATTTTGTTTTATGATCCCTTATTTAATGTTTATGAATTAATTTATGCATAGAATTTGTGGATATTATTTTTGACAAGTATAGTTTCATACTTCAAATAATTCCTACCACAAACTCAAATTTCACCCCAAAAGATAATAGAATTACAAAATATTATATTTATACTAGTATATGGTTCCAAAAATAATGAATTGATAATTTTTTTTATAATATTAAAAAATCGACATTATACAAACCAGGAAATCATGTAGCCCAGTGGTAGGTGATGCACCCTTGTCACCCTTCGGTTGTGGGTTCATGCCTCATGGGCTTTCCGGACACAACAAGTTGTCGGTGAACCTCTAAACTGTCTTTTTTATGACAATCCAACAATAATCTAAAAAATTATTTAACCTTATAATGAGTATCAAATCTCAATATTAATCGATTCTAAATGTTAAAATTATGCAAAATACTTCTGGCCAAACTCACAGTCCAATATTTTTTATGATGATAAGCACAATGAAGATCCTTTTTTCTATGTAATAACATGTTAATAACTTCATCATGTATTATTTTAAAACACTTTAACACCCTGAATTACCATAAAAAATTATTTATTACATTCATGCACCCCTATTTCTTATAGAATACTGGATATACTCTTTCTATCACAAACTTTTGTAAACTCCAACAATGAAGGATTGTACAAATCATTAATCAGTTTCAAGGTAGTCAAGAATATCAAATATAATTTTTCCAAATCAATCATATATTATTCCAAAATCAATACCTCAATATAAAATCCATATTATAGTTTATCATTCTCTCATCCATATATTTTCCATAAAAATTAACCTGCAATTGATTCACTTTACTTAGATCCACACAATCTCAAATCCTTAATGAAACAGTATTGCAGTACAATCCTTACATACTTTATAATTCTTATAACATGTACATAATTAATACAATACTCAAATGACACAATACATTAACACCATAATAAATATAATCATTCCTATTAATCTACATTTATATAATATCTTTATTATTATATAATAGAAGCATTTAGGGTATACTCTCATGATTTGGATGGTGATTCGCATAGTGTCTCAACTCCTTGAAGATAAAGCATTGTACCTTTCACACCTTTTTCTTACCATTGCAATCACATACTTGGTGTCATTTTACTCTAGACATAAAAGAGACTCCCATTACCTTCGAGCATTTAACAATGTGATTCTTTACACCATTATCACATATTGGGAAAACCTTTTTCCCTTATTCCCATTATCCATATTTCTCTCTACCATCCTTTTCTCCTCACGATTCCCTTCAAACCCATAGGACTTATAGAATTACTTACTTATCTTTTTAACACTTGATTCAATTTATTAATATGTTGAGAATACATGGGAGACTATTTCCCCTTTAAATTTTGGCTTAATACCATGTAAGATATAATCCTTCATAATCATTCGATCATGCATATTGCTGTAATTCTCATTACTTCAACTAGGCACCATTTCAAAACAATGGAATACACTCGGTAAGTTTATGAATCACAATGCATAATTCCAAATTAGTAAAATTCCCAATTTAAATTGAAATTATTATGAATATAATCAATAATCCAAAAATATTTTATTTGAGGAAATATGTACTCATAAACCTTCATAAAATTTGTAATGAAAACTAGAATTATCATAGGAATATTCCCTAGGAGTGTCGTAACCAATTGTGCAGCAAGGTCCATTGTCATGCACCCATTCCCATTTGAGTCTAGCTAAAAGTGGAGTTTTCGGGTTTTACCCCTAGGTAAATCTCTTCTAGAGCTGCATCTACCAGTTTGTATCCAGACAGGGATGTATTTCTTGGAAAACTCATAAAATCAATACAGTTCCAAAATTCTAGGATGTTCTTCTATATTAATTATCAAAGTCTATCTTAGGGTGGTGTTCTTTAATTAGAGTTTTTCTAAATCCAGTTTCCATGGTTATTGATAAACTTCCTCTGGTAACAATTGTATCTCCCTGACCCTAGTTATCCAGCATTGGTGCTTTATTACATAACATTGGCATGATATAAGGAATCAAGTCCCGAAGGACCTATCAATTTAGCAGCATTGGAAAATTGATTACATATTATAACTTTACACTACAATTTAAAACATAAAACACAACATGGGTAGTTCCTTAAAAATGACATTATTCCATTTATATTAATCCTTCATAAAAGTAATAATACACTTCTTGGACTCCTGGAAAATAATCCATAAGAAAGTGGTGAGCACAAATTCTCAGTAAGGTCAAACAATTTAGTAGATGATAACATAAAGAATATAAGGGTTGAATGATTGAAAACACATGCAATTATAAATAATAAACATCAAAACTTTACGTCATAAATATGAGTTATGTATATAATTCCATAATAAAATATTGTCATGTTTATTCTACTATTTTAATAACCACATGAACTATCAATATTATTTTCAAAATGAGAGATTGTATAATGCCAAACATTCTAAAACACTTTGTCAAGGCCTTGACCAAGACTTATAAAAATAATTAAGGCCTCATCCAAAATAATAAATCAAATTTGGAAAGGCCTTGGCCAATTTGACATCTAATTGTCTCACGGGACAAACCGATGCATCGAGGATCTATAGTGGGCTCCACAAGTCACATACTATGTCCAATTCATCCATCATATGAAAAGGTTAAAATATAAATAAACATTCGTATTGAAACTGGCATATGAAATGTCAAAACATTAACTATAAACAATGAATCATATAAAAATAACACATTCATAGTCCAACATATCACAATACCTTCAATACAATATGTATGATTTGTATCATAATAAATCATCCTCATATATGTTTAATATCCATCAATGGATTTTGACATATATGAAAATGATTTGTAAAAAACTTTGATAGAGATATCCCTTATTCATGAAATAATTTAAAAGTCACATAATTTATAAATGAATTCATTCAAAAGATAGTTTTGAATAATAGGGTCCCATTACCACTTTGAAACATTTGAATGAAATTAACATTTTAAAATAGTCATGTCCATATAAATAAATATTTAAAATCAATTTGAAAACATGGACATTAATGGGAAATGTTTAGAAGAAAAAATCAATAAATAACTATAAAATAATGTTTTTTTAAAATAGACCATTAAAAATAATCCCATTGAAAACACTTTTATGAAACATGTACAGGGATAATGAATATGTCCTAGTAGATACTCACAGAAATAAAACCTCATAAAATAAAGTGATTGTGAAAATAACCATTACCTTGTACTTTCCTTTGGTTGATGGTACGTTTAGCCTCTTGTATAGTGACCATAGTATGTTATTATTTTATCCCATAACAATATTCATATTTATTATATCATAGATGATTCATTTATTACTTTATCCAACCCATTTAATCATTATTTCCATGTTCAATTAATATTTTGGGTAATAATTGCTTTCTTTATTATACGTGTTCTAACTTTTTATTCTTGATTGTATCACACAAATCATGATTTATATACTTCTAGAATATAAAAATGATTTATATATCACGTATATATATAATATAAATATATATAATAGATAGATATATGAAATTGAAAACACTGTTTATGAAGACGGTAGGTCATATGTATGCATAAACGTTGATTCCGTTTTCACGTCGTATTGATTGGAAGTAAGTGAATTATATATATGTAAGTATATATATATATATATCCATAATCATTATTATTTAATATATTACATAATTATTAATAATATGTGTTTTTGTAATATTCATTAAATGGTTACGTGGAAATGAATCTCATCGCATCGTGGATACGTTAATCTGTACACACGCACAAGCGACAATAGCATTATATTGATGGTGAAATAATATATAATTGGATGGTATATCATATATATAGAATAAAAAACATGTTATATTTACTATTTACATCCGTTATACTCATTATTATAACAATCCAAATATGTAATTTTTTGAATAACAAACTACACCACAATGTGGAGACGGTAAATCGTACATACGCACGTATGGTGAATTTGTCATTTATAGGATAGATACAATTGAGTATATGGTTGTACAATATTTATTATAACATAAAAGTATCTAGGAGGTAATGGATTAATTATTTTTTTATGGATACAACAATGATAGTGTATGTGGAATAAGAAAAGAACTTGAAAGAGGGTGGTGAAATTGTAAACTCTTTTTCGGGTGTTTCCTTTTGAGTTGAACAAAAAGGCTTTATAAGATGTCTTTCTGATAAAATTAAGGACTCTAGGTTTATTTTTGGGATTTTTGGAGGTTATTTTTCCAGTGGTTGGCTGAGAAAAATGGCTTTGGAGATGTGATTTTGAGAGAAGGGGATGTTCCCTTTTATAAGAGGGGTGAGGGTCACTTTAGGAAAAGATTAAAATATTATTATATTATACATTCATATTCGGCTTATAATGGATCCAAAAGAATATATTTATAGTATTCGGTGCTTATGTGTCGAAATAAGTTCAGCCAATAGGTTTTAGAAAGGTTTAGGTTATAATTTAAACTTAATTGTTTATATTTAACTATTACAAAAATAGTTTTACTTTTACCTTCTCTTCCTGTATTTATACCCTATATGGTTAAAAAGCATACTCTAAAAATCCAAGAGTACCTCAAGTGGTTCATTAATGACTTATATTATACTGTTTATTCCCTTTTGGTGATCCTTGGAGTTTTAGGAATATTATATCAACCAATAATATAATATTTGTTTTAAAATTAATTTTTATCAATTTTGACACTATTTGGTATTTTGTTATTGTGAAAGTCATAACAACCTTATCACTTCGAAAAAAGTTATCTTATAAATCATAAAATGTCATATTAACCTCCAAAATTAGTGTAATTCATCATAAGTCTCAATTAACATTTATTTTGTATATTTATAATATAAATTATTTTAATATTTCATTAATAAGTTAATTACTACATCAACATTGTGTCGTAAATAAATTATATTATTTAAGGTCTAAAAATTATAAATAAAATATATTATGTAGGAAATCCATATATATTTCTAATGAATATTTATAGTCTAATTCATTGTATATAAACCTATATTAAAAATGTTTTATTGATTAAACATAGAGTTGGACACTTTTAACTCATCCTTAAATAAAATAATAATAAATGTCATAATCTAATCCATGCGGAAAAAAGATGATCATATTTTATTCCTAAGTTCATTTTTGGTTGAATTACACGTATCCAATAGAATTATGACATGTTTTAGGGTAATAATAATATCATTTTAAACTTAATTACTCTATTTAATTTTAACCCCAGTAAATAAAAGTCAAAAGTTACTATTAAAAAATAATAATTTTCATCTTATTGAACCACATTTTACTTACTAATGTCAACTATTTCTCTCGGTTTTTTTGAAATTGAACTCATAGAAGCAGTTATATAATGTTTTTTTTCAAATTTCCAAATGCTTTTAGTAGGTGGATAAAAGAGGTTAAAAAGTTCAATAAACTTTTATACATGTAATTTTGTTATAAAATGACTCCAATGAATTAAATTGAACTTATATAGGTATTATATATCTATTTTGAATTAAAATAGATTAAAATAAATATAATAATTATTTACAAAAAATTCAGTTTTAAATAATAATGCAGTGTTTTTCACTATTCATCAAAAATTGAATGATTTTAAAAAAATACAAAAAACTCACCCAAAGATAATTTTAATATTCTTAATTAAAAATTGAATTATATTTTACCAAATTCATAACATATAATTTTCATTTATTAATTTAATATTAATTCCCATTGTCAAAATCAAAAAGTGGGTTTCTTAAAAAGTAAAAACTATCAAAAGATTGACATGTCTTGATGTCAAATTTTAATGTAAATATAGTTATAATGACCAAAATTATCTTAATTGACAAAAATATAATTTAAAATATTCTTGAAAATCAATAAAATTCATAAATTAACACTATAAATTATTTTGATTAAAAATTTTGTTTTCAATTAAAACATAGTATTTTTCCCTATTCGTCAAAATATGAAAGTTATCAAAAAAATACCAAAAATTTATCCAAACTAAATTTTTATGTCTTGCTTATGAAGAAGAATTTAATTCCATTATATTGAGTATATAAAAGTATCAAATATTGGTTTTAATAATGGTTCTCCATTAAAAGGCGGAAAAATTACTTTTTTGATAAATACTTCATTTATATAAAAAAAAATTATTTTATTATATAATTTCTATGAAACAAATAATATTCATTTTAAAATCAAATACAATATATAAGATTCAAAATTCAAAAAATAGTATTCATAACCACTTTTTGAATGGTTAGTTTGGTATGTTGTGGTGAGCTCGAACATGGTGTTTCATATAGTGCAGGCTATTGAATTAATTTAATGAGATAACATACTATGAAATTTTGCAGTGTTACATTCTCCTATCCTTCAATAAATTTCATCCTCACAATTTTATATTTTTCTTTGAAAATATATTGTTAAAAAATAGAAAAATTCCTTTGTGGAAAACCCACATTAGAAATTGGGTTAATTTAATTATGACTTAATAAGAGGGAAAGGGAAACGTAAAAGTCACCACAAAATTATGATATCGATTAGATGATCTTTGGTGGCAATTAGAGACACATAGTTAGAGGGAAAACAAAAATATTTATAGAGAGTGATTGAGGTCATCAATAAAAAAAAGTGTAAAATTGAGGGCCTCATAGCCATTAATCTAAGATGATGTAAAATATCATTGGTTTAACAAAACATAAGGAATTAGGATAACACATTATTTGATTTAAGATCCCTTCCTTAATGTTTAAGAGTTAATTTATTCATAGAATAAGAGAAAAAATACATGACAATTAAAGTTTCATAATTCAATTAATTACTACCACAAAAATTATCTTTTACTCCAAAAGATAATAGAATTCAAAAATATTATATTTATCCTAATAATATAGGATTCTGAAAAAAATAATTTCTAATTATTTTATTAGAATATAAAAAAACTATATTATACAAACCCGTAAATCATGTAGGGCAATGGTAGGTGATGTACCCTTGTCTCCCTTCATTTGCAGGTTCATGTCTCACAACCTTGCCAGACATGGCGAGTTGTCACCCGACCTGTAGGTTTTCCTTTTTATGATAATCCATATATAATCTCAAGAAATTATTTAACCATAAAAATAATATCCAATGTCAATCTTAATCAATTCCAACCTTTACAATTATCCCAAATACTTCGGTCCATACTCATAGTCCAAAATTTATAATGAAGATAAACACAATGAATTTTTTTTTCTAGGTAATTAAATGTAAAAACCTTTATCATGTATTATTTTAAAACACTGTAACACCCTGAATTACTATAAACCATATTGATTACATTCATGTTCCCTTATTCCATATAGAATACTGGATATACTCTTATCCAAAAATGATGTAATCTCCAACAATGATGGATTATAAACTTCATTAATCAGTTTCAAGGTAGTAAAAAATATCCAATATAATTTATCCAAATCAATCATATATTATTCTGAAATCACTACCTTAGTATCAAAACCATATTATGGTATAACTTTATCAAAACCATATATTTTCAAAAAAAATTGATCTACTATTTTGTCACTTTTCTTAGTTCCTCACAATCTCAAATCCTTAATGAAATATTAATATAGTACAATCCTTATATACATTATAATTCTTATAACATGTAAATCACTAATAAAATACTCAAATGACAAAATACATTAACAACATAATATCTCTAATCATTCCTCTTCATCTTCGGTAATATCATAACATGATAATTATATAATAAATGCATTTATGGTATACTCTAATGATATTTAAATTGATTCGTGTAGTGTCCCAACTCCTTGCAGATGAAGCATTGTACCTTTGACACTGTTTTCTTACCATTGCAATCACATACATTGTGTCCTTTTTCTCGACACTTATAGAAATCTCAAATTACCTTCCATCATTTACTAATGTGATTCTTTCCACAGTTATCATATATGGGAAAATACTTCTTTCCCATATTCCCTTTATCCATATTTCTCTCTACCAAACATTTATTCACTTGATTCCCTTTACACCATATGAATCAGAGAATTATTTACTTATCTTATTAATACATGATAATATTTCTTCATAAGATGAGAATACTTTGATGACTATTTAACTTTTAAATTTTTTCTTAACACCATGAATGATATGATCCTTCTTAATCTTTCAATCATGCATATTGTTGGAATTATCATTCGTTTTACTAGTCACAATTTGTAAACAATGGCATAAACTAGGTTAGTTTATGAATCAAAATTCATAATTCCAAACTAGTAAAATACCAAATGTAAATTGAAAATATTATAAATATAAACTATTATCATAAAATGTATTCATTGAGGAAGTATATAATCAGAAACCCTTCATAATGGTTTGTAAAGAAAATGAGAATTAGCATTATTATATCCCCTGGGAGTTTCATAACAAATAGTGTAGTAAGGCCCGTTGTCATGCACCAGTACCCATTCGAGTCTAAATCAATGTGGTGTTTTTGGGTTTTACACCTAGGTACATCTATGCCAGAGCCACCTCTACTAGCTCATATCTAGACAAGGATCTATTTCTTTGGAAAACTCACAAAATATATACAGTAACAAATTTCTAGTAATTTCTTCTATATGGATTCTCAAAGTCTATCTTAGGGTAGTGTTCTCTAATCCAGGTTTTTCTAAATCAAGTTTCCAAGGTTATTACTTAACTTCCTCTGATACTAACAGTATCGCCTTGACACGAGTTACCCAGATTCAGTGCTTTATTATATAACATGGGCTTCATATAATGAATCAAGACTTGAAGGACCGATCAGTTTTATAACCATGGAAAATAGATTACATACATTAACATTACATTACAATTTCAAACATAAAATAAACATAGATAGTTCTTTGAGAATGCTATTATTCCTATTAGCATAACCCTGCATATCAGTCATGTAATTACACAACAATTCCCACTGGCTTGATAGCTCAACAAGTCATTACTAGGCCTTAAGGAACATCCGTAAGATGCCAAAGGTAGGAAATAAATGCTGAAGGGTTTCAAATACGAGTGGTGGATGATTTAACTTTCAATAAATAACCCAGTAAACCAACCGACTATACCAAAACATTCACAATATGATGCATGAACAACTAAAACTCAACCAAACAAACTTCATTAATGTAAAACCACATTAGAGTACACAACAGCAGAAGAACAAACCATGTATCAAAGTGCACAACATTTAAAAAACTCAATACTCTCAAAAGACACTAACACTTCGTGCTCCACAAGATACAAGCTCCACAACAACTCCCAATAATCACCACAACCCACTAGAAATAATAATCTTTACCTCTACCTGGGTCTTGGAACACGAAATCTACAAAATCACCAATGTGACAAAGAAGGGGTTAGCATAAAACTCAGTAGGTTTTCACCAATGACTTCATTACTCATGCCAATAAGATATAAGAGTTAGCAATAATTATTTAAAAATAGTTTATATAAAACATTATCTGAAAATCAGTTTATAACTAAATATAAACAATTTTCCAAAACCATTCGTAACCAAAAACATCCAAGAGTAATTGAAACCAATTTTACAACAAGTTATTTTTTCAGGAAAATAATGAATCATGCTTTAGAACCATTTTCCAAAATCCTTTTTTGTCATTCCCAATCATTCCCCAACCCATGAAACCAACCATTCATGAAATGTTATGTTAGTTCCATACTCATGAGTGGTTTCTCATCGGTCTACAAATTCATATCAAAGTAATTGTTTTCCATGTGCCATTAAACCATTGGCATAGAGCACAAGGTCATATTTCAACCAAGCCTCATACATGAAATACGAACACACACCACATATTCCCAATGATCATTCAAAAACAAAATTTCAATAAATCAAAATTTATTGAATTTCATTTCCATCAAAACTATTTCTATTCCAAACCATTTCAATAAAAATATCCTTTTATTGAACGCCAAATCAATCAAAGTCATTTCAATCTCAAACCATTTAAATAAAACACACATTTATTGAAAACACATTTCTCATCAAACCATTTAGAATCTCATCAAATTCATAATTAAAATCAACATTTTAAATTCAACAACTCAAATCACTTTTCACAATAATTTACCAAAAATTCCCAATTTTCTAAGAACCATGAATCATCACTAAAGAAGATTTATTCCATTAATTTAACAATAAAATCTGTTAAAATAACCAATTTGAATCTAATCAAACCAATTATAACCAGCAGAGTCAAGATTGAATCCACCTACATCAAAGGCATTGACGAAAATCACAACGGTCGAAGAACGCTCAAGAAAACTAGGTCAATTCTCCAAGGATCCTCATTAGATCTCTTCTCTTAACAAGAACAAGACCAAATCTCATCATATGTGGCATTAAAAAACATAGATCCACCAAAAACAATCATGTATCTATGAAACCCGTAGAAGAGGAGAAGTAGATCTAAGTAAATCAAAGAAACTGATTGAGAACAAAGAAGAACGATCACATACCTCAAGAAACCGGCTTCGATTCACCAGGAGAATCATTATGATCACCTCTCCAACGATGGGAGATTTCTTCCTGACCTTAGGAGAACCAAAAACCTGAGTTATGTCTTCTTATAATCTTAAAAGATCCATTTATAAGCAAAACGAGTGAGATCCACAATTTAAGAATCTCATTTAAGTGTATGCACGGTTAGTTCGCACGGTTTGAAAAATTGTGCACTAACCGTGTGTTAAAATCTACCTCGACCACCCTTATGTCAAGGTTTGTCCACACTGTTAGACAAACCATGCATCGAATATGTGGAATCTATGGCCTCTACGACCCACTACGCATGGTTTGGCCACACGGTTTAGTCAAACTATGCGCCTCTCGTGCGACTTCCGCATTGCCTCAAAACTTCATACCTAGTTCTCCTGACACTCCCAATCAACACCCTTAACATTGAAAACAAGAAAATAATAATGTAATAGTTACATACTAGAAACTAAGGGAACTAAATTCTCCCCACCATTGGTCTTTTTTTCCTTGGAAAGTAAAAAACCTTCAGCCATCTGAAAGAGTTCCAGACACTACTCATTCATTTCCTTTCTCACGTTCCCAAGTCACTTCTAGAATCTTACCATGTTTCTATAAAACCTACACTAGGACAATGATTTTTACACATAATAAATTATCATTCCAATACACAATCCATACCAGAATATGTATCAATGAAGCATCCGGCTCTTGGTCAACGTGATCCCATCTGATCACATGGTCAAGATCAGGCTGATACTTTTTCAACTGAGATACATGGAACATATTATGCATCGAAATAAACCATGGTGGTAATTCCAACTTAAATGCCACATCTCCAACCTGTTCCAGTATCCCAAAATGGACAATGTATATAGGAGACATCTTTCCCTGCTTCCTTAAATGACGATGTCCATGCCTTGGAGAGATCCTCAAGAAGACATGATCACCCACAACGAATGACAGCAGTCTTTGATAGTGATCTGCATAGGATTTCTAACTACTTTGAGCTGACTCCATTCTCTTTATAATCAACTAGATCTTCTCTGTTTTCTCTTGGACATGGCTTGGACCGACTAGTGAAGTTTCACTAGTTTCCTCCCAGCGTAGTGGAGAACAACAATGACAGAAAAACAATGCTTCAAACGTGGCCCAACATATCAAGGCTTGATAGCTATTATTGTATGATAACTCCACTAAGGGTATATACTCCTCCCCGGAGCCACCAAAATCCATTACACAAGCCATAAACATATCTTCCAATGTTTGTGTCATCTGCTCGGATTACCCATCCATCCGAGGATGATACTCCATGCTCATAGTCAACTCCGTTCCAAGGTCTTTCTGTAAGAATTTCAAGAAACTAGATGTGAACCTCAGATCTCTATCTGAGACTATAGACACTAGTACACCATGCCTCTTTAGTAGTTCAAGGTTATAGATTTTTGAATGATCATTCACTGTATGGGTTTCATGAATACAGATGAGATGGGCCGACTTCGTTAGACGATCCACAATCACCCAAATAGCATTGTGATTCTAGACAGTTCATGGAAGACCTATAACAAAATCCATTACTATCTGATCCCATTTTCACATTGGGATAAGTAAAGATTGTGACATAATAGTTGGACTCTGATGCTCTTCTTTAACCTGGTGACAACTTAAGCATCGCGAGGTGAACTTAGACACCTTCCTATTCATGCTGCTCCACCAAAACTACACCTTAAATGCCTTATACAACATCTGTGTACCTGGATGTACATCCTATCTTGAGTGGTGGTAAGCATGAAGGAGTTGCTTCTGACAAACCATATGTACTATCATCCGATCTTTGAAGCATAAAACTGAACCCCCATCAAGTTTCCAGCCATTAATGGTTTACCTACCATTGCGTTTTGAACTTACAACCAGACATTCTGCATCAGATGTTTGTGCATCATTGGTCATCTTTTCTAAATCAGGAACAAGTGTAGTTGAAAAGAAAAAAACAACATCACCTCGGTCGCCACATTCCACAACCATGTCGGCTAAGACCAACATCAAATGCCATTTTTATGAAGCTTATTTCACTAGCTGAGCATATGGCTTTCTACTCAATGCATCTTCCACCGAATTTTCTTTTTTCGGGTGTGTAAATAAAGTAAAAGTAAAATATTTAGAGATACTCTATCCATATCCTTTTCATGAGATTCAAATCGTGTTGTGATTAAATTTTTTTTAAGATGTTTTGATTCGTAAACACATTAAATTTCTCTCCAATGAAATAAGTACTCCATTTTTGTAACACCCCAAGATTCCACTATACGCTTTTCTTTCAATAATGCAATAGCTTGCATTGTGTGCATGTTCGAGATTCTAACACACCGCGACCAATAAAAGTAGCTGTTATGAATAGTAATACCCATTTTTTTAAATTATATAAATTTTATATTTCAAAATTTATCTTATTTTTGGATACAGAATATCGAAATTATCCTTTGTTGAATTTTTGGTATTTTTCTGAGAACTTCCAATTATCAATGAATAGTGAATAATACTTAAAATTTTTTTTTAATAAAAATAATTTATTGTGATAAATTATAATATTCATTGTTTTTAAAGTATAATTAGAACATAATTTTACAATTTAATCCAATTTTGGTCATTAGAATTAATTTCACTTTGAAATTGGACATAAATGATTGTCAATCATTTGATAGATATTGTTTCTTAAAAACACATTTTTTGTTTGGACAATGGGAATTAAATATAAAAATAAATAATGCAACATTTATGTTCTGAATTTGGTAATATGGACATCATTTTGGAATTTGGAATATCAAATATAGCTTAGGGTGAATTTTTGTTATTTTTATGAAAAACATTGATTTTTAATTAAAAGTGAAACCAGTAAGTGGTAGTTAAAAAACTGATTTTTCGTTTAAATAACATTTTCCCACCACTATGATTTGAATTTCAAAAATCCGACATATATCATTATTATTAGTAAGTAAAATTTGGTTCAATGGGATGAAATGTATTTTTGGTGAATAGTAACTTTAAGTTTTATTAATCGTGATTAAACGAAATTAGTGTAATTTAAGGTAAATATAATGTTATAATAATATGAAATTACATTTACACTTGTCCTACCCTTATTTGATAAATCATGGCTGACCAAGACAACCCATGGGTCAACTTGGGGACCCCATGGAGACACTTGGTTAAGAAAATTACATTCATAACTATTTATTTAAAGTAAAAATAAAATTGTCACAAACATGTGTTGTTTTACTAAAACACTTACTACATGGGGTTATATAAGTTAAAATTTCGACTATAAAAATTCATTGGAATTATAAAACGATTTCCTACATCATGGTAAATTTTTAAAAAAATTAGACATTAAATAAAAAAATTTATTTATTACACCATGATGTTGACATGATTACCTCATTAATGAACAATTTAAATACAATGAAAAAATAAGGAATAATATAAGACTTACACTTGTATAAATCTTATTGGATTGGTGGATTTAGAACCCTTATGAACTTATCTTCAAAATATATCATTGTGGGACCATAATATTCCGAAAATCATTTTATAATAATGTAACATTTCATAAATTTCCAAAAGAGCCTCTCCTCTCGTCTTATAAATAGCCCCCACCTCTACCACCTTATTCACACCATAAAATCCATTTGTCTCTGCCAACCTCTAACCAAATACTCTATAACCATCCCTATATTACTCCTAGAAGCCTCAATTTGGGAAGAAGTCTTCCCAAGGAATCCATTGGCTCAAATCAAATAGAGTTACCCGATTTTAAGGTAATGTATTCTCTTATGTTGTTTTGTTTTTTTTGCTTATCCAACCCCTTAAACTCTTATTATTCATTCATTTTGTAACAACAACATTATCATAAATATACTAGGATTTTTTTTATTAGATTTATTTGATTTACACTTACACATACCTTCATCTAATGGTTAATGAACATTTTGTTTCTGTGGGTGGCGAATTACTGCCTCACGAAATGATGATTGTTCAGTATTCTTATAACACCTTTAATTGTGGACATTAAGAAGTCTCTATATTTATATATGATATATATTATATTTATTTTTTCCTTATGCTTCTATATTTTTCATTTATGGCATACCATTATGGTTTCCATTATGGGTAATCACGATAATTTCATTTTAGGAAGTGCGGACTACCACCCCCTCAAGGTGATTTGAATCGCTAATTCCATATGTGGGATGTATAAATGATGGAGTGAATTATATTATATATTATATTATACTGGAATTATAATATAACTTTATATCATTATGATTTCATTCCACTAAATACAAAATAGAAATGAAAGTAGCATTCATGCGTACGTACGACTTACCGTTCCATGAATGGTGCATTTCATTTCTTACCTCTAAATGTTATGTAATATTATAAATACGTTTATATAATAGATAAATATTATATATATGATATCTACATAATGAATATAATTCTGGATATAATGGATATTTTACCGCATGAAAAACTTTTAATTATAAGTTCTTTATTTTTTTCTAAACTACCAAAGATAGACAAAAAGACCGTTATTAACTTAAATAATTACATAATGATCATAACATGGTAATAAGTGAAATAAAAGGAATAATGAACTTGAAAAATGTTCTTAAGCTAGTAGATATTAACTCTAGTTTATTATACAGGAGATTAAAGAACGATCGAGTCAAGTCAGACACGAGGCAAGGGACTTCATCTCAATTTCCTTTTATTGAGGCATATTTTGTTTTATACACAACTTTATTTTGTATGGTGTATAAAAACCTTTTAATTTTATGTTTATTCAAAAATAATATTTTTCATACGAAGCGTTTTACTAAATGACAAAAAGGAATGTTTTTTTCATACGTATGTAGTGACAATGACTTCTCCGCCGCTGTGACTATTTTTTGAGTTTCGGCTTCCTCTACAAGCCAAAACATTTTTTTAATGAAATATAAATACCAAGTTTACTTTTATTTTATTTTGGTATTGAAATTGGTTTTATTATATCAATTTTTTTATCGATATCCTGTGATTGAAATGTGGTAATGTTATGTTTCCTTTATGCATGTTTTATGTGATACGATTATGTTATGGTTCATGATATGTTTAAACCTTTTCATATAAGGAATGAAATGGGATTAGTATGTGTTTGGTGGATCCCTCTATAGCTTCTCGATGCATTGGTAGGACTCATGAGACAAACTAGTTTCATGGCATTAGGCCTTGAAAAAATCTTATTTGTAGTCTTGGAACGAGACCTTGCCTATGTGGTTATGATAGTATGGCATTATGAATTCAATCATTATGAAAGTGGTTATTGATATTGTTTGCGATTATTATACTAGTAGAATATCCATGTGAATAAGAAAATGGAATTATTTCATTTTATTTTTTCCATATTATGCAAAAGTTCAATTTTAAAAGGCTTTTTTTAGAAATACATTTCCTTAAATGTTTATGTTTATTTATGATTGTTTCTGCTATATTGTTATACATACTGAGCATCTGAGCTCACCCCTTTCTATGTTTTATTTTCCTAAGATGTGATGAAATATTTTATGACTGACCTACAGGGATAGTTTGAATGGGATAAGAGTGAGGTCTATGGAGACTATGTTATTTTGATTTTTCACTTTATGATGAAATGTAACATTTATGAATGTATCTAGTGTTTCCAAAGATGCTAAACTAATCGGTCTTTCGAGACATGATATTTTTTGATCATGCCATTGTTACATAATAATGCCCCGACTCTGGGTAACTGGGGTCGGGGCATTATAGTTGGTATCAGAGGCAATTTAGTACTAACCTTGGAAGCTAGATTTAGATAAACACTGATTAGATCACATATCCCTAAGATAAACGTTGAGGATTAGTATAGAAGTACTTCATAGAATTTTGGTATTATAGAGATTTTGTGAGTTTCCGAGAAATACATCATTGTCGATATACGAGCGGGTAGAGGCGGCTCTGGAACAGATGTACCTAGAGGTAAAACCTGAAAACACAGATTTGAGCTAGACTTGAACGAGAACTGGTGCACGGCAATGGGCCTTGATGCACTCCTGGTTACGACACTCCCGAGGGATATGATTAGGATAATTCTCCTTTTTACAAACCATTATGAAAGGTTTAAGAGTATATACTTCATCTATGAAAACATCTTTATGATTATAGATTATATCCATAAACCGTTCAATTTACATTAAGTACTTTTCATGTTTGGAATTATTCATTACAATTCATAAACTAACCTAGTTTATCCTATTGTATATATATGGCGCCTAGTAGAAGGAATGTGAACTCCACCAATACGTTCGATCCAAAGAGTAAGAGGGATCATATCTTTCAATGTATTGAGCCGAAATTTAGAAAGGAAATGGTCTCTCATGTGTTCTCAACATATGAATAAATAGTATCAAGTGTTAATAAGATAAGTAAAGATATCCCTAAGTCCTATGGATTTGAAGGTAAACAAGAGAAGAAAAGGATGGAGGAGAGAAAGATGGATAAAGGGAAGAGGGAAAAGATGAATTTTACAATATGTGATAATTGTGGCAAGAAACACCTTGGAACTTTCCTGAAGGAAATGTGAGTATGTCATAAGTGTGGAGGAAAAGGACACCAAGTGCGTGACTGAAAAGATAAGAAAAAGCTTTCAAATTTACAATGCTTCATCCGAAAGGATTGGAGAAACTACGCTAACCAATGTCAAAATCATAGGAGTATGCCCCAAATGATGCTATTGGATAATAATCAAGTTATGATACTATCATATATGAGGGGGAATGATTAGAGTTCTTATGATGTTATTAAAGAATTACACCATTTGAGTGTTTTATCAATGATGTAATGGTTATAAGAATAATGTGATATATATATGGATTGTATTGAAGTTCTTGTTGTTTTCATTAAGTTTTTAATATGATGATGGTTATCATATTTTTAGTATGTGACAATAAGAGAAACATTACTTTGTTTGGGGAATCTTATGTTACAATTGATTTTGGAATTTAGAGACCCTTTAGAGAAAGTCTGGACAGAGGTATTTTGGATAACTATAAAGGTTGGAATGGATAATATTTTACATTGGATACTATTATTAAGGTTATTTTTTGATATTTATAAAAAGGACAACATGCAGACCATGTGAAAAACCGTCACGTCGGAAACATCTGTGAGAATCGAACCCACAACCATAGTGCGATTGGGATTTATCACCTACCAGTAGACTATGTGATGTCCCTAGTGTGTATAATGTAGTTTTTTAGTTCTGATAGAGTAATTATGAATTTATTTTTTGAACCCTATACGGTTAGGATAAATAGAATATTTTTTTAGTTCTATTACCATTTGGAGTGAATGATGGGTTTGTGGTAAAAATTTACTGAGGAATGAATGTCTACATGAAGAGTAAGTATATTTCCTTACGTTCTTAGTAAATCTCCTAAATAAATTCTTCAAATTTATGAAAGGTAACTTAAAACACAAAAAATTTTGTCTGTTAACTTTTCCTACTGGTGAATCAAAGATCGTTTAACCAATCACAAGTTTGTGATTTTCATGTAGCTAACATTACTCTAATCCTGTTTTTTACAACTCTCCATCAGACCTTGATGGTTTGTTTCTCCTCCATATCCTTGTTTTCATATAATCCTAGTATGGGATATCTCGGGTGACCTTCGTACTTCTCTTTCTTTCTTTTAAAGTTATATTTTTATTAACCCTATTTCCAATGTGGGTTTTCCACAAAGGTATTTTCTACTTTCAACCATTTATTTTCAAAGAACAATTTCAAATTGATAGGACACAATTTATTCATGGAGGGTAGATTTTAACACCCCAAGCTTCCACGATATGCTTTTCTTTCAATAATTCAATAGCATGCATTGTACGCAAGTTTGAGATTCAAACACACTGCGACCAATCAATGTAGCCATTATGAATAGTAATACCCACTTTTTGAAATTATATAAATTTTATATTTCAAAATGGACCTCATTTTTGGATTCAGAATATTGAAACTATCCTATGTTGATTTTTTGGAATTTTTTTGAGAACTTCCTATTTTCGATGAATAGTGAAAAATACTTAAAAACAACTTTTTTAATAAAAATAATTTATAGTGATAAATTATACTATTCAGTGGTTTTAAAGTATAATTATAATATAATATTACAATTTTTTCTAATAGTGGTCATTATAATTAATTTCACATTGAAGTTGGACAGAAATGAGTGTCAATCTGTTGATAGATATTGTTTCTTAAAAACACGTAATTTGTTTTGATAGCGGGAATTAAATATAAAAATTATTAATGAAAATTTTATTTTTTGAATTTGTTAAAATGGACATAATTTTTTAATTTGTAATATCAAATATATCTTAGAGTGAATTTTTGGTATGTTTCGGAAAAAACATCGATTTTTGATGAATAGTGAAACCACTCAGTGGTAGTTAAAAAATGATTTTTTGTTTAAATAAAATTTTACCACCTCTGTGATTTGAATTTCAAAAATTTGACATACATCATTATAATTTGTAAGTATTATGTGGTTCAATGTGATGAAAATAATTTTTGGTTAATAGTAACTTTTATGTTTTATTAATCGCAATTAAAGGTAATTAGTGTAATTTAAGGTAAATATAATGATATAATAATATGAAATTACCTTTAAAAATTTCATAACCTTATTGGATAAGTCATGGACGACCAAGAAAATCCATGGGTCATCTTGGGGACCCCATGGAGCCACATGGCTAAGAAAACGACATTAATAACGTTTTATTTAAAGTAAAAATAAAATTGTCACAAACATGTGTTGTTTTACTAAAAAAAATTATTACATGGGGTTATATAAGCAGAAATTTAAACTATAAATATTCATTGGAAATCTAAATAGATTACCTATATCGTGGTAAATTTTTTATAATTTTTATACATTAAATAAATTTATTTATTTATGACACCATGATGATGCAGTGATTACCTCATTAATGAACAATTTAAATAAAATGAAAAGATAAGGAAAACTCTAAGACATAAAATTGTATAAGACCTATTGGATTGGTGGATTTTGAAACCTTACCACCTTGACCTAAATATATATCATTTTGGGACCTTTAAAATCTGAAAAGCATTTCATAATAAAGTAACATTTCTTGAGTTTTCAAAAGAGCCCATCCTCTCCTCTTATAAAAGTCCCCCGACTGTACCACCTTATTAACACCATCAAAGTCATTTGGCTCAGCCAACCTCTTCCCAAATACTCTATAAAATTCCCTCTCTTAATCCTATAATACTAACTTTCAGATGAAGTCTTCCAAAGGATGCCTTTGGCTGAAATCAAAAAGAGTTACCCGATTTTAAAGTAATGTCTTCTCTTATGTTCTTTTGTTTTATTTTGCTTCTCCAACCCCTTAAACTCTTTTTATTACTTTATTTTGTAACAACACCAGTATATTAAATATACTAGGTTGTTTTTATGTGAATTATTTGATTTAAAATTACACATACCTTCGTCTAATGGTTAAAGAACATATCGTTTCTATGGGTGGTGAATTACTGCCTTACGAAATGATGATTGTTCAATCTTCTATTAACACCTTTGATGGTGGCCATTAAGATGTCACTATATTTATATATGATATATATTATATTTATGATTTCTTTATGATTCTTTATTTTTCATTTATGTCATACCTTTAAGGTTTCTATTATGGGTAAACACGATAATTTCATTTTAGGAATTACGGATTACCGCCCCTGAATGTTATTTGAATCGTTAATGCCATATATGGGACATATAAAGGATGGAGTAAATGATATTATATATGTTATTATACTGTAATTATAATATACCTTTATATCATTATGATTTCATTCCATTAAATATGAAATAGAAATGAATGTAGCGTTCATGCGTACGTACGACTTAACATCTCCATGAACAGTGCATTTCACTTCTTACCACAAAATGTTATGTAATATTATTAATATGTTTATATACTGGATATATATGATATATATGATATCTATATCATGAATATAATTCTGCATATAATGGATATTTTACCACATGAACAACTTATAATTATAAGAAGTTTATTTTTGACTCAAGTACCAAAGATCGACAAAACGACTGTTTTTAACTTAAATAATTATATAATATTCATAACATTTTAATAAGTGTTATCAAAGGAATAATGAACATGAAAAACGTTCATAAGAAAGTATAGAATAACTCTAGTTTATTATTTAGACAATTATAGAATGATCAAGTCAATTCGGACACGAGGTAAGGGACTTCATCTCAATCTTCTTTAATTGAGGCATATTTTGTTTTATACACAACTTTATTTTATACAGTGTATAAACCCCATTGACTTTTATGTTTATTAAAAAGGAATATTTTTTATACGAAATGTTTTATTAAATGAAAAAAGGAATTTTTTTTGTCGTATGTATGCGGCGACATTGACTTCTCCGCTGTCATGACCATTATTTGAGTTTCAGCTTCCTCTACAAGCCATAACCTTTTTTTAAATAAAAAATAAATACCAAGTTTTACTTTTCTTTTATTTTGGTATAGAAAATGGTTTTATTATATCAATGTGTTTTATCAAGATATTGTTTTTGAAATGTGGAAATGTTATGTTCCCATTATGTATGTTTTATGTTATACCATTATGTTATGGTTTATGATATGTATAAACCTTTTCATATAAGGAATGCATTGGACTTAGTATGTGACGGGTGGAGCCCACTATAGCTCCTTGATGCATCGGTAGGTCTCATGAAACAAACTAGTGTCTTGGCACGAGGCCTTGACAAAATCTTATTTGTAGTCTTGGAAAAAGGCCTTGGCTACGTGGTTATGATAGTAGGGAATTAGGCATTCCATCATTATGAAAGTGGTTATTGATATAGCATGTGATTATTCGACTAGTAAAATATCCATGTGAATAAGTAAATGGTATTATTTCATTTTATTTTTTCCATATTATGCTAATGTTAAATTTTAAAAGACTCTTGTTTTAGTTATAAATTTCCTAAAATGTTTATGTTTATTTATGAAAGTTTTCACTGTATTGTTATCCTTACTCTGCATCTGAGATCACCCCTTTCTATGTTTTATTTTCCCAGGATGTGAAGAAATATTTTATGACTGACCAACTGGGATAGTCTAAAGGGGATCGTAGTGTGGACTATGAAGACTATGTTATTGTGATTTTTTACTTTATTATGTAATGTAATATTTATGAATGTATCTAGTGTTTCCAAGGATACTAAACTAATCGGTCATTTGAGACTTGATCTTTTGTGATCATGCCAATGTTACCAAATAAAGCACCGACTCTGGGTAACTGGGGTCGGGGCATTACAATTTTTTCAAAGCATGGATGACTACAACAAACTCAAAATTATGTGTTTGGTAATTATTTATAATTAAATCTCAAATGGCTTGAACCATAAGCATACACATGATCTCATTTCATGAGAACACAACCCAACCCTGATCCTAAAGCATCACAATACACCACATACCCCTGTCCTTATTCTGGAAATATCAAGATAGGTGCCAATGTAAGCTGAAATTTTAATTCCTTAAAGGATTTCTGACATTCTTCTATCCAATGGAAGAGAGCATTCTTTTTAGTCAGAGCTGTCATTGGTCAAGCTAGTCGTGAGAAATCATGAACAAAGAATCGGTAGTAACTAGAAAGCCCAAGAAAAATACATATCTTGAACACATTCTTCGGTGGTTGCGAAGAGATAATGGATTCTATATTTTCGGTATCAATATAAATACCTTTCTCAGAAATGAAATGTCCAAGTAAACATACTTCCTATATCCAAAAATCACACTTTGATGAAATTTCATACAAGTGATGATATTTTAAGATTTGTAACACTTTTTCTAGGTGCACCTCATGCTTAACCCTTGTCTTTGAATACACAAAGATATTGTCAACAAAAATCACAACAAAAGAATCCAGATATCATTGAAATATCTGATTCATCATATCCATGAAGACTGTTGGTGCATTAATTAGACCAAAAAGCATGACTACATATTCGTTTTGGCCATATCTACCTTTGAAAGCTGTCTTTGGAATATCCACCTTCCCAACTCGCAATTGGTGATATCCTGATCGCAAGTCAATCTTGGAGAACCACTAAGAACCCCTTAATTGATCGAAAAAATAATCATTTTTTGAATGTGGATATATATTATTTATCATAACTTAGTTAAGCTTACGATAATCAACACACAACCAAACAGTTTCATCTACCTTCTTCACAAACAACACTGGTGCTTCCCATGGATAAAAACTTGGTTGAATGAAACCCTTTCCTTTTAACTCCTCTAACTACACTTTAAATTTCCATTAATCTATTTGTGCCATCCTATAAGACGGAAGGGAAATTGGACTGGGCCCTGGAAGGAGATTAGCTATAAACTCCACTTCCCTTAGAAGTGGCAACACTGAGATGTTCTTGGAAAATACATCTGGATATTGATCCACAACCGCTAGAAGATGATTTTCATCTATATCTTCCATTGTTGATAAATACAAAACCACTAAATGATATGGTATCATGTAAACAGTTGGTTCCAACCAATCTGTTGCACCCATCTTTGCACTCTTTTCCCCTCTAAAGAAATGTCTAATGCCATCCTTCGTCAAAAAAGTCACCGTTTGTGCATAGTAATTGATGTTGTTATTAAACAACACCAACCAATCCACTCCGAGAATTATGTCATAAACATCCATCTAATGAACTGTGAAATCAAAAATCAATTTTATGTCCTCCACAACTAAACGACACGCTCGACATAGAATGTCTGGATAAAATCTTTGACCTAGATGAATTTGTAGTTTTAAAAGGATAAGGATTCATTTCTACATGTAAATACAACATATCAATGATACATGAAGTAGGAAATGAATGTGGATCACCTATATCAAACAAATATTGCATCAACATGGATATTAAAAGAAATGTGCATTGAACTCTGGATGATCATCACAAATCATCCACTAAAACTTGATTAGATCCAAGCAGAAGCATGATTTCCATGGTCTTCTCTTTATTTTCCTACTGACACTTCCCTTTCTGAGGAGTGTCATGAACAACTAACCTCAGAGGTTTATGAAAATATCACTAAAGATGTCCCATCTTGTTACAATTATGAATTTTTCGAGGTTGTTCCTTACAATCCCGCTTGTTGTGGCTTATAGAACCACACTGGAAACATACAACATACACATGGGTCTCAGATGATGTTTTAACAATCTTGTGGTCCGATTTAGATGTGTTATTCCTCCTTGAGAAAAGGTGTATGATTCCCTGTTGTTGTTAGTGTTAGAGTTCTCAGCTCCTGTAGTGAAGATAATTGTACTTCCTCCATTTGGATTTTCATTAGTGATAGATATCATAAACAAAGTATCTGGTTCCAGTCCCAACTCAACGGTTTTAAAAGCCTAAGCAATGCTTTGGACAAACTGTTAGTTCACATGTGGTTCAGATGCAACCACCTTCTCACTGGCCTCTTCATACTTGTTTCTATGATGCATATCAGTTTCCATTTCCCAAACCAACAACAAACTCCATCAATCTCACTCTCTATCACTGTTGTCTTAGCATTTCAAATTCTATCACATCATGTATCACAACATTGTTTTGAAAATTAGATTTTTCCATGTTCCAACATTTTGAAAACATTCAACATTCTTTTTGAAAATCAACGCATTATCAAAATATAAAATATACACTGTTTTCAAAATCATTTAGTTGAAAACAATCATTGAATTTTAAAAAAAAAATCACCTTTCCCAAAATCATAACTCATTCCTCACAATGAGATATGAAATCCTAGTGGGATTTCAATCCTCTACAATGCATTTCATTCTCATATCATTGGTTAAACCTATGACAATGTGATATCCAACATTCTAGAAGTGTATCCAAACCACTTATGTACCCAACACCCTGGTTTCATGAAGTTCTATCTAAAATTTCTACCTAAGAAATAGACAAGAAGGAATTTCAAATCCAAGACCTAGAACACTAATGACCACTTTTTAGTCATAGAACGAAGTAGTTGATACCATTTGTAATGTCCTGCCAATTCCCATTGTCTTGAGAGCTCAATGAGTCATTACTAGGCCTTAACCGACATCCCCAAGATGCCAAAGGCTGGTAATAAATGCAGAAGGGTTTCTTATACCAGTGGGGGACAATTTACCCATTATTAAATAACCTAGTAAACTAACCAACTATACTCAAACATTCACTATATGATTCATGAACAACTGAAAGACAACTAAACACACTTCATTTATGTCAAACCACATCAGAGTACACCATAGTAGAAGACCAAACCAAATATCAAAGTGCACAATACATAAACAAATCAAGACTCTTAGAAGATACTAAGACTCCATGCTCCACAAGCTCCATGCTCCACAAGCTCCATGCTCCATAATATATCCGAAGCATCACCACGAGCCACTAGCAAAAAGATGCTTTACCTTTACCTGTGTCCCTGAACACGACATATGCAAAATCACTAAAGTCACAAAGAAGGGGTGAGTATTAAACACAGTCAGTTTTCCCCAATAACTTCGCTACACATGCCACTAAGATAAAAGATTTAGCAACAATTATATAAAAAAAATTTATATAAAACATTTTCTCAAATGCTGTTTATAACTAAATATAAACTTATTTCCAAAACCATTTATAACCAAAAGAAACCAAGAGCAATTGAAACCAATTTTCCAACAAGTTATTTTTCCATAAATATAACCAATCAATCTTTAAAACTATTTCACAAAATTCCTTTTTGACATGCTCAATCATTCCCCTACCCATGGAATCAACCATGCATGCAACGTTATGATAGTTCCATACTCATCGTCGATTTCTCATCGATCTACCATGTCGTCACATGGTAATTATTTCCCAAGTCCATTAATTATTTGGCACTGAGCACAAGGTCATATTTCAACCAATCCCCATATATATAATTCCCAAGGGCCATTAAATGATGGGAACCAAGTGCAAGGTAATATTTCAACCAAGCCCCAAACATGCAACATGAAAACACACCACATATTACCAATGATCATTGCCAAACACCCTTTATATAAACCATGATTTATTGTAAACCATTTCCATCAAAACCATTTCAATTCGAAACCATTTCAATAAAACTCCATTTTTATTGAAAACCAAATCCAATAAAGTCATTTGAATCTCAATCCATATCAATAAAACAATATTTTTATTGAAAACCCATTTCTCATCAAACCATTTACAATTTCAGAAAATTCATAATTATAATCAACATTTTAAGTTTAGGAAGCCAAATCACTTTTCACAAAAAATCACCCAGATTTCACAGTTTCAACAAAACCATAAATCATCACATAAGAATATTTATTACATGATTTGAAAAATTAAATCCATTAAAATAATAAATTTGATTCTAAGCCAACCATTTATAACAAAACGAGTAATGAGTGAAGCCACCTACCTCAAAGGCTTTGACGAAAACCACAACAGTCAAAGAATGCTCAAGAGAACTGGGTCAATTCACCAAGGATACTCCTTAGATCTCTTCTCCTAACAAATACCAAGAATAAATATCACATATTTGGTATCCAAATACATAGATAAACCCATAACGAGCATTGATCTACAAAACTGAGAGAAGAGGAGAATTAGATCTATGTAGATATAATAAAATGATAGAGAACAAAGAATAACATTCACATACCTCAAGATATCGGCTTCGATTCTCCAAGAGAATCCTTCGGATCACCATTAGAACAATGGGGGAACACTACATGACTATAGGAGAACTAAAATCCCATGTTATGGCCGCATAAGATCTTAAGAAATCCATTTAGAGGCTAAAGGAGTGAGATCCACGATTTAAGGATCTCATTTATATGCCCTCACAGTTACTGCACACTGTTTGAAAAACCCTTGCGCTAATCGTGCGTTAGCTACTGCATCGACTGTAACAGCCCGAGATTTTATGAAAAATATTCATTTTAATTTCACTAATGTCTTGTGTTGTACGCTACACCAAAAGGAGCGTGCACAACACGCATCCTTGACTTGCCTTGCATTACACGCAATCACAACCTTCCTCGATAGCGTGTGTAGTACGCAATACTGAGTTTCACTAAACAACGATATTCTATTAAAATATTATTAAAAATAACCGTTATGAATAGTAATAACCAGTTTTTAAATTTTAGAAATTTTAGCTCTAAAAATGGACTTCATTTTTGGATTCGGAATACCGAAATTAGCCTAGGGTGAAATTTTGGTATTTTTCTGAAAACATTCAATTTTTGATGAATAGTGAAACCACTAAGTGGTAGGTTAAAAACTGAATTTTGCATAAAACATAATTTTACCGCTTTTGTGAATGGAATTTCGAAAATCCGACAGACACGGTTGATATCAGTAAGTAAAATGTGGTTCAATGAGATAAAAATAATTTTTTGGTGAATAGTAACTTTTTACTTTTTTTACTGCGGTTAATAGTAAATAGGGTAACTAAGGGTAAAAATGATATTAATATTACCCTAACACATGTCCTAATTCTATTGGATAAGTTTAATTCGACCACAAACAAACTTAGGAATAACATATGACCATTTAGGCCCACTTGGGTTAGATTAGGACATTTATTATTAATTTATTTAAAGAAGGGTTAAAATAGTTAAAATCAAAGTGTAATAAGTAAATCATTTTTAATATGGGGTTATACATAAGATAAATTCTACTATAAATATTCATTAGAAAGATAAAAAGACTTCCTACATAATGATATTTTATTTATAATTTTTAGACTTTAAATAAATTAATTTATTTATGACACAACGATGATGCAGTATTTACCCTTTTAAGGAAATATTAACATAATTGATGTTATAAATGCTCAAATGAATGTAATTTGAGACTTTTTATGAATTACACTAATTTTATAGGTTACTATGATATATTAGTGTTGATTTAATCAACTTGGTTAGAACATATAATTCTGTTATGACTTTCACAAAAATCATATATCAAATAGTGTCAAAATTGACACAAAATAGTTTTTAAATAATATATTATATTATTAATTGTTATTTTATTCCTAAAAATCTAAGGTTAGGCCAAATGACTTAGATCAGGATATATATATTAATAATAAACAATTTGGGGTTCGTTTGGCATGTTATTGTAAGTGTATTAACCATATAGTGAAAGAAAACAAAAAGACACGGTAAAGGTTAAATTATTTAACTTAGAGTTAAATCTAATTGATAAGGTTACAATAATACCCTAAACTTGTCTAAATCCTATTGGATGATATGATTTCAACCCATACCCACTTTAGTTTCGAAATAAGACCCTTTGGAACCATTATAAACCGATTTTGACTTTAATATAAAATAATATTTTGAGATATTCCTAAGGTGCCCCTCTCCTCCCTTATAAAAGGGTACCTACTCCCCCTCCTCCCCACACCAATTTGAGCACTCAAGCTCGGCCAACCCCTGCCATTTTCTCCTCTACACTTCCCTAGAATAATCCTAGAGGTCCTGGTCTTCTTCAAAGACCAATCTTAGTTCCCTAAGTGGAGGATTCAACGAAGAGTTCCAAAGAAGAGGTAATATCCATTACTGATCTTTTCAATTTCTTTCTTCTTAAACTTCTTATTCTTTAGTTGATTCATGATAAAGTAATAACATCAGTATTACTTTCATACTGATATGTTATTATAAATATGAAACAACCCTAATTTACCTTCTATCCATCCTACGGAAAAAAAATGAAATCACCGCGCGTGCGTACGTACGGAATACCGTCTCCACGCCGTGGTGTAATCTATTTTTCCACCATCACATTACAAGGATGGGTATAATGGTGTAATTAGTAACTATTTATGATTATTATAAATTAATATTGATATTGAAATAATATATATATATACTCCAATATAGTTCCACGATCAAAGGAACGATATCATCACTCGTGCGTACGTACGGAATACCGTCTCCACGATGTGATGCGACTCGTTCTACAAGATCATCATTACATAGTAATTATATAAATGAATTGAATGAATAAATATGATATATGTTACACTAATACCATTCTGGATATAAGGTAGCTATAACCTTAAAAGAAGAATAAGAATGTATTCGGAAAAACACGCATAAGAACAAAAGGCAATAAAGACCCGAGTAACAAGTAACAGTGAAATATTACTAACAAGAAGCTAAGAATATGACCATATAGGATATCATATCAATATTTATGATTCTGGAACAAGTCAATAACATTATTTAAACCATTATACAGAAACTTCGGACACGTACAAAGCAAATCCGACCTAAGGTAAGGGAAAATATCACAATCTCATTTTTTTATCCGAGATTGTTTATTCGTAAGTATTTACTGGGGTGTATTTTATCATCCAAATCCATGTTTCATCAATATGTAATATTATTTCCATCCACCTACAATTTTTTATATCCATTTTTACCCTTTGGTTAGTTTTTAGTAATATGTATGAAAGGAATCTTTTGTCATTTTTCGTACGAGGTACTTTTTGACTTTTCCGACAAAAGTACGAAGAATGTTTTTTTAACTTATACGGCATGAATGGATTTCAAAAAAATTATTTCCAAGATGCTTCCTTTACAAGTATTCATGTTTATTTTTAATCAACTTCTTTTATTTTAAAATTGTATGACATGTTAAGAAAGGAAAAGTGTTTTTGAAGTAGAAAGGATATTTTCCTCAAGAATGAAGTTCAAGTATTTTATCAAAATTATTTTCCATCTAAGATAATAAAAGGGTTCTGTTTTTATCCCTATTATTACATGGATTTGATTATGTTGTGATGGAAACATTTTTATGAATTCCTTTATCTTATATGAATTGTTTTATGATGTCATGTTGTTTAAGAATCCCATTTTTATTACATGGGTTATGCGATGATGTATGATTAATGATTATGTGGCACAATAAGAAAGGATTCATTATAAGATGGGTGGGACCTATATCTCCCTCCAATGCATTGGGTAATGATTTTATATCTCATGAGATAGACATGGCTGAAATGGTAGGTTATACCGGTTCAGTGAAACAGGACTGAAACGAGGGTTACCCGATTCAGAATGGGACTTTGTCCACTAAGATAGTCTTGGAAATGAGTCTTGACTAACAAGAAATGATTTTCTATGATTATGTGTCAATGCCACAAAGTTTCATGTTTTAAGTTATGATTATTGTGATTACATTTCACTACCATGATTTACCCCATGTTATGAAATTATGATCTCTTTTGCAGGTTAAAATTTCCAAAAGTTATGTGCTTATGCATATGATGTGATTGATATTTCTTTTGTTTACCCTTAATGAGCATTTGAGCTCACCCTTTTGTGTTTTCTTTTCCCCAGGATATAAAGAAAGGTTTTAGGTAAAAAAAAAGAAGATCTTTATGGGAGATTTTGAAGATCTTTCACCATGATTAGAAGATTACGATCTGAGTTTCCAAAGACACTAAACTATTACGAACCTTGTGTGTGTGTTTTTGTTATGTACTAAGTATTCCGCAAAAGTAATGTAAAGTCAATGTACGTCAGTCTTCGGGTCTCTACAGTTGGTATCAGAGGAAAGGTTTAGTCAACCTTTGGAAACTAGGATGCGAAAACGTTAGTGAGATCCCTAGAGATATTTCTACGGTATGTCTAGGGATGTCCCTAAGGATAAGTATACGTATATGTTATAGTACTAGAACTACTCTAACGATCATAGAATTAAACCTAAGATGTTAGATATTGAAGGTAATCCCCCCTTATTATGTTGTTTTCCCTAGCATGATTTTTCCCTCTCACACTATTCTTTTTGGGTTTTAGACGATGGATGGAACCCGAAGGAACCGTGTTGATCAATGCAATGGACAATGAAATGATTGTCCTCCTGAACAAACAAATGTTATGGGAGATGGAGTGAAAAATCTTATTGCTATACTTACACAAGCTATGAATCATTCTGGACTTCCAAATGAGCAGAGAAGGGAACAATATTCTATTGAGTCCTTCATGAGGCAACGTCCACCTTCTTTCAGTGGGTCTTCTGATCCACTTGTTGCTGAACAATGGATCAGTACCACTGAAAAGATATTTTCAGTTCTTCAATGTTCTGAACATGATAAAGTCATCTTAGCAGTATATCGTTTGGAAGGTGAAGCTGATCAGTGGTGGAATCTTATCAAGAATACAAGGCAAAGATATGAAATTGAGTCCATGGAATGGGACGATTTCAATAACTTATTTTTCAATAAGTACTTCCCTCGTATTCTTCGAACAAAGATGGAGAAGGAGTTTCTTGAACTAAAGCAAAAGGATGAGGAATCTGTTGGTATATACGAAGCGAATTTTACAAGACTTGCAAGGTATGCATCTGGCATTATCATCCAACCTGAAAGTAAAGTTGATCTATTTTTCAGTGGCTTAAAACCAAGTCTTCGAAGGGCATTATCTATTAGAGACTTCAGTAGCTATGAAGAAATTGTGCGTTGTGCTATCAAGGTAGAAATGGAAGTTGGTGTTACATATCCATCTCATGGTTTTGACAAGAAACGAAAGATGGAGTTCAAGGAGAAATCTCAGAATAATGGTGAAAAGAAGATGAATGTTTCCTTATGCACAAAGTGTGTAAAGAAGCATGGTGGAGATTGTCATAAAGGGACTAGAAAATTTTTTAAGTGTGGAAAAGAAGGTCATCGAGCAGCTGAGTGTCGAAGTAATGGAAAAAGGGTTTCTAATGATGTGAATAAAGCAAACACTGTAGAGAACGCACCACCAACACTTCAATGCTTCATGTGCAAGGAAATGGGGCATTATGCTAATAAATGCCCTAATCCAAGGGTTAGTGATGATCAACATGAGCAACCACTGAAGGCAAAGGACAAAGGGAAGTCACATGCGATCACTATTGGCAATGTTGAATATGACAACGATGTGGTGGAATGATTAAATGTTGTATCATTGAGTATTGCAATATTTATTGATGTGGTATTCAAAGTGATTGAGATATTTTTTGGAAATAAGATGATATGCGCATAATGAAGGGAAAACGAGAAAATGAAATGTTTAATAGTATTCATGAGCTCATGATTGATATAAGGACTAAGTGATATCATGGATTGAGTATATAAAATTTTGCGGATTTTGGTATGTGGAAAGTGTTAACTTTAAACTGCATTCATGTTTTCACTAAGGTATTCAAGAGAATACATGATTAAGGACTTTGAATGTTTGGAATGTGAGAAACAAAACATATCTTATGATATATGGAGATCAATGATGGTATTAAATCTCTGGTAATTGTTTTCAATATGTTATGAGAGTGGACTGCAGTATTATGGATAAGCCTAAAGATTGAAATGGATTATGTTGGACATAAGTGAGTATTGTTTAAGAATAGAATTTTTTTTTTCGATATTATTGATGGGATGTTATAGTAATGTAGTTTTAGAAAAAGGACAACCTGCAGGACGGGCGACAGCCCATCGCTTCGGACAAGGCTATGGGAATCGAACCCACAACTGAAGTGCGACTGGCCTTTATCGCCTACCACTGGCCTACAGGAAGTCTCTGTTTAGTAGAAACTAGTTTTATTATATTATGCAGTACGATATATGAAGTATAAGTCCATTTTAGGAACCATATGTGATTAATCTCACTATAGATCGACTTATGTATATAATTTTTTGCTAACCTTTTGTTTGAGACAGATGGAATGACCCGTCATTCTATCACATGATCTGCTAACACTTCACGAATAACAAATTCAACTTCATTTATTTAAGAGATAAAGTGGAAATTGTTCAAGGCATGAACAATAGTGAGATTTTACCAAAATAAAGAAAGTATTTATTCTAATTCAAATTTTCAACTTTAGGGAAATGATATTGAAAACCAAAAATGTTGTCCTTGTGATCTTATACCTGATGAATCGGATGGTACCTTAGATCGTCACAAATTTATGGATTTGTGATTGTTGGATTTTCAATAGCCATGTTCTCTACCACTCTCCATTAGAACATGATGGTTAAATTTTTCTTCCATATCCATATTTTCACCTATGTGGAAACCCAGTGATTAGTTTATTTGGGTAATCATTACATTTCATACTTTAGTTTTTAAAGTCAAGTTTTGGTATTCCTTTTTACGATGTGGGTTTCTATTAAAGAAACTTTCGAATAGTAAACCATATATAACCCCGACGAATTTCGAGGGCGAAATTCATTTTAAGGGGGGTAGAATGTAACAGCCCAAGATTTTATGAAAAATATTCTTTTTAATTTCACTAATGTCTTGTGTTGTACGCTACACCAAAATGAGCTTGCACAACACGCATCCTTGACTTGCCTTGCATTACACGCAATCGAAACCTTCCTCGATAGCGTGTGTAGTACGCAATACTGAGTTTCACTAAACAACGATATTCTATTAAAATATTATTAAAACTAACCATTATGAATAGTAATAACCACTTTTTAAATTTTAGAAATTTTAGCTCTCAAAATGGACTTCATTTTTGGATTCGGAATACCGAAATTAGCATAGGGTGAAATTTTGGTATTTTTCTGAAAACTTTCAATTTTTGATGAATAGTGAAACCACTAAGTGGTATGTTAAAAACTGAATTTTGCATAAAACATAATTTTACCGCTTCTGTGAATGGAATTTCGAAAATCCGACAGACACGGTTGATATCAGTAATTAAAATGTTGTTCAATGAGATAAAAATAATTTTTTGTTGAATAGTAACTGTTTACTTTTTTTAACGCGGTTAATAGTAAATAGGGTAACTAAGGGTAAAAATGATATTACTATTACCCTAACACATGTCCTAATTCTATTGGATAAGTTTAATTCGACAAAAAACAAACTTAGGAATAAAATATGACCATTTAGGCCCACTTGGGTTAGATTAGGACATTTATTATTAATTTATTTAAAGAAGGGTTAAAATAGTTAAAATCAAAGTTTAATAAGTGAATCATTTTTAATATGGGGATATACATAACATAAATTCGACTATAAATATTCATTAGAAAGATAAAAAGATTTCCTACATAATGATATTTTATTTATAAATTTTAGACTTTAAATAAATTAATTTATTTATGACACAACGATGATGCAGTAATTACCCTTTTAAGGAAATATTAACATAATTGATGTTATAAATGCTCAAATGAATGTAATTTGAGACTTTTTATGAATTAAACTAATTCTATAGGTTACTATGATCTATTAGTGTTGATTTAATCAACTTGGTTTGAACATATAATTCTGTTATGACTTTCACAAAAATCATATATCAAATAGTGTCAAAATTGACACAAAATAGTTTTTAAATCTAATATTATATTATTAATTGTTATTTTATTTCTAAAAATCTAAGGTTCGGCCAAATGACTTAGATAAGGATATATATATTAATAATAAACAATTTGGGGTTCGTTTGGCATGTTATAGTAAGTGTATTAACCATATAGTGAAAGAAAACAAAAAGACACGGTAAAGGTTAAATTATTTAACTTAGAGTTAAATCTAATTGATAAGGTTAAAATAATACCATAAACTTGTCTAAATCCTATTGGATGATAGGATTTCAACCCATCCCCACTTTAGCTTCGAAATAAGACCCTTTGGAACCATTATAAACCGATTTTTACTTTAATATAAAATAATATTTTGAGATATTCCTAAGGTGCCCCTCTCCTCCCTTATAAAAGGGTACCTCCTCCCCCTCCTCCTCACACCAATTTGAGCACTCAAGCTCGTCCAACCCATACCATTTTGTCCTCTCCACTTCCCTAGAATAATCCTAGAGGTCCTGGTCTTCTTCAAAGACCAATCTTAGTTCCCTATGTGGAGGATTCAAAGAAGAGTTCCAAAGAAGAGGTAATATCCATTACCGATCTTTTCAGTTTCTTTCTTCTTCAACTACTTCTTCTTTAGTTTTTTCATGATAAAGTAATAACATCAGTATTACTTACATACTGATATGTTATTATAAATATGAAACAACCCTAATTTACCTTCTATCCATCCTACGAAAAAAAAATGAAATCACCGCGCGTGCGTACGTACGGAATACTGTCTCCATGCCGTGGTGTAATCTATTTTTCCACCATCACTTTACAAGGATGGGTATAATGGTGTAATGAGTAACTATTTATGATTATTATAAAGTAATATTGATACTGAAATAATATATATATATACTCCAATATAGTTCCACGATCATAGGAACGATATCATCACTCGTGCGTACGTACGGAATACCGTCTCCACGATGTGATGCGACTCGTTCTACATGATCATCATTACATAGTAATTATATAAATGAATTGAATGAATAAATATGATATATGTTACACTAATACCATTATGGATATAAGGTATCTATAACCTTAAAAGAAGAATAAGAATGTATTCGGCAAAACACGCATAAGAACAAAAGGCAATAAATACCCGAGTAACAAGTAACAATGAAATATTACTAACAAGAAGCTAAGAATATGACCGTATATGATATCATATCAATATGAATGATTCTGGAACAAGTCAATAACATTATTTAAACCATTATACAGGAGCTTCGGACACGTACAATGCAAATCAGACCTGAGGTAAGGGAAAATATCACAATCTCATTTTTTATCCGAGATTGTTTATTCGTAAGTATTTACTGGGGTGTATTTTATCATCCAAATCCATGTTTCATCAATATGTAATATTATTTCCATCCACCTACAATTGTTTAAATCCATTTTTACCCTTCGGTGATTTTATAGTAATATGTATGAAAGGAATCTTTTATCGTTTTTCGTACGAGGTACTTTTTGGCTTTTCCGACAAAAGTACGAAGAATGTTTTTTTAACTTATACGGCATGGATGGATTTCAAAAAAATTATTTCCAAGAAGCTTCCTTTACAAGTATTCAAGTTTATTTTTAATCAACTTCTTTTATTTTAAAATTGTATGACATGTTAAAAAGGAAAAGTGTTTTTGAAGTAGAAAGGATATTTTCTTCAAGAATGAAGTTCAAGTATTTTATCAAAATTATTTTCCATCTAAGATAATAAAAGGGTTCTGTTCTTATCCCTATTATTACATGGATTTGATTATGTTGTGATGGAAACATTTTTATGAATTCCTTTATCTTATATGAATTGTTTTATGATGTCATGTTGTTTAAGAATCCGATTTTTATTACATGGGTTATGCGATGATGTATGATTTATGAATATGTGGCACACATAAGAAAGGATTCATTATAAGATGGGTGGGACCTATATCTCCCTCCAATGCATTGGGTAAAGATTTTATATCTCATGAGATAGACATGGCTGAAATGGTAGGTTATACCGGTTCAGTGAAACAGGACTGAAACGAGGGTTACTCGATTCAGAAAGGGACTTTGTCCACTAAGATAGTCTTGGCAATGATTCTTGACTAACAAGAAATGATTCTATATGATTATGTGTGAATGCCACAAAGTTTCATGTTTTAAGTTATGATTATTGTTATTACATTTCACTACCATGATTTACCCCATGTTATGAAATTATGATCTCTTTTGCAGATTAAGATTTCCAAAAGTTATGTGCTTATGCATATGATGTGACTGATATTTCTTTTGTTTACCCTTACTGAGAATTTGAGCTCACCCTTTTGTGTTTTCTTTTCCCTAGGATATAAAGAAAGGTTTTAGGTAAAAAAGGAAGATCTTTATGGGAGATTTTGATGATCTTTCACCACGATTAGAAGATTACGATCCGAGTTTCCAAAGACACTAAACTATTATGATCCTTGTGTGTGTGTGTTTTTGTTATGTACTAAGTATTCCGCAAAAGTAATGTAAAGTCTATGTACGTCAGGCTTCAGGTCTCTACATCGACTGCCCTTATTGTACGGTTTAGCCAAATGGTTAGACAAACCATGCACCGACTGTGCGGAAGCTGGTGCCTCCAAGACCCACTGCGTACGAATTGGCCTCACGGTTTAGAAAAACTGTTCACCTCACAAATGACTTCCCCTTTGACTCAAAACATCATTCCAAGTTCTCCCGACTCACCCATTCAACACCCATAACTTTAAAACCATGAAAAACATCATGTAATGGTTACATACCAAAAACTGAGGGTACTAGAAGTCACAATACACTTCTTGGAATCTTGAGAATATAAAACATAAGTAATGGGTGAGCTCAGATGCTCAGTAAGGGTAAAACATTTCGCCGAAGATAACATAAAAAAATATCCAACGTGAATAATTGAATAGACATGTGATTAAAAATAATAAAAATGAACATTTTATCGAAGAAATATGAACATATTTATTAATTCTATAATAAAACAATGTCATGGGTATTATACTAGTCCAATAACCACATGAACCATCAATATTATTTTCATAATGAGGGAATCTATAATACCAGACATTTTGAAACATTTTGTCAAGTCCTTAGCAAAGTTATCTAAAAATGATGTAGGCCATGGACAAAAATATATATCAAATTGTAAATGGACCCAGCCAATTCCACGTCTAATTGTCACAAGAGACATACCGATGAATTGATGAGCTATATGGGGCACAACCAATCACTTACTAGGTCCAGTACATTCTTCGTATGAAAAGGTTGAAATATAACATAAACATTTGTATGACAACTAGCATACAAAATGTCAATACTTTAACCATAAACATTGAATGGTATAAAAATAACACATCCATGGTCAAACATATCACAAAACCTTCAATAAATTATGGAATATTTATATCATAATATATAAATTTCAAACAAGTTTAAAATCCATTAAAAGATGTTGACATATATGAAAATGATTTGTAATACTCTTTGAAAGAGATATTCCTTTTTTAGGAAATCATTTAAAATTTACATAATTTATAATTTAGTTCATTTAAAATATATTTTTTAATTAAAGTGTCACATACCACTTTGAAACATTTGAAAGTAATTAACTTTTTAAAACAAACATGTCTATATAAATAAATCTTTAAAACCATTTTATAAAAAATGACATTAATGAGAAATTTTTAGAAGAATAAATCATTTTAACATTTAAAATGATGTTTTAGCAAAGATTTCCTTAAAAATAATCCAATTGAAAACACTTTTATTAAAAATTCTCATGGATAATAAATATTTCCTAGTATATACTCACGTAAAAACAACCTCAGATAATAAAGAGATCGTGAAATTAACCATTACCTTTCCCTTTCCTTTGGTTGAGGGTACATTTGTCCTCCTGTATAATTACCATAGTATGTTATTAAATTATACCAGAACAATATTTATATTTAATATATCATACATGATTCCATTATGACATTATATAACCCATTTAATAATGATTTCTATGTTAAATTAACGTTTTGGTTATTAATCGCTATCTTTATCGTACATGTTTTAACTTGTTATTCTTGATCGTATCACATAAATCATGCTTTATAGACTTCCATAATATAAAAAAATACAAATATATCATCTATATATATATATATAATATAAATATGTATAATATATAGTTATATGAAATGGAAAACACCTTTTATTAAGACGGTTGGTCGTACGTACGCATAAACATTGTTTCCGTTTTAACTTCGTATTGAACAAAAGTAAGTGAAAAATATATATGTAAGTACATAAATAAATATATATATATATCCAGTAGAATTATTATGTCATATATTACATACCTATTAATAATATATATATTTATAATCATTATTTAATGGTCAACGTGGAAATTAATCCAATCGTGTTGTGGAGACGGTAATCCGTACGGACGCACGAGTGAAATATTATTATATTGATGGTGAAATACTATGTCACTGGATGGTATATCATATATAAAGAATCATATACATTTTTTTTATTATTTACATCATTTGTACTCACTATTATACCGATCCAAATAATGAATTTTTTGAATAACAAACTACACCAGAACGTGGAGACGATAAGCCGTAAGTACACACGTAAGGTGACTTTTCCATTTATAGGATGGATAGATTAACGAATATGGTTGTTACATATTTATAATAACATCACAATATGTACGATTTACTGGATATATTATTTTGGTATGGAAATAACAACGAAATAGGATGTGGAAGAAGAAAAGGACTTGAAAGAGGGTGGTGAAATTATTACCTCTTTTTAGGTGTTTCCTTTTGAGTTTATCAAAAATGATCCATAAGATAAAATTAAGATCAATGTAATGACTCTAGGTTGATGTGAGTGAAGTTGGGATAATATTTGGGTAGGTTTTGGCCGAGCCAAATGGCTTTGGAGGTGTGATTCTGAGAGAAAGGCAAGTTCCCTTTTATAAGAAGGGTGAGGGTCACTTTTGGAAAAGATTAAAATATTAATTTATTATAAAATCAAATTTGGTTTATAATGGATCTAGATGAATTTATTTCGTTTCTTGGGTGGTTATGGGTCAAAATGATCTCATCTAGTAGGTTTTATACAAGTTTGGGTTAAATTTTTAACATTATCATTTAGATTTAACAATTAGATAAATAGTTTATCTTTCACATAGTGTTCTTGTAATCTTACATTATATGGTTAATAAACATACTCTAAACTTACAAGAGAACCTCAAGTGGTTCATTAATAACATATTTAATTTTATTTATGAAGTTTTGTGGATCCTTGTATTTTTTGTAATATTATATCAACCAATAATATAGTATTTTTCAAAAAAATTAATTTATATCAATTTTGACACAATTTGGTATTTTTTTTTTGAAAGTCATAAAAACCTTATCACTTCAAAACATCTTTATATAATCAACTCTTATATGTCTTATTAACCTAGAAATTTAGTGTAATTCCTCAGAAGTATAAATTTACATTTATTTTGATATTTATAATATCAATTATTTTAATATTTCAATAATAATGTAATTATTTCATCATAATTGATTCATAAGAAAATTTAATTATTTAATGCCTAAAATTTTATATAATATAAATGTAAGTATGAAATACTTTTATATTTCTAATTAATATTTATTGTCAAATTTATATTATGTGTAACCCTTTATTCAAATTGTTTTAGTTATTAAACATTGAATTTAACACTATTAACTCTTCTTTAAATAAAATAATTATAAATGTCCTAATCTAATACATTAGGACCATAGATGATAATTTTTTATTCCCAATTTTTTTTTGGTAAAATTAAACTTATCAAATAGAATTAGGACATTTTGTAGGTAATTATAATATCATTTTTACCCTTAATTACCCTATATACTTTTAACAGTAGTAAATAAAAGTCAAAATTTACTATTCACCAAAAATTACATTCATCTTATTGAACCAAATATTACATTATGATGTCAACCATGTCTCTTGGATTTTTTAAATTCATCTCACATAAGTGTTAATAATATGTTTAATGAAAATTTGAAAATGCTTTTGGAAGGTGGGTAAAATAGGTAAAAAAATTCAATAAAATTTTATACATCAATTTATATTATAAAATGACCCCAATTAATTAAATTGAACTTATATTGGAATTATATATCAATTTTGAGTTAAAATAAAATTAAATATAATAAATAATTATTTAAATTAAATGTTGGTTTTAAATAATAACGTAGTGTTTCTCACTATTCATCAAAAATTGATGTTTTTAGGAAAATACCAAAAATTCACCCTAAGATAATTTAGACATTCCTAATTGAAAAATGAAATATATTTTAATAAATAAAAAACATAGAAGTTTCATTTATTAATTTAAAATTAAATCTCGTTGTCAAAACCAAAAAGCGGGGTTTTAAAATGTAAAAACTATCAAAATATTGACACATGTTTTTGTCAAATTTAAATGTGAAATTAGTTATATTGACCTAAATTGTATTAAATTATAAAAACATAATCTAATTATACTTTAAAACCATTCAAAATCATATTTTTACACTATAAATATTTTTTATAAAAAACATTATTTTCAATTAAAACATATTATTTTTCTTTATTCATCAAAATATTAATGTTATCTGAAAAGTACCAAAAATTTATCTAAACTAAATTTTTATGTCCTAATTTTAATGAAAATTTAATTTCATTAAATTTAATATCTAAAAGTATCAAATATATGTTTTAAAATTGGTTTTCCATTAAAAGGCGGTAAAAATGCATTTACAAAATTTTCATTTATTTAAAAAAATGAATTTGTTCTTATATTATGTCTATAAAAGACTCAATATTGTTGTTAAATCTACATAGATTATATAAGATTCAAAACACACTTAATAATATTCATAACCACTTTTTGAATTGCTAGTTTGGTAAGTTGGAGTGCTCTCGAACTTGATATTGCCTGTAGCGCAAGCTATTGAATTACTTTAATGAGATAGAGTAATATAAATCTTGGGGTGTTACATGTAACCAGCCACTAAACCACATAAGTCCCTCCCTCACGGATCCACCTATGTATATTTGCATCCTCCAGCTTTCCACATTGCTTCTCCCTCTACCGGGGTAGACACACCCACCATTAAGGATGTTATGACCGCATTAGGTTGTGTAATCTCGTACACCCAACCTCAAGGCTCTACCTAAGTATCGTGGTACCTGCAATGCAATTTCCGAGGCTATTAAACACACTAATAGAACTTGTATTAGCATGGAATGATATGTACCATCAATATCAATGTCTGTATAATCACATATAAACTACTACACCCATGACTACTCACACACCCATATGAAATTCATCAAAAGAATGGGTTAGTCCAAAATAAACATCACATAATGAAAACATCATTTATATATATATGGCCCAAAATGAGAAGGAACCTCCTACAACATGGTTTTCCTAGTAGAAATCAAATTTTTAAAAAGGTTTTCATCACCCAAACCATGCTTTCCCCAATCAAAAAGAGGATTGAACACCAATGAATCCTTGAACCATCACTGCTTCCACATTTTTTGGAATTATCACTATAATCAGATAAATTAAAAAAATATTTAAATAAATATGAAAAAAATACCACACCACCTTCCAAAACAATATTTGGAATAAATTTTTACTCATCAAGAAGAATCCAACGTAATCAACATCCTGTCAATCACATCAATATCAAAGAAGTTTTTGAGGAGAGAAATTTTGAAGAATAAAATATAATTGGGGGGGGGGGTGAGAGAGAATAATAGAGAGGGGAGTGGCATGAAAAATAATAGTATTCCTACCTAGGTCATTCGCACCACCCTAGATGTAATTTATAAATCTTTTCACCAATCAATTCAGTAACATTTATAAGTTTCATCACCTATTTATTAATTTGTTTTATTAATTCCATGCGCCAACGCGTCATCATATTTGGAATTTCATGGACCTGTACAAAGAAGTTATACTCTGTCTAGAGTAAAATATCCGTTCTAGATCTTATTGAGCTCTATGGTTTTTTAAATGATGCATCGTTTGAGAGATATTAGTTATAAATTATTTAAAAAGGGAATAAATAATTATATAAATGTTAAAAGTGTTTTATCACATATGATGTTTCCAAAAACTCAATGCACATAAAATTTATACCCCAACTAGGGTAAAACCACCATTCAAGACCTAAATATCTTCTCATATTTGAGATATGATGAACCATTTGTGAGATATTAATTATTTAATATTCAAAAATTGTATTAAAAATTAACAAACTATAAAATTGGTTTTTTAAGGAATGATACATCCAAACATACGGTGATTAGAAATTTTCTACCATTATTGGGTAAACACCACATCCAAAACCTATCGATGAACAAATATTTTGTATATGATGTACTGTTTTAGATGTATTGAATTATTTTCAATAAAATAATATATGAAATATTATTTAATAACTTAATCTCATGACCGAGTAATCCAAACATCCAAAACCTTCAAATTTTATACTCTTTATAGGGTAAACCCCACATTTAAAACCTAATGGAGGTATCATATTTCTAATTAAACACATCTTTTTGTATTTATACATTTATTTGGAATATATTATGTAAGATTAATATAATTTTTTTAATTTTTTTTCTCTCTCTGTCAAGGCTTTTAAGGGATCAGAATATCATACTAACTTAGTGTCCGGATCTAATAATATTCCATTAATAATTTCAAAGTGCTAACTGATATTTTTCACTTATTCACAAACATTAACCCGTTATTAATTATATTTCACTGATAAATCATTTTTTTCACATATGTTATTAATAATTTATCATAATAGTGTTTTTATTATCAATTTAAAATTAGGATTTTACACCAATATATTATGGTAATCATGTAAGTAATATAAACTTATTTTACTGATAAACTAATATGTACTTTGGGATTTGATTCATATTAATCATGAAAATGTAAAAAAATAATGCACCAGCACCATGATTATTGGGTTGGGGTGCAATAGATTCTATCATAGGGAGGTTTAACAGTAACCTTGGAAACTAGATTTAGAAAAAATATATTAGGGACCAAAACATGATGATTGATATTTAAGATCAGAATGTAGTAACATCATAGAATTTTTGTAAGGTATATATTATGTGGATATTTCTAGTAATACATCTTGGTCTGGATACTACAAGTGGATGTGGTTCTCGAATAGATGTACCTAGGAGTAACAAGTCTAACAAGTTGTCTCGAGCCTGAACCAAGGTATCCAGGTATATAACAAAAAGCCTGACTGCACATCTAGTTTTACACTCCCATTGTATATACTTAGTATAATTCATATTTTTTTTACAAAAAATTATAAAGGATTTTGATAATGAATAACCTAAAATAAATATAAGGAGTTTTATGTTAATGATAAAGTTTCCTAATACAAAATCATAAATATGATATTAATGATAATCCACAGACCAATGAAGCACGTATATTGAAATAATATTGATTATGTATTTATGTATTGAGATTGTATTGAAAACATTAGTTAAAAGTCTATTTAGTGAATAAACTTATTTCAAATATGACCATAATATTTATTTTTAATATTTCGTTAATTTAATTTTATAAGGAGACAATATATATATATATCTGGTGAAAATCCTTCATGCTCGGAAAGGCCATGGGGATTGATCCTGTGACTGAAGGATGATAAATGTTTTTATACCTACCACTGGAATATTTGATGTCCTAGTTTATGTGTAGTTATTTAATGAAAATAATGAATATATAATAAAGATGAACCAATATAGTTACTTTTTAGGTTTCGATATTAATATATTAAATATATAGAATTCGGATATTATATAGAATCCAATAGTTAAATTTTATACTCTATTATGGTCTTATGATCCGTTAAATACTTTACTGCTTCACGGATCAAAATTAATTTTTGGATACCCATTTATTGAGGTAAGGAATGAATTAGAATTGCATATAAGCACAACCAAATGATTACATTGGTATTATAAAATTTAAATGTATCAACAAATTAAATTTCCTTGTATAGTGAGGTAGTTAAATAATCACTCCACATTGGTAAAATGATAAAACATTTGTTATCCTAAAATATAAATATTTGTTGAACATATAGTCAAATAAATTAACGAATATTTATAGATTTTAGGCCCTCATAATTTTGTTGACAATTCACTTTTTTGTTTTTGATGACCTCAAATAAATTAAATACCTTGTTGAATTTTATTCTATGTGACCCATGTAGTTCCCATTGTTTATTTTTACAGAAGATATTTTACAAATACTTATCAAGTTTACCGATTGAGAAACAGAAAATTTCAGATAATATATGACCAAGATTTATTTTAAATTAAGAGGAAGAAATTTAATTAAGGTGGGGAGAATATAACGAACAAAAAACATTCTAGGGTAAGAATGTTGAATCTTGTAGCGCATTTGACATGCAACATCAATCACATATAATAAATATAATATACTAAATATAAAATATATTTAATAATTTAAACAAATTTAATATATTTTATAACTTGTAAGGAACCAAACATTGAGTTTGCTTTCATCGCCCACAAGAGCGATTTTCCTCGATTGCTTGCATTACATGTAAGACTGAGTTTCCCCAAATAATACTTTATTATTAAAATATTATTATTTAATATAATAATACTTATCCTAGGTGTTAAAATTAATGGCTATGAATAAAAAAAACTAATTTACGAAAATATATGTCTTTAAAAAATATGAATTAATGGGTTACTAATTGATTTGAAATGAAAATATAAACCTATTGAATATAAATGAAAATATTATTATTTTCATACTCACAAAGGAATTTTTTCTAAATAAATTATATTAATTTAATTAATTAAGGAAAATAATAAAATATATTATTTATGTATTCAATAAAAAAAATTTGATAATCTTACAATAGATTCAATAGACATATGATAATAATAAACTCAATATTAGACATAAAAACCTATATTTTTATTAACAAGCTTTTACCACCTTTTAGAGGTGAAGCCATTTTAGATACAAATTTTTTAACCCTTTATAAATATAATATATCAAAAACAATATTATTATTTCAAATAAGTACATAAAAATTGTATTAAGGTTAAAGTTTTTATTATTTCTGTGAAGATTCATTTTTTAATCAATAATAAAAAATACAAAAAATTTAAATGAAATTTTCTTCCTGTAATTTATATACAAGGATAAATTATACTATTAATTGGTTTTAAATTTTAAATGTACCATATTTTTACCATTTTATCTGATTTAGGTCTTTGGAATCAATTTCACATTGAAATTGTTTATAAAAACATAACAATCTCAACGACATTTTTACTTTAAAAACCCCCATTGTCCTCTTGTCTGTGAGATTAATTTTAATTTTATTTATTCTGCTTCTTCATGTTGAATTTGGATAAATTTATTCAATATTTTGAATAAACATAATTTATATGTTATAATATCACCTTTTTTTACCAAAAAATATTAGTGAAATTGCTTAAAATTAATTACAACGAATAAGGGTAAATTATGCCTAATAAGGAATGAAACCATATCCATAATGAACAAAACGACCTATACACTTGTAAAAAAACTATTTAATGTATATATATATATACAATATCATCCATTGTATCAATAGTTGACCATTATTTATCCTATTTCAATAAATCCATGCGGGTTGGGCTCTATTCTTTTAAAATATTACAAGAGTGCCACTTCTCCTCTATTATAGAAGGCTACCTTTCAACCCACTTCCCAAAACCTCTAAAGACAATTATGTTCTACTAAAATATTCCCAAATATATTCCCGAAACCCATCCCTCTCTCCGTTAACCCTCACATTTTGAGTAAATCAATCCATGGAAGCCTTTTGGTGCACACAAAAAGGAGTTACTTGATTAAGAGGTAACATCTTTCGTAAAGCTCTTTAATTTTATTTCCATTCTCCACACCCTCAATAATACTTATTTCAAGATAAAACAACATAATAAATATCCAAAATATACATGTATGTTTTTTTTGTAAGGGTTCAACATTTACATACACACACCTCCATGTAATGTGTAACGTATATATTGTTTATGTGTATGACGAACTACCGCCTCACAAAATGAAGATTATTCATTTTTTCCCTTTACCACCTCACTTGGTGACCACTATGATGGAAAATATGTTTATATCTGTTTTATATTAAATTTATTATGGATTTAATATTATTATTTCTTTTTGAACTGATATATTTATAGTTTCTGTTTTTTGTAAAAAAGATAACACCGTTTTGGGAAGAGCGGACTACCGCCCTCGGAAAAAGATGTGATTCATTCAAAAAATACATGGAATGTATAAAATAATATTTTAATAAAAATATGTCAAATAGAAATGATATATATTATATTCATTTCATAATTATCTTTTTTGGAAATAATACATATATATATATACACATATATCATTTTCTTTATAACCATTTCACAGACTTAAAAAGTGATAATATTATTCACGAATGTGGGGACTACTACCTCCTCGACACGATGTAATTTATTTTACACCATAAAAATACAATATATATGTATATATGACTAGATTAAATTTTATTTATGATATAATGATCATTCTAGAAATATATAGTGTTACATAACATTGTTCCTAAATGATTATAGAAATAAGGGAACATCACTTATGCATACGTATGACCCACCATCTCCATGATTGTAATATTGGTTATTTTTTCCTAAACATATTTCATTATAAGCCTTAAAAGTATAATTTATGTGAAGATAAGATGATTATTTAGTTAATACTATCCTATTTATGTCTATATAATGACCTCATTGGCCATATTTAACCTACAAAATATTTTATTGCACATAAATATAATATGATCAAAACAACTAACTTAAATATAATTATTTATGTTGTTGTACAAATAATCATAATAAGTAAAATAAATGTTATGATAAATATGGAAAATGTTCTCATGAAATTAATTAATTAACTTCAGTTTGTTATTCTAGAATATAAAGTTATATGAGACACACCAGACTCAAGTTATAAGATTCTTGTCACACATTTATTTTGATGAGGCATTGTTTATTTTTGTGCACCTAATGTCTTTTATATTGTGTAAATACAGAAACATTGAAATATAATATCCTAAATTATATTATATTCTTATTATTTAAATATTTTATTTAATTTTATTACCTTTTGGTGTTTCAATTTCATTTGTTACCACATTGGTAAGGGATTTTCATCCCATTTTTAAATCTATGAGATAAATGTCATGTTAACCATGTACATATTTTGTGTAGTACAAAAACATAAAATTTATATTTATTTTATAATTATTTATTTTATATTTATGGTATTCAAAACATTCATTCAATATAATTCCATTATGAAGTTTATGATTTACAATGTTTTAATGTGGTATGAGACACTTTGGGATGTTTAAAGATTATTTTCCTAAAGAATAATATAATTTCCTTTCAATCATATTTTCATTATATTAAATTATATTAAAATTATTCAATAAACCCTCTCATTATCCTATATTTATTAAATAAAATTTCCATGTATTTGTACTATTTTCCATTCTTTTGTACTTAAAAATGTTTTAGAAATTTTTTTATTATGAAAACTGTTTTTTATGAAAACCCTACATCATTTACCATGTTTTTTATCAAAGAACAATTTTCTTCTAAAAAATGACTTATTAAATTGTTTAAAAAATAATTTTTAAATTAATTTCTAAAGACATGCTTACCATAGTTTTCATTTACCAATTTATTATGATTAATTTTATTATCACTTTTCTAAAAATGAATTTACTAGAGATTTCACCATGTAAATGGAATGGTGATTTTCTTCATATGAAAATTATGGATTTTCTCACTTTGATTTCATTGAAGCTTTGTTATCATGTCTAAATGTTTATTTTTTAAAGAAATTATTATTAAATGTAATTTTCGAAGAAAATTATTTTCAAAAGGTTTTACAGAACCAAATGATATTTTCCTCAGCAATTATTTGAAAAGATATTATTACTGTATTTTTATTCATCAATAACAACAACCATTTATTTTTACTCCATATGGGATATTATATATTGATACCATCCATATCCTTTACTAATATGGTTTTTGATTTATTTAAATATATAATGTAGTTATACACACTTACATGATTTCATTATTAGTCTCCATGAAATATACAATTTTATTCGATCATTGAGCATAAAATATCCCCAAATTATCAGTATCATTTATCTTGGATATTACTATAACAAAAACCGTATAACATTTTACTAATGATGTTACTTTGGTAGTTATTTAAATAACTTTCGAATTATTGATAAAACCTTATATATCATTCAATAAAGATATTTGGTTATGATGTTATTTATTTTGATTAATTGATATGATGAATTATTTGTACTTGAAATGATGGGTAGAACCTAGAATTTATATAGCTCCTTGATGCATTGACAATTTCTCATGAGGCAAATAAGCTGCAAAAATTAAAGGAGTTTCTATTTGTAGTTTTAAACATCCTGGGAAAGGGATTTCTAGTATACCTTTTCATTTTATTTATACATTACATCCATTAATAAATCATTTTCCTCATTTATTTTCACTTTTTATTCATCCATGAGATTTTGTGTCTGCATATGAATGATAACTTTTATTTTAGTTCATTGATTAAATGGAATGTTTTTTTGTTTCTTACATTTTCAAATTGATTATTCCTTATATAGTTATTTTAATGGAATGTGTTATCATTTCATTAACTTACCATATTGATTTATTATCATTTATTAATCATTTTTTTCATTACATACACTTTCATTGAATTTTATCTCACCCTTATTCTGTTTCATTTCCCTACATTGTGAAAAATAAATATTTTAATAAGCTTCCAATGATATAGTTTATTTCATTTATTTTGTGTCATGTTTGTGTTTTATATTTACCAATTCATTATGTGAATCATGTATGTAATATGGACTTCAAAGACTGCTAAACTAATTTTTCCTTTAGGATTTTATTCTTTCTAATCATGCCAATGTAATAAAATTATGCAGTAGCTTCGGGATTTTGGTGTCAGGGCACTACAGAAACATAAATATCCAATAAATGGAAATCAATATGCTGAATGAATAAATTCTTCTCTATATTGGTATGAAAGAATATGAAATCCCAACATTCAATATCATGAACAAAGTTTTAATAAATCCAATTATCAAAATGACACCCAATAAACCTTGGAATAAAAAATCACAAAACAATGTACATTAATGCCTTTGGATGCAAAGTATATAACCTGAACACATTGGAAAATATTGGTAAATTTGATCGAAAATATGATAAAGAAATAGTTTTATAATATTATGCTACTTAAGAAGCGTATAGAGTATTTATTAAAAATTATTGGATTATTGAACAATTAGTTCATGTGACATTTGATGAAACTGACCCATTCATTAAATATAATTTTCAAACATATGAAAATAAAAAACATTTTGACAGCATGAGAATTGATTCCCCTTATACTAATTTGGAAAATAATTTCAATAAAATTCAGTCATGTTTATAAGAACATACAACTGAAGAACTGTAAACGGTCTTACCTAGATAGTCTAGAATCTCAAAGAATCGTCCTTAAAAACTGTTATAGGAAAAACTAGACATAAGAGTTATAACTAGAATAAATGTAGGAATCTTAGTTAACTTTTATGACTTTATATCTTAGTTATAACCTATGTATGTTGAATAATATTTAGAATATAAGAGTTGGTTGTTATCCATTCAATAAGAACTGAACTGATTCTATACAAGTAATGTTTCGGAATTTATAGAAATACCTTCCAATTATCTAGAAAATGAAAAAAAATGGGTCATTATAAATAAAAAATATGATCAATGGATAATAATAAGAAACAAATATTGATTGGTATAAAAAATATATAATAATTAAAAAGGAATAGACAATGACAAAACATTTTTTCCTGTAGATTTATTAGAAGAATTTAGAATCCCGCTAGTTTATTCATCTCATTAGAATTTTAAATTATATCATATGGATAATAAATCTATTTTTTTAAATGGATATTTAATGGAGGAACATTATGTAGAACAAAAACTAGGTTTTCAAAACCATCACAAACCAAATTCGGTTTTTATATTTACAAGATCTCTTTATAGACATAAAAAATCACCCAGAGCATGGTATGAATTATTAAGATCCATTTTTTAAAATGTATTTTCTATGGGACTATAAGATCCTACATAGTATTAAAAATATTTATTTCTAATATTTTATTTGTACATATTTATGTCGATAATGTTATTATTTCCTACAAATATAAATCTTTGTAATTATATTACAAATCAAATGGAAAAATAGTTTGAAATGACAATGATAGGATAATGTAATTTCATTGAAGGATTAAAAATCTATCAAACAAATATGGAAATTTTTTAAATAAAAAAACAATATTGATTTAATAAAAAAATTACTCATGAAAATAATAATAATTATACAACTCTAAGGTGTACAAATATAAAACATCATTTGGATAAAGCAGGAAAACAAGTTAACAACATGTTATATAGTTGTATGCTTGGTAGTTTACTATATCATTATACTATAAAAGAAGAAATAAAATTTTATATATGTATATGTGTTATAAGTTAGTAAAATACATAATAATACCATCTGACTACTGTTAATATTTTTTAAATATTTAAAAAGATTTATTTGCAATATCTAAATTACCATTTAACATATGATATAAAAAAATTTCTATTCAGATGCATATTATAGAGGATGTAGATTGGATCAAGAAACACCTCAAGGACCTATCATTTTTTTGGAAATCATATGTACCATGGTTGAGTAAGAAACATTATTTAAGTTGGATATTAATATCTGATGCATATTATATATGTACTGGTAGTTTCAATGCATAATTGTTGCGAATGAAAGATAATATATTTTATTTTGTAATAAATTTTAATAATTTTCATATTTTTTGTAATAATACTAGTGCACTAAATATTTTATAAAATTCTATAAGTCACTCTAGTCATAAAAATATTGATATGATACATGATTTTTGAAGATATATTTTTTTAAAGGATATATCAATGTTATTTTTGAATATCTAATATCAATTTGTTGATATTTTTAATAACAACTTCTCGTTGCACATTTTGATTTTATTCAGAGGGATTTAAAGATATTTATGTTTAAATAAAATTTTATTAATTCTTTTTTTTTAATTCAACTTTCAAATATTTTTATATTGTAAATTTTCATTAATTTTTTTAAATAAAATATTTTTTTCACCTTTATTTCTAAATATGGTCTTTTCAAAATAAAATATTTTATTGATTACCCCACATAATCAGAATGAGAAACTAAACCACATCTCAAAAACACCTTGCTTATCCTGATCCCTTTCTTACTCCTTTACCCATCAAATTACAGAGTGTCTCTCATTCGAGTTATCCAAAACCCTAACCTTTTCACCTTCAATCCTAAAACATTATCCAATGGAACCTTCAAGAATATTTGATGAACTCGGGCTGAGTGAGCATGTCTACTAGCATATAATGTACCAAGAAGTTATTCATGGTACGGTAATATAATTAGATTGGTTAAATTAAACAAATCAATTATTGAATAATGATATATAGGGTTGGAATTTTCTTTTCAAGATGGAAATACACCTATTGTGTTTAATGTTGATATAATAGAGTTTATTCAAAATTATATCTTCATTTTTTGAGATGATGGAAACAATTTTTACCATTATATTTATAAGAGTGAATTTTCAATTTCATCATTAATAATAGATAAGAAGTTGGTTATTCCCTATAAGAGGGAATTTCATTTCAAATTATGAAATATAGGAGATGAGAAATATAAATCAGAGGATATAATGTCATATATCTATGGAACAACAACTATTAAAAAAGATGATGTCAAAATACATACATAATGATCAAAAGTTCATAATAATATTTACTCGGTAATGAAACTGTCCTTAGAACTGGTGAGTTCATAAAATTTTTGTATAAGGATATGTATATTCACTTTTTGTTTCTAAATAATATCAATTTGATGTTCAGTTGGTATATGCTTAGATACTTGCATCATTTTTCCAATAAAGAATCAATAAAGGCTTTCAATCCCTATACAAGGTTTATTTTTCTATTGTTATTCAGATTTGAAATTGTATGATACATCTCATAAGGATCAAGATATCATCATAGTAATATTTTGAATGATGTAATATTAAGTAAATTAGGATATCTATGAAGTGATTCATGTGGTTTTATGTTACCTATTGGAATTTTTGAACAATAATGGATGATGTTTACTACTTAGGGGGATCCTAGATTGTAACCAAATATTGTTTTTTCTTGACCCATACATGAGAAAGATTTTGAATCCATAATTGAAGAGTCTAGTAATCATAAAAAAAGAATAAAAGTACTTTACATTTATGATAATGAAGAATTAGGTGATCACGTGTCTCCATTGGGTAAGGATGTTGAGATACTATATCAAGGGGAATATCATCTTAGGAAAGTTTTCCCAACTTCCATTGGTGATGAACCTAATAATATATCTATTTTTTTAGTTGATTTTTTATAAAAAGTGTTGTTTGGATTAAGATAAAGGATAAAAGGACTTGAAATAATAGTACTTGTTGGAGAGCCAAGGAAGGCATTTTTAAAGGCTAGACAACCTCACAGATCACTTTGTACTGAGTCTTCGGACTTTTATAATAAATATTTTGATGCTTTTTTCAATAAATAAAATAATGTAAACTACCAAAAAATTTCTATGAGATAATAATTATGAGACTTTAAGAATAAAATAGAACATCCCATATGTTCAACTCATCGAGTTGATTTTTAAGAACTTGAGACTCAATTTAGGGGTATCCAAAAAACTCTTATTTCTATGGGTGATATTGAATAATTTTTCACAATGATAAAAATTTATTTCAAAAATTAAGAAAGAATAATATATTATGGAATATTATTTTGATGGGCTGAAGGAATTTTTGGGTAGAGAGTTACTATCTATCAGAGAAATTAATCAAGCAATATATTCAACTCAACAAAATTCTCAAGATATGAAACAAATATTTCAGGCCTTGTCTTATTTTTTATATTTTTTAAATGAAAAAATGATTATTCTATAGTGTGATATTACTCACATGGATATTATTTTCGATAATCAAAGAAGTCTAATTAGTAAACTGACATCTAGAGAATCATGGTCATGACTATTTCTTCATAAATTAAAAGGTCAATTGTCTACAGTCCATATACCATGAGATTCTGTTAATGTGTTTGTAAATGTAAATTTGGTAGAATGTTTGAGGATTTGTCAGGACTAAATGAAGATGATACAACAATAGATGGAAGTGATAAAAAATCATTTTTAATGATTGTTGGTGATGTTACTTGATATACATTGTTAATTCACATCAACTTTGCATCGTACAACACCCTCTCCAAAAAAAGATTCAGATCCTATCAACCAATATAACCAATTCCCATTTTTTTATAAAAAATCTCATGTTGATGGGGAAATGTATTTAGTTTTTGTTTTAAAAAAATGTTTTCTAAACATTACATTACTTTATTTTTATATATGCGAATCATTTTTAGTTTTATTATTTTATTATTCTATTATTTGTACCAGAAATTATAATTGAAATTCTAAATTCATGTATATTTTAATAGTTTTAATAAAAATTCTTTATGTTTTATTACAATATTAAATATATTTGGTATAATTTTCACTTTTATGTTTTTTTATATCGTAAAAGGGGAGAAAATTTTAGAATCACAACATTATATATTTTTGAGAAATTTTCTTTATATTTTATAATTTCTTTAAATTCTGAGAAAATATTTTAGAGAAAAATTTCGTATCAGAAATTAAAATGAAAAGTTATATTATTCTATATTTGATAATAATATATTTTTTAGAAAACATTATATAATTTTATTACATTTTCTATAATATTTATGTTTTAAATATGGGATTTTTGATCATCAAAAGGGGGGAAATTTTTGGGCATGTACTATCTCTTAAATACACTATGATATATGTTAATTTTTATACTCACAAATACCTTTTTTCTAATAATTTAACATTATGTATTTTTATGAATATATATAATATCTATATATGTATATTTTTAATGGAATACAATTCTACAAGATTTTTTCCGTTAATAATGTCCATACCCTATATTTGATGAAAGAATATATGAATCAACATCCTAAAGATGAATAATAAAAATATGGATCTCCCACCCAATGTTTGAATAAATGTATGCAATAACAAACCAATGTTGAAGACTTGAATAACTTTTAAAACACTACACTAAAAGGATCAACATATGGATTCTCATCCCTATGTTATTTTGGAACCATACATTACTTTAAAAACCTATGATACAAAAAGGAACCCTATGATATGCAGTTCATCCATACATTTGACTACCCAACATTGGAGATTTAAATCCACAATTTTATCTGAGATTTATAAAAGAGTATATAAAAATTAATGATTTATTAAAATATGTTTCATGATCGATTCAAGGGAATGTTATTTTTAAATAAAAGACATGTATTCATCTGAGTAAATTATTATTATGTATAAAGGAAGTTATGCCTCTCCTAAAATGATTTAAATTTAAATATCTATGATATATTAGGCAATATTATTGGATCTACTAAACTAAATGATACTATATATTTTTGTAAAGATTAAGTATTTTATCATTACATATGATAAATATGATACATATGATATACTTCTGCATATTGATGAATACTTTTTGAATACAGAACTACAATGAATGAAAGACTCTATTATTTTCAAAAAGAGGCTACACTATAAATTACTACATTTCAACCTTTTACTACTAAAACTATTACTGTTTTTATTGTTAATGTTATTTAATATCATTTGAAATCCAAATATCTTCAGAGCTATTCTTAATTTAATAACATCATCATTGAAGAAAATAATTCATATTCAGCTATATTCTACTACAACTATGAAGTTCTACCTGAACCATCAACAAATATAACATTTTGATTTATTGGAGTTTATACTACATAGTCTAAGATGTGGTTAAGTGAATTCCTATGGCACAAATATATAGATATTCATTTCCGCATTGAAGAACTATAAGTCTTTGTTTATCGTTTTTGTAATAGAGTCAACTTCTTGCACTCTGTTTTGGATTTTATGGTCTTCTGATAACAGGAAAATTCATGTGAAAATCACCAAGCATGATGAGAGATCATTGGTGGAGTGAACGAGGGGATATATGCTACCTAAACCACTATAGTTTTTTATGTTATTATTTATTGTTTATTTTCTTCTCAATACCTTTTAGTATATAATGATGCATATCTTCATAAATCACAAAGTGAGTTTAAATATACACCCTGATATTTTAGGGTATGTTTCTTCTGAAAAAATTGCAATTCATTACTTAGATTTTAATTAATTCTACTGTGATTATTTGGGAAACAACACCTGGTTATAGGATATAGTTATAACATACCCATTAAACCTAAATTTTCTACTTTTGTGACTTGAATTTCAAAAAACGGTCATACAAGGTAGCGATCAGGGTGGATATTTTGAATCTAGTATAATTAACTAAATTATTAGATAATAGTAACATACCATTATGAATAGTAACATACCATTATGAATAGTACCATACCATTATGATTTTTAACATACCATTAGGAATAGTAGTTTTACCCTTATGAATAGTAATTTTTCTATCCCTATGATTTTTAGTATAATTCAATGAGAACATAGTTAACATTTCAAAGGGACATGAAATAAGTTATAATTTTCAAATTGGCATTTTTTGATTAAATGGTGATTTTAAATTAAAATTTAAATGTTTATATTTTGAAATTTTTTTCATAAAATGGTGTTCATTTTTGGATTCTACACATTAAAAAATGGTTTGGTTTAATTATTTGGAATTTTTCAAAAATACATGAATTTTTTGTGAAAAGTAAAATTCGATAATTATGTTATAAATACATTATAAGATAAATAAAATATTCCTTGCATCATAGATGATGTAAGAAACCACTATTTAGAACTCAAATGAACATATTACTATCTATAGTCACTATAATAAAGAATATTCATAGTCTTGTGTCAAAATAATAATCTAACGATTAAAATAATGTAAAAACCATTCAATACTCCACTATATAAACCACCCTCACCCTCTTTTCATCATATAACACTAGATATTTTTTCCATTTCTATGTTCTAGAAAATAAAATTTTAAGCCCCTAAGCTACAATACCTTCTAGTTAATCAAAAAGGTAGAAAAGAAAGTCCTTCATAAGATTTCCAAGGAGGTGTACTCAATATGTAAATCTAATCCATTTCCCTTCAACTTCTTATAAATGTTCCATTCAATTTTTCATCTCTACTCACATCTCATAATTATAATTATTTAATAATTCTAGTACCTTACATGAACTATAATTGTATTATTCTAATGGAATATTTATTCATCATCTATCTTTCCCCCCACTTCTTTTTACTAAAAATGAAAACATCGTCTGAGATGTGTTAATTTATCACAGTGAAGGACCGTGAGATTTCAATTTATATTAACTTCTTGAATGATGCTCAAGAATAATTTTTTAGATGAACAAGATCATAAAATACATAATATATCATATTTAATGTTTTGGAATCAATTTATAAACATAGTATTTTATTTTAAAATAAAATAAGTTCTTGGGGATCAAAAACCATCAAAATAAATCAGGTGTTTATCATTAAATTTTTTTTAATGACTCATTATCTTAAAAAATATACAAAAGATTTATATGATCATTTTACCTTCTTGATTATCATTAAAAAACATATCATCATTTCTGGTATTCAATTTCCTTTTTTACATGAACTTCCATAATCTTATATAAGAAAAACGATAGTTAAAACTAAGAAAAATACACACCAAAATGATGAAATTGAATATCATAACCCATTTAAAAGGACGTAAATAACAATATTTGAGATATTAAAATTCAATTACATATAGAAAAAGTTATTAAATTCATAATCAATGCATTTATTTTAATTATTCTAGACATTTAGACCAAGTGCAGAATACTTTTGGGTTTTAGATAAAGAGTTTCTCATCTCACTTTTATTTCTGTGTGATTTCCATTGTTAAACACTTATATCCTGTATTTGGTGTTTGTATCTAGTTTCTCAAAGACCAGTAATCATGTCAATAAATTAAGATTTGATTACTTGTAATCCTGACAATGTAATATATTAAGGGACCAACTTCTAGCTATAGGGGATGAGGCATTACAGTTAGTATCAGAGGAAGTTTTGTAGAAAACATTGGAGCAGGATTTAGAAAACATAGCTTTTGGAAAATAACCCTAAGATATAATTTAAAGATACTAATTGTGTAACATTTGATAATTTTTGTATGGTAGAGACTATGTGGTTATTTCTATAAAATACATCAATGATTAGATATTACAAGTGAATGTGGTTCTGGCACAAATGTACCTCTGAGTGACATCTCTGAAATATAGTTTTAGGCCTGACCTGAGGTATCCAAGTACACAAAAACATAACTCACTACACACATGGTTTGACACTCTTGAGGGATATGATTATGATAAATCAAACATTCTTTATAAACCATTATTAAGGAATTAATTTTATGTTTAAGTAATGTTTATGATTATGAGATTAGCTATGCATAAATTATCTAATTATGTTAAGTATTTTTATTTATAAATAATGAATTTTGACCTAATTAAGGGTATTCCATTGTTAATTGATGTATCCTAATGGAATAATGGTAATCAATACCCCTAAACAATGTTGGGATTTCTCCACTGATCAAATCAACATTGTCAGTGTTGGATCAGATCAGATGATTAGTATTTTGCGACATGTTACTACGTCTATGAAGAATAAACATACTACACCTAGTTTGGGTCATTTAATGTGATAGAAACAAACAATATTTTTGTGGGGCTACTAATCTAGTGGTAGAAATGTTCTAGATGAAGTCCCTTGAAATGTTATTTCTATGATTAAGAAGAAATAAAAATGAAAAGGTAGTTCTTATAGTATATTACCTCAAGGGTGATGCTGATCAATGGTGGTCTATGATCCAAAATACTACAACAAAAGAATAAATAGAAGCTGTTGAATGATGAACTTTTATGGAAATATTATTCAATAAAAATTCCCCACGTGAACTAGGAACTACAATGAAGAGGAAATTCATTATCTTAATGCAATGGGAAGAAGAGAGTGTTGTAGCGAATAATGTTACTTTCACAACACTATATATGTATTCCATATATTAAATACGTTACTACGAAAATAATATTGATAATGTATTTGAAGGTCTTATAAAAATTATTTAATGGGAACTAGCTTCTCATACATTTTTTTTCATATAATGAAATTGTATCTAGTTCTATAAAAACAGAAAAGGAACTCACTAGATCAAAACATTTGATGGGAAACCAATATAAGATGTGGTATTTTTATAACCATGTAAAAGGTTAAGTTACAAAGAAGAATAACAGAATGAAGTAATTCCCATTATGTGAGAACTATAGAAAAATTCAACTTGGGAAATGTTTGACAGGCATGGCAGTTTCCTATAAGTGTGAAGAAAAGGGTCATGTATCTAATTAAAGAATGGGGATGACACAATTCAATGAAATTAAATGATAAAATTATAGATATATGTGAAAGTATGAAAAATTATGTCAAATGTGTCGAGGAAACATGCCCTAGAAAAGGCAAGGAGAGTAAGGGATTTATTATGTGATCACAATCAGAGAGGTTGAATTTTTTTAATGATGTGGTGGTAGGTAATTTATTTATTTACTCAAATGTAGATAATTTTTTATATGATTATAGATCATCACATTCCTTTATATATTCCCAATTTTATATGAAAATCTGACATCCCAATTTGATTTAATAAAGAAATTATCAGTCAAAACTCTTAATGTTAGTATCAATGCAACAAAGATTTGTTGGACAATCCCCTTTGTGATAAATAAACGTACTTTAGTTGAAGAACATACCATAATACCTATGATGGATTTTGATATAATTATTGATACAAATTTACTTTAAAATTATGATGTGAAAAAATACTGAAAGAAGAAAGTAATTATAATTTTGTTGAATGATGTAGAATTCCTTATATTTAGAGTAGAAACATCAGCATTTAGATATTATCTAGATCCACCGTCAATAGTACTTCTAAATGAAATTCCTGGGGAGGAAGATAAATCATCATCTAGGGATATTAAAATTGATGATTTACCTATTTTGTAGAAATAAATTGATGTATATCTAGTGGATATACCTAGACATCCACTATAGTGTGAAGTGGAGTTCACTATATATTTAATTCTTAGTGCAATACGTATACCGATGACTCTTTATAGAACGGAAACTGTGGAACTATCAGAACTTATGAAACTACAAGAGAAATTGAGTGACTAAGGATTTATCTTCCCCAGTGTTTCTCTATGGGTATCCCATGTTGTATTTGTCATGAAGAAAGATGGATTTATGATGTTTTGCGTTGACTACAAGGAGATCAATGCAATTATGATAAAGAACAAGAATATGATCCTCACATTGATGATTTATTTGATCTACTTGATGGAGCCTAATATTTTTTAAATGTTTACCTTTGATACAGATTTTATTAGCTGTGTGTGAGGAAAGAATAAATTCTAAAGGCATCTTTTTAAACCAGCTAAAGGCATTTCAATTTTATATTAATGCCTTTTCGAGTGACTAATGCACCCTCTATTTTTAGGGATCTAATGAATATTGTTTTCGAGAAATATCATGATGTATTTATTGTGGTATTTATCGATGATATCATGGTATACTCTAAAAACAATGAAGACTATGGTAATCACTTTTAGATCATATAAAAAAACTTATAAGAAATGATTTATATGGAATGTTTAGCATGTTAGAATTTTGGAATCATTTAGTTTCTTTTCAAGGATATGTTGTGTCTATGTATGGAATTATAGTTCATCCTATGAAAAAAAATTAAATACATTAATAGAACACAGGAATGAACATAATCTAGGTATGTAGTTTTATTGTCTCAGCAGGTTACTATCAGCATTTCATTCAAAAATTTTCCCAATTGGCTAACCTGCTAACCAAGACCACATTTAAAGGGGTTATGTTTATATAGAAAAACCAATGTATAAATTTCTCTAAATAATTAAAAATAATATTGGTAAATGATTAAATTTTGATTCTACCATATGGAAATTATGTATTTATGATATATTGTGATGCATCAAAGAATAAACTATGTTGAGTCCATATAAAAAATGATAAATTTATTGATTATACATCAAAGATGTTGTGGAATCAAGAAAAAAATTATCTAACTCATGATCTTGATTTAATATCCCTAATCATTTCTATAAAAATATGGAGACACTGTCTCCATGGTGAAAGGTGTGAGATATATATATATATATCACAAGTGTTCTAAATACATTTTTACACAGAAATAACTCAACATGTGTAAAAGGAGACAGTTTGTTTTACTGAATGATAATGATTTCTTAGTACACTACTAACAATGAACTAAAAATAAGGTGGAAGATGCATTAAGTATGAATGATCATATACTTCTAACAGAAATGATTATTGAGAGAGATCTTATATTCATGGATATATTAATGATAGATATTTGAATTGATAAGGAACGAGAAACATTTCTACCTTTTCAAATGATTTCTAATCCATATTTACTATAGAATATAAAAATATCTCAATCTGACGATGAGAATAAAAAAAAATTAATGTTGTTAAAGATGGATGATTATAAAACATCATGTATGGGGATGGAGTTTTGAAATTTGGAATAAGGTTATGAGTTCCATTATTACATGATCTAAAAAGGGAATAATTAGATGATTCTCATAGCTCAAAATTCTCTACACACCCAGGTAGCACCAAGAAGTATATATATCTGAAGGAATATTTTTGGTGAGATAACATGATGATAGAAATTGGGAACTATGTGTCAAGGTGTCTAGTTTTCCAATATGTGAATTCCAAGAGAAAAAATCCTCTAGGGGTCATGATAACCCAACCTATTTCTTTGTGGAAGTGGGGTGACATTACGATGGAATTTATCGCAGGACTGCCGAGGACACCTATCCAGAATGATGCAATATGGGTAATTGTTGAACATCTTACAATATCGGAACATTTCATTTCTATAATAGAGGATTTACCCCTTGAGAACCTAGATAGTCTTTATATTAATGATGTTTTAAGACTTCAGGGTTTACCTCTATCGATTGAGTCTGATAGAGATCCCATATTTACATTAAAATTATAGAAAATTCTCCATAAGGCTTTGGATAATGTGCTTCATATGATTACTTCTTATCACCGACAAACTGAAGGAAAATTGTAACGTTCTATCCAAACAATAGAATACATGTTTAGATCACGATCTCTAGGATTTCAAGGTATGCCGGATCAACACATACCTTTGGTGGGATTTTTTACAATAATAGTTTCCATTTTGCATTTAAATGGGACCATATAAATCATTGTATGGAAACATGGTTCAAACTCCAACATGTTTTGATGAATCAATCTCGAGGATACATATAGGCCCGAATCTTATTGAAGATACATTGTCAAAGGTAAAAAAATTCAGGCCCATATTAAAGCAGACCAAAGTAGAAAAAAGAGCTATGATGACAACTGTAGAAAGGATTTGGAATTTTTAATGGGAAATCTAGTCTTTCTAAATGTAACACCATGGAACATTGTCATAAGATTCATATGAAAAGGAAACATAGGCCTATGTACATCAAACCATTTGAAATTATAGATAAAATTGGAGGAGTAGATAACTGTTTTGTGATGCTGTCATGTCTCTCTAAGATTCATGATGTATTATTTGTGTAATTGTTAAAAAATTATATTTCAGACCCAACACATGGATTTATCTTTGAGGGAATAGAACTTGAACCTGACTTGTCTTACTGTGAGGAGCCTATCGAGATTCTTGACAGTAGATATAATGTATTGAGAAATTAGACAACTCGATAAGTAATGGTTTTTGGAGAAACCATAAAATGGGGGAAGCAATGTGGGAACCTCAGGATTTTATGAATAATAACAACAATCAACATTTTATGGGCTTTATATATAAAAAAATTTGAGTATGTAAATTTTAAAAGGGGGAAGAATATAACACAAATGTATTTTATTGTATGATTATTATTAAATAATTTCAACTAATTAGACAACTTATAATACATTAAACACTCAGTCTTTTTGAAACAACACTTGGTTATAGGTGATAGTTATAACCTATCCATTATACAAAAATTTTCCACTTCTATGATTTGAATTTAGAAAAATGAGTATACATGGGTGCAATCAAGGTGATATTTGGAGGTTGATAGAATTAACATAATTATTGGTGAATAGTTAGATACCATTAGGAATATTAAATTACCTTATGAAGAGTAAATTACCCTTATGAGGAGTAATGTTACCCTTATGAATAGTAATATAAACCTTATGAATGGTAATATTACCGATGAGTGTATAAATAGAATTTAGGCACCATATAAATGAATGTTAATATTTTAATCAAGTGTTGGTATTTTTGTGAGGAATAAATATTTAATTACAAATAGTATATTTAATAAAATAATTTAAAATATAATTCATTCATAAATAACTATTTTTATTCCCTATTATTTTTAGGATAATTTAATGAAAACTTAGTTTTCTTTTCAACGTGACATACAATATGTTGTATATTTTTAATTTTTGGTGAATAAATAACTATTTTAAATAAAAATAAAATTTCTCATAATTAGAAAATTATTTAAAAAAAATAGAGAATATTTTTTGATTATACGCATTAAATAATTTTTTAGGGTAATTTTTTTGAATTTTCCGAAATACTTTAATATTTTGGTGAATAGTAAAATACAAAAACCCTCCTCTCCTTCATTATATAATGTTTCACTCACCCAAAATTCCTCTCACACCACTTATGATTTGTGCCTTTCCTAGGTTATAAAAAATACAAATCTCAAGCCCCAACATCTAGGACCTACAAGTCTCACCAAAAGGAAAAAAGGCCTTAAAAAGATTCTCAAGGAGGATAAATCAAGAGGTTCTCCTCTTTTCCTTTTCCTTTCAAATTCTTTTACAAGTTTCATTATTTTTTTTCTCTCTACTAAACTCCACTCTTCCAATTTATATGATTATTATAGTACATTACATGTATTTTATTTTTATTATGAAATTGTAATATTTCATAATCATCTCTCTTTCGCCCTCCTCTTATACTGAAAATGAAAACACTGCTTTGATGTGATAACTTATCACTTTCAAGGATGATGGATTTTCCATTTATAATGCATAATTCATTTATGTATATGAAACCATTTTTATGATTGAAAAATATCATTATATATTTAGTATTTAATTTCTCATTTTCTATAATCATTTGGTACACATGGTATTTAATTATAAAACAAAATTACTTCGGAGTGATCGAAAAACAATCAAACAAATCCAAGCATTTATCATTAAAATTTTATATAATGATTCACCCAATACAAAAAAAAAATTTGATTTATGTGAACATTTAACTTTATGAATGATCATTAATAAATCATAACTCCATTTTTGATCTTCAATTTTCATTTTACATGGACTTCCATACTCTTATACAAGAAAAATGATCATGAAAACCAAGAAAATATGGACTCCAAAAAGATGAAATTGAATCACTTAACCCATATAAATGTCCATAAATGAACTTAATGAATATATTATAAATCCATTACATGTACATATGTTTTTAGACTACATAATTAATGCATCTAATTTGATTATTCCAGACATTAAGTTTATTTGAAGAATACATTAATGCTTAAGGTAAGGGGTATCTCATCTCACTTTTAATTTGGTTATATTTCGATTATTCAACACTTATTTTTCGTATGAGGTGTATATATATATTTTCCCCAAGACTAGTAAATTTTATGGTCCTTTTTTATTTGATTCTTTTTCATATTTCTAATGTAATTATGTAACGCATCGACTTAGAGCTATAGGGGTTACAACATTACATAAACACACAAATCTATCATTATTATTTAAATAGAACAATTCACCCCATATTGTGTATGTTTTATTTATTATGAAATAATATATAGTTAATTATCCAATAGTTAATCACAAAACCATAAAAACCAATAAATAACTATAAAAACATTCCTCGGTGTAAAATAAGGTCTCACCCATAATTGGTAACGCCATAATCTAAAATAAATCATAGAGAACACATGTGAAAAAGTATAATAGTCAATGAAATCTTTCATAAATGAATAAGGATATAATTTAAGGATAATTATATGGTTTAACATATGGTAATAAACTGACAAACAAAACATCCCATTATCCTAACTAGAAAACAAAACTAGATATTAGTTAAATGACATACTCAAAATAATGAACCAGTTGTCATCCAACACCTCTAGTTTAGTTTTAAGATCCTGATGCTCTACATGTTCCACTCAATAAGGAGAAATAATTACGTGATCAGATCTGGGAATGTACAAAATCTTTCACTCAAATCCCCTCGATGGTGGAAACCATAAAAACTACTCAGAAAACACATCGTAAAACTGATCCACTACAAGAGGGAATACATCATGAACTACATCCCATCATATAAAAAAATACTCACAACCAAATATGTAAACTCATGTTAATACTAATGAACTCTATTTATATAGACTATTTGTATATTCCCTTCTATATAGTCAACATAAGTGTCACCCTCAAGGGATGGGAATGTTATATTTTGACGGTAACGGTCAATATGAGCCCAATATAAAACGAACCAGTCTGTTACTAATATTAGGTAAGATCCATCAATATCAAGCCCAAAAATGTCCCAATTTTGATACTACCCACAAATCTCAAGGGCTCACATCATAAAAAATTGGAAACCCTTGAACTTTACCTCCAATGATGTGTTGATAAACATAACCCTACAGATGACCTCTACATCCAAACTCAAACCGTTAACAATACAAGTAGATATGAATGAATGATATTCTTCTATATAAAATTAATAACTAATAAAATTATATGAATAAAGAATCATAACTCATATAGATGAGGGTTTGGACTTGATAACAATATGTGCATATTGAATTGCCCATAGTTGATCTATCCCTCCACCATGAACTCCTATATAAGTATCTCGTGTTGTACTAATATAATGATATGGATTATCTTGTGCTAAATTACAAAATCCTCCACCCTAACTGGTATGAATGGTGGAGTCCCAATAGCCAGAATTATACAGTGTATAAGATCCTACCATGGTGCTCTGTATCGTTTAAGTCCTCTATCAATAGAGAACTGTATAGACCCAATCCCTAGTAACCAATATGTTGTGTTTGATTTATTAAATTATAATATGATAAAAGGTATCACATCATGAAATCCCGATTATTTTAATAGTGTTGGTAAGATACATACATATTTTACTATTACATTACATTTGGAAACACAAATTACAATATAATTGTTTAGAGGAAAAACATTATTCCCACTATCATATCCTTGAATATAAAAAATAGGACACTTTAAGGATTCTTAGGAGAGGAAAAAAATAACGATGATATCAAATAATCAGTAAGGGTTATGTACATTGTAATATATCACGAATGAATAATAATAATCAAAATGTATTGTTAAAAAACTTAATACACATTAAATTTAATTAATAACATAACTATCTTGATTGGATAATGAATAATCAATATGTAATGGAAAATAAATGAACAAAAATTACATTTAAATAACATTACTTCCTAGATTAGATAAGTAATAATCAATATTCAATTGTAAATAGATGAACATATTCCTTTTAATCAATAAATTGGGAATTAAATTCATAAATAGATAATATCATGGTGAAAATATGATAGATTATAGGATAATTCATAATATATATGGAAAGGTAAATAATTGAAAACCAAATCCATTTAATCAATAAAGTAATATGTAAATTTATCTAGAGATAGTATTAATGTAAAAATATCTTAGACAATAATAAAATAACATTTAATAAAATAAAATACTTAAATATTGGATATTATGATCGCATATATCATGATACATATTCCATTAAGACCTTTCATAATAATATTTAAAACTATTAGTAAAAAATCATTTGATTCTAGATTCATTATTTTTCACACAATAAATACCAATTCATTGAGGGGATGTATAATTTTGGGTCCCACCCATCACTACATGCCAAAATCATTCCTTATATATAAAATAATTTATTTAATTCATAAAAAATGTGGCTTATCATCAAATAATTGTATTGAGTAAAGAATATTTATTTATCAATATTTCATGAGAAAAAAAGCAACATTAAACATAGATAACAATAGGTATAAAATATATATATAGTGTATGAAGTTAATATTTTCATGATAAATTATATGGATATTTCGTGGTAATGTAATTTTTAAAAATAAAATACAGTAATTAAAAGTAATTATAATGAGTACAAAATTGAATCAAGAAAGTGGAATTAAACACATTCCTTGGACAAAATTATCAAACACTATCTATAGAAAGAATAAGGATAGGTATCAATCTAGAATATACCAATTAGAGTATGAATAAATATTTTTTTTTGTAATTTATGAATATAAACACCGCAAAAATATATTTATAAATATTCTTGAAGAAAATATCCTTTTCATTTAGAAAATTACAATGTAAAACTAGATGTTTTCAAAACATTTTGAAAATAACTATCTTTGAAAATAAATTTTATAACATTTAATGGATAATATGAAACATTTAGTGGTAATTGTAACATCCCAAGTAAGTAATGAATAATATATATTTTTATCTATGTCTATTAATGAATTAGATAGTTTTTTATAGGCTTAAAATTAAAATAAATCCAATCTTAAGCATGGAATATACTAATATTCTTAAAAGATTGTTTTACTGCCTTTTGATGGGAAACCCTTTTTAAATAAAACATTTGACAATTTTATAATCTATATTTGTAAAAATAAACATATTAATTATGATTGGGACATTGAAATTTACGTTGGATAAATTTTTGGTATTTTTCTGACAATGTTCATTTTTAATGAATAGTGAAAAATACTGCATTTTACATCAAAACTGCTTTTTCATTTAATTTATTTATATGGGTAGATTATATTTTTAATTGGTATTAAAGTGTAATATGAATATAGTTTTACCATTTAATCCAATGGTGGTCATTAGGATTAATTTCACTTTGAAATTGGTCATAAACTAATGTCAAACGTTTCATAGATATTGTTTCACAAAAAACCCGCTATTTGTTTTGACAATGGGAATTATTTTTAAATCAATTATTGAAATTTATGTGCTTGGAATTTGGTAAAATGGATTACATATTTGGAATCAAAAGGTCCAAATTATGTAATTAAGACTCTTTTGTTTTTGGACATTATGAATAGTAACGACGGTAATTATCTTTAATTATCTTGATTAATGAGTAATCGGGTAGTTATGGATATTAAAATAATATCATAATAATAAAAAATGACACCAAAATGTGTCCTAAGGCTACTGGTTATCTCATGGACGACCATGGGATGCCTTGGGCCAATCTTTGGGGCCCCATGAAATCACTTTTGTGATAAAGTGCCTTTTTATCTTTTTATTTTTTAAAGAATGTTAAATGTAACAAAGAATGTATCACCTAAGTAAAATATATTTAATTTTGTCTAAATAAATGATATTTTGGACTATAAATATTAATTGGAAAGCTAAAATGATTTTCTACATCATAGTATTTTTTTTTATAATTTTTAGACATTAAATTAATTAAATTATTTAACACATCATAATGATGCAGCGATGACCTCATTATTTGACGATTTAAATAAAATGGAATGATAAAGTAAAATCTAAGACCTACACATGTCAAAAACCTATTGGGTGGGTATATTTATAACCCGTATAACCTTAGCCTCGAATTATATCAATTTGGACCTTTAAAATCTAAAACCCATTTGAAAATAAAGTAACATTTCTTTACATTTCAAGAGTGACCCTCCTCTCCTCTTATACAAGGCCCCCACCTCTACCTCCTTACCCACACTTCCAAAGCCTTTGGATCTGCCAAATCCTTCCCATTTTGTCTCTCCACTTCCCTATATTACTCCTTGAAGCCTCACTTTGGGCAGAAGTCTTCCCAAGGAAGCCTTTGATCTCAAACCAAAGGGAGTTAACCGATTTTAGGGTAATGTCTTCACTTGAGTCCTTTTGTTTTATTTTGATTCTCCAACCCCCTAAACTCTTTTTATTCATTTCTTTTGTAACAAATATAGTATCTTCAATATACTGGGATGTTTTTCTAATAAGTATTCGAGCTACACTTACACACACTTATATCTAATGGTTAAAGAACATCGCGTTTCCGTGGATGGCGAATTTCTGCCTCTCAAAACGATGATTGTTCAACATTCTTTTAACACCTTAAAAGGTAGCCATTAAGATGACACTATTTTTTTATATGATATATAATATTTTTATGTTTTCCTTAAGCTTATTTATTTTTCATTTTGGGCATACCTTTATGGTTCCCATTATGGGTAAACACGATATCTTCATTTAAGGAAGTGCGGACTACCGCCCCCTCAAAGTGATTTGATTCATTAAATACCATATGTGGGACGTATAAACGATGGAGTTATGATATTATATATGATATTACACTAGAATTATAATATACCTTTATATCATTATGATTCCATTCTATAAAATAAGAAATAGAAATGAAAGTAGCGTTCATGCGTACATATGGCTTACCGTCTCCATGAACGGTGCATTTCATTTCATACCTATAAATGATTATGTAATATTATAAATTCATGCATGTACTGGATATATATGACATATATGATATCTAAATCATGAATACCATTCTGGATATAATGGATACATGAACAACTTGTAATTATAAATGTCTTATTTTTGACTCATGTACCATTGATCGTTAAAACGTCCGTTATTAACTTAAATAATTAAATAGTGTTCATGACATGGAAATAAGTGATATAAAAGGAATAATGAACTTGAAAAAGGTTATTAAACTAGTAGAAATTAACTCAAGTTAATTATTTAGGAGATTAAAGAACGACCGAGTCAAGTCGGACCCGATGTATGGGACTTCGTCTCAATCTCCTTTCATTGAGGCATATTTTGTTTTATACACAACATTCTTTTATACGGTGTATAAACCCCTTTGACTTTTATGTTTATTCAAAAGGAATCTTTTTTATACGAAGCGTTTACTAAACATCAAAAGGGAATGTTTTTTTGTCACACGTATGCGGTGACAATGACTTTTCTGCCGCCTGACCATTATTTGAGTTTCGGCTTCCTCTACAAGCCATACTTTTTTTTAATGAAAATTAAATACCATGTTTTACTTTTCTTTTATTTTTGTATTTACAATGGTTTTGATAATGTTTTTATTATATCACTGTGTTTGATATCTTGTGATTGAAATGTGGAAATGTTATGCTTCCTTTATGTATGTTTTATGTGATACGATTATGTTGAGGTTCTTGGGAATTATTATGAAGATGGGTGGTTCCATGATAAACTATGGGAAGGTGAGCCCGATATAGCTCTCCAATGCATTGGGTAACGCAAAGGAGTGAAACGTTAAGGTTTCTCGAAAGTGATTTAGGGAATATACTGTGTTGGGTATTCCAAACGTAACCAAGAGGGTTACTCCCTACGTAATAAAGTTATGAATGCCTCAAGTTACCTTTTATATATTATGATTTCTATGATTTATTCATGATTTTATGAGGTATGCTAAAGTGATTATGTTTTATGGGTAACGTATGATTTCATTCTTATGTATATATGAACTCATTTTTCCTTTCCATATATTTTTTATATTACCTATACTGAGCTTTTTATGCTCAGCCCAAGTATTTTTTGAAATGTTTTTCACAGGTCAAGGGAAAGGTACATGATATGACGATAGTGTCAAGGAAGTGTCAATAAAGAATCCATGTTTTATTTTAAATATGTTCCGTTGATGGGAAAAAATGAATAACATCTTTATGTAACCACTTTGTTTAAATGTGGAATGTAATGCATGTTTTATGATCCAATTCTCTGAAACTCTAAACCTAAAAAGATCCTCAATGTGTAATCTTGTAATAACTCAAGATTTAGTAAGGTTTAAGGATGGGGCCTTATAGTTGTTATCAAAGGTCGGTTTAGATAACTTTAGGAGTTATAATTATATTAAATGATTATCCAAAAATATTTTTTTTTGAAATGATATATCATTTGAATATTACCATGTTTCATCATCTAAGAAATGTTTGTTCAGAATGGTTTCCTGCAGAGGAAATAGGGAAGAAGTGCTAGGAAGGAATAAAGAAGGAAATGACCTTCCGAATCAGCATCCTGAGATGGTCGGAATTGGAACTGAATAGTTTGTTGTAGTAATGGCACAGTTGAATCAAGCGATAAATGGTGGTGGTATCCTTGCACGAGATCAGCCAGATCAACCGCAGAGGAACATGTCAGTGGTGGAACATTTCATGAGACAACATCCCCCATAATTCAGAGGGTCATCTGACCCTGTGTGTAGCTAAAGGGTGGATTAAAGCACTGGAGAAGATTTTCGATGTCATGGGGTGTTCAGACAATCAAAAGGTTAGTCTTGCTATTTACCGTATGAAGGGTGAGGCAGATCAGTGGTGGTCTATGGTTAAAAATATATGGGACGCCGATGAGATTTATGATCTTGACTGGGATGAATTGAATGCTATGTTTCTTGAGAAGTATTTTCCTAAGGCTGTTAAACTTAGGATGGAAAATAAATTCTTGGAATTGAGGCAAGAGGAAGACTCAGTGGCTTCCTATGAAGAATGGTTCACTCGATTGGCAAGGTATGCTCCAAATTTTATCCGACACCAAGATTGAAAAATCAATCATTTTTATTCAGGATTAAAGCCAAAATATCGAATGGAATTAGCTTATCGTGTGTTTAAAAGTTATGAAAATCTTGTTCGATGTGCTGAGAAGGTGGAAATGGAGTTTACCGATGATCAAGTGTTCTATAATAACCAACAGAAGAAGAGACTGAGGTGGCAGGAGAAACGTATGAATTCATCAAAAAAGTCTGATGGTAAGAAAACTAAGTTTCCAGTCTGTGATAAATGTGGAAAAAGGCATGCTGGGGAATGTATTCTGAATTCTATAATGTGCTGCTGATGTGGTAAGATGGGACATAAGGCTCGTGATTGCACTGATAAAGATCAAGGTGAAGGTAAGACCGAATTTGATTCACAGTTAGTGAAATGTTTTAAGTGCAATGAGATGGGTCACTATGAAAATGTGTGTCCGACAAAGAGCATGAGTGATGGGAAGCAGTTAGACTACAAGCAGAAAGGGGTGGTGAAATACTTTACAACTACTTCAGCAGATGTCGGGCCGTCATATGAAGTTGTATCATGTACATTTTTTATTTTTTCATATTATGCTAGTGTGTTGTTTGATTCAGGGTCTACAAATTCTATCATCTATGAAACCTTTTCTAGTTAAATGGGAATACCATCTCAAGAAATGACTCCTGAACTTGTGGTAAAAGCACCTGGGGGAAATGTTGAGGCAAAAATAATTTATAAGAATCTTCATATCCTTATCTGTGGAAAGAACCTACTTACAAACCTTATTGTTTTGCCTCTATTAGAGTTTGATGTTATCCTGGGTATGGATTTGCTCTCTATTTACCATGCTAAGATTGACTGTAGAGCAAAAGAAGTTTCTTTTCAGAAAGACTTTTAGTTTGTGTACAAGAATGAACCCTTACTGTTGATAACATATCAAGAGGCCGAGAAACTTGTAAAAGATGGAAATGAATGTTACCTTGCACATATTGTTGAAAACAAGGGAACTGTTCAGATTAATGATGTGCCAGTGGTAAATGAGTATCCTAATGTTTTTCCTGATGAGTTACCTGGAATAATACTAGATCGGGAAGTTGAATTTACTATTGACTTAGTTCCTGATTCTAAGCCAATTTCAAAACCCCCTTATCGAATGGCTCAAGTTGAACTTTTAGAGTTAAAGAAACAATTGCAGGAGTTATTAGATAAAGGTTTCATTCGAAATAGCACATCACCATGGGGTGCTCCTGTCTTGTTTGTTAAAAAGAAAGATGGCTCAATGAGAATTTGCATTGATTATAGGGCCTTGAATAATATCACTGTTTAGAACAAATATCCTTTTCCTCATATCGATGATTTGTTTGATCAGCTCCAGGGAGCTCAATATTTTTCAAAGATTGACCTGAGATCGGGGTACCATCAGCTAAAGGTAAAGGAAGCAGATGTTTTGAAGACTGTGTTTCGTATAAGATATGGCCATTATGAATTTGTAGTAATGCCTTTTGGGCTAACCAATGCACCTGTTGTATTCATGGACTTAATGAATATAATTTTCCATGAGTTCTTGGATAAGTTTGTGGTGGTTTTCATTGATGATATTTTGGTGTTTTCTAAAAGAAAAGAAGAGCATGAAAGACATTTAAGTTTTATCTTGCAAACCTTAAAAGAAAAGAAACTGTATGGAAAATTTAGAAAGTGTGAGTTTTGGTTGCAACAAATTTCTGTTGTACCCCTCTCTCTTGGATTTTAATGATCACAATCACTCTTATTTTGTTCTAACTTATTTTCAAGTGTTTTTGTTGATAGGAAAAAAGGATGCCAAGGAGTTGGGCCAAGAAGGACTGAAAGTAGACTCTCTGAGTCTACCAGCCAACCGGTGGATTCCCATCGGCCAGCCGGTGGTCTCTGGCAATAGCAATGGTTTCTGTCCAGAGCCACCGGTCAGCCGGTGTGAGCTCCCCGGCCAGCCGGTATTGTCACCAGCCAGCCGGTGGCTGACCACCGGCCAACCGGTAGAACCTGGGCAGAGAGTTTGCTCTCTGTCTGGATCACCGGCCAGCCGGTGGCTCAGGACCGGCCAGCCGGTGGACCACCGGCCAGCTGGTGAGACACCACCGGCCGGCCGGTGGGCCCTGTAAAACTAGCTGTTGGGCTTTGACCAGACATGTACTTTTGACTCCCAACGGCTCCGAAGGCCTCTCCAACGGCTCCGAAGACCCCCAACGGCCATTTGGGTGTTCCTCTCCTATAAATAGAGGACTAGGAAGCCCCGGAAAAACATAGTATCCAACGGGAACATTTTTCAATCATTTGGCGAACCTCTGACGCATTCCTTCAAGGATCCCCACCTGCTCCTACTCACTTCCACAACCAAGGAGCACCACCATAGAAGCTTGGGAGTTCTCTAAATCATCACCATTCAATCCAATGGCGCCCAAGACTTCTCCTCTTTACGGTTTTTATTGTTTTATCATTTTGAGCATTATTTTGAGTTTGTTCATACAAACCCTTCTTTCTCTCATCCTCCCTTTGTTTGGGTTTTCACACCACCTTCAAGGTGTGAAGAGGTTAGTCAAGCCTTCCCTGTAAAAGACTTGAGTCATAGGTGAGCTAGACTTCACCTGTAAGAAGGCTAGTGGGTTTCTTGCTACAACCAATAAAAAGAAAGCTGTAATAGGTTTCTAGGCTGCCTTAAAGTCTAGTGGGTTTCTTGATACAACCATTAAAAAGCAAGCTGTCGTATAAATCTCTCAACGGTTGAGTGGGGAGTGGAGACGTACGCTTGGGATTTAGGCCGAACTCCGTTATCAATTTTGTGTCTTGCCTCTTTTATTTCCGCTGCGCTTTAACTTTTTCTTAAATTGTTAAACTTTTTTAAATGGAAATTCACCCCCCCTCTTTCCATCACTCTCCGTCCCAGCAATTGGTATCAGAGGAAGTGTTTGTGTAATACCTTAACCGGTTTCAAATTCAAGATCCATTGTGATGGATTCATCTTCTTTCGCCCCCAAAGGTTATTCATTGGGTCGTGCTCCTTTTTTTGATGGAACCGACTATACCTATTGGAAAACCCGCATGTAAACTTTTCTTAGAAGTATAGGTTATCCTATTTATAGAATTGTCATGCATGATTACTCTCTCTCTTCTACCGATGAATCCAAATGGACTCAAGCCGATATTAAAAATTCCGAGCTTGATGGCAAAGCCATGAACGCTCTTCATTGCGTCCTTGATCGTAATGAATTAAATCGAGTTTCCACATGCACTTCATCTCATGAAATCTGGAAACTTTTGGACGTTACCCATGAGGGGACCAACAAAGTTAAGGATACTCGATTGGATATGTACTGTCAAGATTTTGAGTCTTTTACCATGCATCTATCTGAAAATACTACTGATATGTTTACTCGCATTACTGATGTTTGTAATGGGAGAAAGTCTCTTGGAGATGATGTTTCTGCAGAGATGATGGTCAAGAAGATCCTTTGGATATTACCAAGTTCATGGGCACCGAAAGTCACAGCAATTCAAGAAGCGAAGAATTTAAAAGAAATTCCGGTCGAAGAGCTCATCAGATCCCTCATGACCTACGAGATCACCATGAGGAGGCAAGATGAAAAGGAAGGCAAAACTCCAAAGAACATCACCGTCAAAGTTCAAAAATAAGAAAGCTCCTCCTCATCATCATCATCCCCTTCATGCGGCGATTCAAAAATCGAGAACCTTGCCCGCAAGATGCACAAATTCCTGAAGACGAACAAAAAGAAGAAATCTCACAAGGCTCGAAAGGAAGAACTCGACGAAAAATCCGAGCCCGAGGTAATATGCTATGGGTGCGGCAAGAAAGGCCATTATAAGCCCGATTTCCCACTCCACAAGACAAGGGCCAAGCAAAAGGAAAAGAAAAAGGCATTCAAGGCCACTTGGAGTGATAGATCCTCATCCTCCTCCTCCTCAAAAGACAACGGTAAAAAATGTCTAATGTCATATCATGAGGTAACCTCTTCCGACTCATCTTCCTCTTGATCTTCCAATTCATTCAATCATTTATCTTACGAGGATCTCCAACATGCGAGAGATCAATCGGAGGAAGGTTTTCACGAACTTTCTTCCAAATTTATTGCTTTAAAAAAGAAATTCAAAATTCTTTCTTCCGAAAAGGATCAACTTTTCACAGAGAAGGAAGACTTGTCCCTCAAGATCCAAAACCTTCCCGATGTTGATTCTATGGAATCAACAATCAAGGATTTAAGGAAATCCCTAGCTAAGTTCACCGAAGGTGAACATAACCTTTCGAAGCTCTTTGGTTCCCAATGCATATCTAGAACCACCCAAGGGCTTGGCTATTCCAAGCAAGCTTCCTCTTCCCATGCTCCTACTATTTTTGTAAGGGGGAGCTCCCAATATAAATTTTGCAACTATTGCAAAAAGATCGGGCACTTAATTTATGAGTGTGACTGCAAAAATGCCTGGTATTGAAGGCCCAAAACCATTTCCTTTAACGATGAATTTCATAGGAGAAGACCCGCCACAAGACAAGTTTGGATTGAAAAATCCTTTTTAACGAGTCTCTCCGGACCAAAATTTGTCTCGGATCTAAAATCCTCTCCCCGGTGATTTGTTGTTTTTATTTAGGGGGAGTTAGGATCGTTTAAGCCTTTTTGCGTTTTCTTTCAAAACATTCAATTCAAAACATTCAATTCAAAACTTTCAATTTAAAACTTTCAATTCAAATTTCAAAAATTTCAATTGGTTTAAAAACTCTATCTTGTTTTTCAATCCTTTCCTTCAATCAAATTTTATGCCCCGTGCAATTTTGATAATCAAAAAGGGGGAGATTTCCTTGGTTGATTGGGGGAGAAATATTTCTCTCATACTTTGCTTTACTTTTCAATTTATCCTTTAAATGATGCCTTTCATTTCAGTCTTTTACATTGCTTGTTTTGGTGATTGTGATCATAAAAATTGGGGGAGATTGTTGTACCCCTCTCTCTTGGATTTTAATGATCACAATCACTCTTATTTTGTTCTAACTTATTTTCAAGTGTTTTAGTTGATAGGACAACGATTGCCAAGGAGTTGGGCCAAGAAGGACTGAAAGTAGACTCTCTGAGTCTACCGGCCAACCGGTGGATTCCCACCGGCCAGCCGGTGGTCTATGGTAGAAGAAATGGTCTCTGTCCAGAGCCACCGGTCAACCGGTGTGAGCTCCCCGGCCAGCCGGTATTGTCACCAGCCAGACGGTGGCTAACCACCGGCCAGCCGGTAGAACCTGGGCAGAGAGCTTGCTCTCTGTCTGGATCACCGGCCAGCCGGTGGCTCAGGACCGGCCAGCCGGTGGACCACCGGCCAGCTGGTGAGACACCACCGGCCATCCGGTGTGCCCATTCAAACTAACCGTTGGGCTTTGACCAGACTTGTACTTTTGACTCCCAACGGCTCCCAAGGCCTCTCCAACAGCTCCGAAGACCCCCAACGGCCATTTGGGTGTTCCTATCCTATAAATAGAGGACTAGGAAGCCCCGGATAAAACATAGTAGCCCACGGGAACATTTTTCGATCATTTGGCGAACCTCCGGCACATTCCTTCAAGGATCCCCACCTGCTCCAACTCACTTCCACAACCAAAGAGCACCACCATAGAAGCTTGGGAGTGCTCTTCATCATCACCAATCAATCCATTGGCGCCCAAGACTTCTCCTCTTTACGATTTTTATTGTTTTATCATTTTGAGAATTATTTTGAGTTTGTGCATACAAACCCTTCTTTCTCTCATCCTCCCTTTGTTTGGGTTTTCACACCACCTTCAAGGTGTGAAGTGGTTATTCAAGCCTTCCCTGTAAAAGACTTGAGTCATAGGTGAGCTAGCCTTAACCTGTAAGAAGGCTAGTGGGTTTCTTGCTACAACCAATAAAAAGCAAGCTGTAATAGGTTTCTAGGATGCCGTAATGTCTATTGGGCTTCTTGCTACAACCATTAAAAAGCAAGATGTCATATAAATCTCTCAACGGTTGAGTTGGGAGCGGAGACGTAGGATTGTGATTTAGGCCGAACTCCATTATCAATTTTGTGTCTTGCCTCTTTTATTTCCGCTGCGCTTTAACTTTTTCTTAAATTGTTAAACTTTTTTAAAAGGAAATTCACCCCCCTCTTGCCATCACTCTCCGTCCCAACAATTTCTTTCCTTGGTCACAATGTTTTTAAAGATGGGATAACCGTTGATCCTGCAAAAACAAAGGTTTTTGAAGAATGGCCAAGACCCACAAATGTAACAGATATTCGTAGTTTCCTTGGTTTCACAGGCTATTACCGAAGGATTGTTAGAAATGTTTCACGGTTATCTAGTCCAATGACTAAGCTAACTCGGAAAGGTGTTAAGTTTATCTGGACAAAAGAATGTGATGATTGTTTTCAGGAGTTGAAAAGAATATTGGTGAATGCTCCAATTTTGGCACTACCTTCCAGGAATGGTGTGTTTGTTATCTACAGTGATGCTTCATTAAAAGTACATGGTTGTGTCCTAATGTAGAATGATCAGGTAATTGCTTCTGCTTCACGACAGTTGAAAACTCATGAAGTAAATTACCCTACACATGATTTGGAATTAGCTTCTGTTGTTTTTGCTTTAAAAATTTGGAGGCATCATTTGTATGGAGTAAATAGTGAAATATATACTGATCACAAAAGTTTAAAGTATATATTCACTCATAAAGAGTTGAACATGAGAAAAAGGAGATGGCTAGAATTAATCAAGTATTATGATTGTACAATTCATTACCATCCAGGAAAAGCAAATAAAGTGGTTGATGCATTGATTCGAAAAAGTAATGCTTCATTAGCAATGTTTCATTTGGAACATGATCCTTTGGTTAAGGATTTGATGAACTTTGGCATAGTAGTTGTTGGTGAAGGATGTTCTTCTGTTTTATTTCAGGTATCAGTGAGATCATCTCTATCAGACAGAATCAAGCAAGAACAGTAGCAAGACAGTGAGTTGCAGAAAAAGGTAGAGCTGGTTCAAAAGTGTAATTTTCCTGAATTCAACATTGATAATGATTGCGTTTTGAGATTTGGGAAGAGATTGTGTGTGCCTTGTGATTCACAGTTGAAGAGAGAGTTTTTATGTGAAGCTCATAGTTCTCCGTTTTCAGTTCATCCAGGCAGTACTAAGATGTATAGAGATCTTTGGGAGTATTACTAGTGAGATGGAATGAAAAGAGATATTGCTGATTTTACTGTGATGTGTTTGACTTGTCAGCAGGTTAAAGCAGAGCGGCAGTTACCAAACGGGATGCTTCAGCCTTTACCAGTGTCAGAGTGGAAATGGAAGAATATATCCATGGACTTTGTTGTGGGATTACTGAAGACATCTCGAGGTAATAATGCACTCTTGGTTATTGTTGATCTCTTGACCAAATCTGCTAATTTCCTTGCTATACGATATACTTTTTCCCTAGATAAACTTTCCCGTTTGTATATTAAAGAGATAGTCAGGTTACATGGAGTTCCTCTCTCCATTGTATCTGACCCTGATCCCCGGTTCACTTCTATCATTTGGAAAGGACTTCAGAAGTCGTTGGGTACTGAATTAAATTTTAGTACAGCTTTTCATCCTCAATCAGATGGGCAGTCAGAACGAATAATTCAGACCTTGGAGGATATGCTACGAGCTTGTTCGATGGATTATCAGGGATGCTGAGACCATCATCTTTCTTTGGTTAGAATTTTCATATAATAACAGTTTTCATTCTAGTATACAGATGGCACCATTTCAGGCATTATATGGGAAGCAGAGTCGAACTCCAGCTTTCTGGGATGAAGTGGGTGAAAGGAAGTTTATGGGACCAGAATTGGTAGAAGAGTTGGTAGAAAAATATCATCTGATACAGAAACACATGAGAACAAATCAGAGTAGGAAGAAGAGTTATTCGGACAACAGGAGGAAGGATCTCTCTTTTGAGGTAGGTGATCATGTTTTTCTCAAAGTCTCACGATGGAAAAGTGTCATGTGATTTGGTAAGAAAGGAAAGATGAGTCCAAGGTTCATTGGACCATATGAAATTCTGGAGAGAGTTGGATGAGTTGCTTACCAAGTGGCTTTACCTCCGAGTTTATCTCAGGTACATAATGTTTTTCATGTTTCAATGCTGAGAAAGTACATGCCAGATCCATCTCATGGTTTGAGTCCAGATGTAGTTTAGCTGGAAGAGAACCTATCTTATGAGGAACAACCGGTCTGGATTCTTGACCACAGGGAGCAAGTTTTACGGAATAAGGTGATTAATCAGGTAATGGTTTTGTGGAAAAACCACATGATGGAAGAGGCAACATGGGAATCTGAAAATGCAATGAGGGATAAGTACCCCCATTTATTTGATAAGTAAATAAATTGCGGGGACACAATTTTCTAACGGGGGGAAGGATGTAACATCCCATGTAAGTATTGAATAATATATATCTTTATCTATGTCTATTAATGAATTATATAGTGTTTTAGAGGCTTAATATGAAAATAAATCCAATCTTAAGCATGGAATACACTAATATTCTTAAAAGATTGTTTTACTGCCTTTTGATGGAAAACCCTTTTTAAATAAAACTTTTGACAATTTTATAATATATATTTGTCAAAATAAACATATTCAATATTATTGGTACAATGAAATTTACATTGGATAAAATTTTGGTATTTTTCTGACAATGTTCATTTTTTAATGAATAGTGAAAAATACTGCATTTTACATCAAAAGTGCTTTTTCATTTAATTTAATTATATGGTTAAATTATATTTTTAATTGGTATTAAAGTTTAATATGAATATATTTTTACCATTTAATCCAATGGTGGTCATTAGGATTAATTTCACTTTGAAATTGGTCATAAACTAATGTCAAACTTTTCATAGATATTGTTTCAAAAAAAACCCCGCTATTTGTTTTGACAACGGGAATTATTTTTAAATCAATTACTGAAATTTATGTTTTTTTAATTTGGTAAAATGGATTACATATTTGGAATTAGAAGGTCAAAATTATGTAATTAATACTCTTTTGTTTTTGGACATTATGAATAGTAATGATGGTAATTATCTTTAATTATCTTGATTAATGAGTAATCCGGTAGTTAAGGATAATAAAATAATATCATAACAATAAAAAATGACACCAAAATGTGTCCTAATCTACTGGTTGTCTCATTTATTACCATTTGATGCCTTGTCCCAAAATTGGGGGCACCATGAAATCACTTTTGTGATAAAGTGACTTTTTATCTTTTTATTTTTTAAAGAATGTTAAATGTAACAATGAATGTATCACCTAAGTAAAATGTTTTTAATTTTGTCTACATAAATGATATTATGGACTATAAATAGTAATTGGAAAGAAAAGAATATTTTCTACATCATAGTATTTTTTTATAATTTTTAGACATTAAATAAATTAAATTATTTATTACATCATAATGATGCAGCGATGACCTCATTATTTGACGAATTAAATAAAATGGAAAGATAATGTAAAATCTAAGACCTACACATGTAAAAAACCTATTGGGTGGGTATATTTATAACCCTTATCACCTTGGCCTCTAATTATATCAATGTGGGACCTTTAAAATCCGAAACCCATTTGAAAATAAAGTAACATTTCTTTACTTTCCAAGAGTGCCCCTCCTCTCCTCTTATAAAAGGCCCCCACCTCTACCTCCTTACCCACACATCCAAAGCCTTTGGCTCAGACAACCCCTGCCCATTTTGTCTGTCCACTTCCCTCTCTTACTCTTTGAAGCCTCACTTTGGGAAGAAGTCTTCCCAAGCAAGCCTTTGAGCTCAAACCAAAGGGAGTTACCCGATTTTAAGATAATGTCTTCACTTGAGTCCTTTTGTTTTATTTTGCTTCTCCAACCCCCTAAAATCTTTTTATTCATTTCTTTTGTAACAACTACAGTATCGTCAATATACTAGGGTGTTTTTATAATAAGTATTTGAGCTACACTTACACAAACCTACATCTAATGGTTAAAGAACATAGCGTTTCCGTGGATGGAAAATTTCTGCCCCCCGAAACAATGATTGTTCAACATTCTTTTAACACCTTCAAAGGTGGCCATTAAGATGAAACTATATTTATATATTATATATAATATTTTTATGTTTTACTTATGCTTCTGTATTAGTCATTTTGGGCATACCTTTATGGTTCCCATTATCGGTAAATGTGATATCTTCATTTAAGGAAGTGCAGACTACCGCCCCCTCAATGTGATTTGATTCGTTAAATACCATATGTGGGACGTATAATGGATAGAGTTATGATATTATATATGATATTACACTGGAATTATAATAAAACTTTATATAATTATGATTCCATTCTATAAAATACGAAATAGAAATGAATGTAGCATTCATGCGTATGTGCGGCTTACCGTCTCCATGAACGGTGCATTTCATTTCATACCTCTAGATGATTATGTAATATTATAAATGCATGCATGAACTGGATATATATGACATATATGATATCTAAATCATGAATACCATTATGGATATAATGGATACATGAACAACTTGTAATTATAAAGGGCTTATTTTTGACTCATGTACCAATGATCGTTAAAACAACCGTTATTAACTTAAATAATTACATATTGTTCATGACATGGCAATAAGTGATATAAAAGTAATAATGAACCTGAAAAAGGTTATTAAACCAGTAGAAATTAACTCATGTTTATTATTCAGGAGATTAAAGAATGACCGAATCAAGTCGGACCCGAGGTATGGGACTTCGTCTCAATCTCCTTTCATTGAGGCATATTTTGTTTTATACACAACCTTCCTTTATACGATGTATAAACCTCTTTGACTTTTAAGTTTATTCAATAAGAATATTTTTTATACGAATCGTTTACTAAATGACAAAAGGGAATGTTTTTTTTTGTCATACGTATGCGGCGACGATAACTTCTCCATCACCCTGACCATTATTTGAGTTTCGGCTTCCTCTACAAGCCATACTTTTTTTAAATGAAAAACAAATACCATGTTTTACTTTTCATTTATTTTGTTATTCAAAATGGTTTTGATAATTTTATTATTATATCACTATGTTTGATATCTTTTGATTGAAATGTGGAAATGTTATGCTTCCTTTATGTATGTTTTATGTGATACGATTATGTTGAGGTTTTTGGGCATTATAATGAAGACGGGTGGTTCCGTGATAAACTAAGGGAGGGTGAGCCCGATATAGCTCTCCAATGCATTAGGTAACGCAAAGGAGTTAAACATTAAGGTTTCTCCGAATAGATTTAGGCAATATACTGTGGTGGGTATTCCAAACGTAACCAAGAGGGTTACTCCCTACATAAAAAAGTTATAAATGCCTCAAGTTACCTTTTATGTCTTATGATTTCTATGATTTATTCATGATTTTATGAGGTATGTTAAAGTGCTTATGTTTTATGGGTAGAGTATGATTTCATTCTTATGTATATTTGAACTCATGTTTCCCTTCCTTATTTTTTTATATAACCCATACTGAGAATTTTATGCTCGTCTAACGTCTTTTTTGAAATTTTTTTCACAGGTCAAGGGAAAGGTACATGATATGATGATAGTATCAAGGAAGTGTCAAGAAAGAATCCATGTTTTATATTAAATATGTTCCGTTGATGTGAAAAAATTATTACTATCTTTATGTAACCACTTTGTTTAAATGTGGAATGTAATGAAAGTTTTATTATCTAATTCTCTAAAACTCTAAACCTGAATAGATCCTCAATGTCTAATCTTGTAATAACTCAAGATTAAGTAAGGTTTAAGGTTGGGTCCTTATAGTAATCATATTAGGAAATTATGTATATGTTGATTACATTAAAAAAGATTCCTTTTACATTCTCAGTGAAATCCAAATCGGTGTTTTTTTAAATGACATGAATATTCATATGAAATAATTTTTTATAAAGTAAAAAAAGGGTAAAAATGAATTTAATAAATTATTTTTAAAAGGATAAAAACGTTTTTGAAAACCTTTTTAGAAAACATATCTTTAGAAGAAGTCATCTTTCCTATCGAAGTGAGAAAAGAATTCAGATTTCCATAAAAATATTTTCCCAATTATATTAACAAAAAAAGATTTAAAAATATAAAACTTATTGAAAATATAATTATTATTAAAAGTAGAAGAAAATAAATGGTTTTATTTTACAATTATAAAGTAATTTTTTACAACTAAAATTCACAAAAAAATAATCTCGATTAGAGTAAGATTATGAAATAAGACCTTACAATAATCATAACATTGAAGAGAGTATTAATAAATGAATTTATTATGTGTATCAACTATATATCCACATAAACCATGTTTAAATATTATATAATATAACCAAAATTCATTACCCACAAAATTCTAGAACATCAATGATGATGACTAAGTAATTTAACCCAATGAAAAGAAATTGAGTGATGAAATTATTTACCACTTAGTAAATTTTATTTGAAATTCCCTTAGATGAAATAATTTAAATTTAATAATAAAATACCCTCAATTATTAAATATTCATGATATTACATGTAAAAGGGGTGTTATAGACACTATAGAAAATAAATTAGGTGCATAACATTACAATATACCTTAATGAAGGGAAATTGAGACGAAGCCCCATATCGTTGGTAATATTCAAGAAAAAATAGATTCAATAATATAAATTAAACTATAAAATATCATTAATTATGATTTATTGTTGATATTATATGTAAAATGTGAATTGTATACACCATATAAAATATTTTTTTTTCATAACATACAAATGTTACTCAATGAATGGAAATTGTGATAGAATCCCTAAAATCATGCTTTTTTTGTTGAATGTAATTTAACCTCATGTATAATGGTTTTAAACATTTTATTAACTTATAAAAAATCATATCAATGTTTTTCAAATCATATATGATTGTCTTATAAAATATTATCACTAGTTCATTATTAATATTTCATTGTTTTCACTGGTTTGAGTGAAAATTTCCTTATTTTATCTTGCATGTTTTGAAATGGATGATCTGGTTTATTTGAACATTATATATTTTCATCATATCCATAAAAATAATCATGAAATAGTATTAAAATTAATGCATCCATTATACTTTTATGACCAATCATATAGATTTTTTGATAGTTTATGTACGTTATGATCATGGAGACGGTAAGTCATACATACACATGAGTAAGATTTTCATTTTAATGTGATAATTATGAAAAGATTGTATAGAATAATTTACCTTCATAAAATAATCATAATATCAAATTATTATTATTTTTTAAAATTGTTGGGGATGAAGACACATTAATTATTAAAGAAAATCAACGAATGTTACCTCTTATTTAGGTTACCTGATTATGTTTACACCAAACAAATCCTTAGTTGGATTTATACATAAGATAATGATTATAGTAAGAGAGGTGGGGTGTTGGGATGTTATTTGATTTGGAATTTTTTTGAAAAAAAAATGTTTTAAGGTGTAAATAATATTGAATGTGGGGTGACCTATTTTAAGTGATGTGAGTGGAACACTGGTATTGTTTGAAAAGAAAAAGTTGGACCCATATTTTTCATATGCCACAGGGATCCAAAATACAGTTTTTAGTAGAATTAAACGTTGTAGTGTCAATATATGGATAAATAATTTATTTTAGTAATTTTTTTATTTCATATTAATTCTTATAAATTTATTTAAACACCCTATAAATCATTTTTACATTAACCCTGATAATTAATTTTTATTATTTTTATCATTTATTATTTTATAAAATTATATCGAACTTATTATATAATAAAAATTTCCATAATTCAAAACATTTAATCGATTTTCCAAATTCCATTAACATAGGTGTGAAAATTTAATTTAAAAATAACCTTATATATGTGATAATAAATCACATTTTTAAAGAGAAAACATTCAAAATTTCAAAACATTTTTATATAAAAGTTTAATATAAAAATTATTTGAATGACCTAAATAGGATTAATATATAATCTTTTGAAATAATTTTACATCAAAATTTATAAAATATATTATTTAACTTTATAAGTAATTTAAAATTAAGGTATGTTTTCAATTAAAATTCTGTATTTTACACCATTCATCATAAAAATAAACCCATTAGAAAAAAACCAATCATTTACCCTCTAAAAATTTCAATATTATATTTTAAATAATTAATTATATTGAAAAAAATAAATTTTATTAAATTGTAATAAATTATTTTTTAAATAAGTGAATAATTCATGACTAAAATATCATTCAAAAAAATATAGTTTTTCATAAAAAAATATTTTTATTTTATAATTATTTAATTACTAATCAATATATAACCGTATTTTTCATAATTTAATTTGCACAATTCATACTCACAAATTTTATGCCTATGTTATAATGGTGTTGTATATTTTGGTTTATTTATACTTATGATTTCATATTATTGAAGCAATTAAAGAGATTAAATTTTAATAAATATATTTTGTGGGTTTTTTATATTTTTTGTTGCATGTCACATAGGATATTTAATACATTGTTTTTATTCAAAAATTTGAAATGCTACATAATTCTAAACTGAAATTAATTTCTTCCCCACAATTTAAACTTTATCCTGATAATCAAGGGTTTGAAATTTGAATTTTTATTGTTGAAAACCTACACTGTAAAAAGAATTGATAAAAAATCATATTTATCATAGAGGAAGGGAAGTAATAGTGATCATATAGGATAATACAAAACTAGGTTTCCATGTAAGAGACCATTGGTGGAAGGTGCTGATATAGACATCGCAGAAATTTGTAAATAATTGTATAGACTTATTGATGTCCTTGGTCATAAGAAGGTGAACAATCAATGATATATTAAGGGCCTCAAAAGAATAAATATGTGATTATTTAAAATACTATCATTTCAATATAAATGAAGTTATTAGGATAAAATTTTTCTTCAATAACTTTTACTATATTATTGGGATTTTTCAATGTCCAATTATATTTAAAAATATCTTTAGTTGATACTTTTCTATTTCTTAAGTATAATTTCACCATTTTGATTTCCTTCGATCAATTTCAATTTAATCACTTAATTGATGAAATGAAAATTAAAAAAAAATATTCCTGAATCAATATTATTCACTTTTAAAAGATCATAAGATCTATAAAAGAGTGACAAGTTATTATTGGTGTCTCTATCTATTTTCCAAAACCAATATGGTTATAAAACATTATCTAATATAATAAATTAATCACTAAATCAAAATATTAACACAATTGGTTCAAAATTAATATTTAAATATAAAATCATTTTACTAAAATTAGTGACATATTAAATAGGATATGACATTGGCTATTGGTAGTAATTTAAACAATTTTTTTTAGATTTGGGCATAAGCCTCTTTACCTTACTGAACGTGATGGGTTGTCACTCAGTATGTTGGTTGTAATTTTCTAAAACTATATTAAGATAATTTCTATATTGTTCCAAAAAATATAGTATGTACATGCTTAAGATAAAATTAATCATTTAATTTCCTCTTTTGTACGGTTTACATGACAATGTATTTTTTCCACAAAATTAATAATCTGATCTATTTATTTTTATAATTTAATTAATGATCATATTAACTCTAATGTATATCAATACATTTACACTTATCTCCATATAATTTAATTTCCTTATTCTTAAAATAAATTGTTCTCTAAATCATTTAATAAACAAATGTGTAGTATTACCCTAAATTTATACCAAAATACCATCAATCTTGGTATAATCCCATCACATAATACCTAAAATGGGTGTTTAAGACTATGAAATTATGATCAATATTAAACTAATAATCCCTTGATAATATCCATAACTCAAAATTTCATGATGAAATATATGATTATGCAATTATTTATAATCCTTAAATTTTTTATGATTCATATAACAGAAATACTATCATTAAAAGACCTATCTAATTCAATTCATGAATCCTAATAGATTAATACTTCATCCATTTTATTTCAAAATATAACCCTTATTATTATTGTGGTCAACCATTAAAAGGGTTCATAGACTCAGATTATTCCTAGGTTATCCACATTTATGATTATGAAATATAAATAAATCCCTATGATGATATTTATTTCCCCCCATCACACTCTTCATTTTTATCAGTAACTATTTTATTTATGATTTTCATTTCAAACCATAAAGCATTTTCCCATTCCTTTCCGACACTTTCCGTAGTGACTATTCCCACATTTCGGACTTAAATGAAATTATGCCTTATTTTATAAATGTTATCCCCCACTTGAGCTTTTAGATACATCTATCATTCTCTAATTTGGTGAGATCAGGAGATGGTTTATATCTAGTCTTTTAATAACATTTCAATATAACTTATTAATAAAAATCATATTATCTTTAACTCCTATCATCATCCCACTAGGATTATAATATTCACCACATTGTATTTCATATTTATTATTATAATTATTATGTTGGGTACAATCCATTTAATACTAAATATCATAATGTGAGAAAAAATAATCATATATTGAATAAAATATGATCATTTATTATATTTTTAAATATTGAAATATTTTTTAATCAATGGCACCATATGATTAACTTAGTCCACTAATTTTCATTATCTATGAAAATCCATTATAAAATTTTTTACAAAAAATGGGAATTTTATTATGCTTATTCCCCTTGATCATCAAACTATATGTGCAGTAATGCCTAATTTAGTGCACTGGGTAATGACTGGTTGAAGCCCCGTGTGCCAACATAGGAGTTATTATCGCAAGGTACATCTATGCTAGAACCAAACCCATTTATAGTACTTAGATATGGATATATTTCTTGGAAAACCTACATAAGAATTTCCTTCCCATAATACCATGATGTTATTTTATACTTATTATCAAATTCTATCATAGGTTTACAATCTATAATATATGTTTTACTTAATATTGTTCTCAAGGTTTCTACTAAAATTACTCTGATAGAAACAATTGCGACCCCAACCCTATTAACCTGGAGAGGGTCAATTATTTATTACATTAGCATATGATACAAGGAATCACATCCAAAATAATTGAGCAGTTTATAAGTCTTAGTAAACTATATGTATACTTGGTTATTGTATTAAATTTGAAAAAAAAATTAAACCAAATTGTTTTAGAGAATAATGTTATTCCCTCTTGAATATCCCTGAATATTAATAATAATACACATCATGGATTCTTATGAAAGGAATGAAATGTGGGTGAGTATAAATTTTTAGTATGGGATATGAATTTTGAAAGATATAAATATTTAATTTTCATAATTAATATGGAAATATTAATAACAAATAACACTTTTCATTCAATTAATAACATTAATACCATAATTTGATAAGGAATAATCAATATAGAATGTCATGTAACCAATAAAACTTTCCAATTATTTAACATGACTTTCGTGAATAGTTATGGAATAATAAATATTTCTAGGAAAATAAATAAACACTTTAAATTCAATCAAAAAACTATGAATGATATTAATCGATATATAATATCATATAAAATTATAAAATAAAATAATATAATTCATAATAAATATATTAAAGTAAATATATAAAAGAACATTTTTGTTAATCAATAAAATTAGAAAGAATTTCATCTATAGAAAATATCATTTTGAAAATTTTATTTATGATAATAACTTGTTCCACACCCTGACCTTGGAGGTTATTTTAATTTATTCTTTTCTTAGATTTTGATCCTTTGGTGGAGGTTCAGGTAAAGTCCCTATTTTAATTTTTGAGTTTTTGTTAAAAAATTGAACTTTGGGAATGAATATCTTGTGTCATATAGATATCACATGGTTAAGGGAAACTATGCAGCCTCACCTTGGTAATCGTGTGGCTTGGGTTTTAGGGATTTGAGTGTGGTGCACGGCCTACAAAGAGCTAGGGAAACCAAATTACAAGCATGTGGTTAAATTGATTAATTGGGTAGTGGTGTTTAAAACTTTTGGCCCACAAATTGGGAACAATGTGGCTACCCACATAGGGTTCCCGTCATCTCCAGTAGAGTTCAAATGGATTGAAAAATAGTATCACAAAACCCTTCATGTCTCCCATGTTCTAAGAAATGTGAAAATTCCTTGTTTTTTTCTCAGTTCATTTAACCATATTTCTGGATTTCCTCACCTCATCTGATATAGGAACACCAGATAGCTCCAAAAAAACCTACTCCCTCACTCCAAATCCTCCATGGATTATCCTTGATGGTTTCTATGGTTAGTTATTGTAATTTTTTTTTGATTTATTCTTTTCCCTTTCCCCTCTTGGTTTATTGGTCTCCCTTTATAGGTTTCCTCTATTGGATAAACCCTAATGTAGAGGGTTGGTGTGTGGGTTGTTTTTTTAGATATTAGGGTGTGAAGATTTTCAATCAGGGTGTGTTTTTACATATCCCGAAGATTTTTTATGTTCACACATCATTGAGGTAGGTCTTCTCAACCATTTACTTTTAGACACACTCAATTGATATTTGATATTTTCTAAATAATTTCTACATGTTTTTTTCATTGTTGTGATGTGTGAGTATAAATTTATTTACTATATTCATGAGATTAGCATGGTGTGAAATGTTTTTAAATGGTGACCTTTAGTTAATGTTTCATTTTTATGACCATATGGTGTTTGATCATATTTTTTTCGATTTCTTATATTTACATTGATCCCTTATGGTTGGTTATGGACATGGTTACATTTTATAGAATTGTTTTAAATACAATTTTTGTATTTTGTGTGGTTTGGTATCCTCTTTATGGAATGAGAAATTGTGTTAAAAGTATATGGAAAGGTTCTTCCAGTTTTTTAATATTTATTGATCATTTCAATATTGTGTGACTTATGATGTTAGATTAATGGTATGTGAAATTCTCAAAAATGGCTCTAAAATTTTCTCATGGACAATGGAATTGTTCTATTGGATATTGGAACATCCATGTGTGCATGGGGAGCACACATGGATTACATTTTAAATGAAAAAGGCATTTAAAGAAATTAAATCTTCACTGAGACATGATTTTTGAAAAGTTATCTTATTTTATACCTCTTCCCTTTTTATAAATTTGATCCTTGTGTTGAAAATGGGGATGTGACTTCAAGTGACTTAAAAATGTGTCTTAATATGTCTTCTTTAATTCCTTAACATATTTATGTTTAGAGATTTTGTTTGTGAAAGATTGACAAATGAAATGTTTTTAAATTCTCATATTGTTTCATGTTTCAATATATCTTAGTAGTGGTTTGGAAATATATTTTTATTGGAAATGTTAAAGTATAGGTTGATATTTTATAATTTCATGAAAAATATTTTGATAGTCAAATGATCTGAAGGTCTATATGGCACTTTTGAAAGACTTGTAATGAGATGGGAACCTCTATAGAGGAAACCCCAATGTGATGGATATCTCAATGATGTTTTCCGTGTTTAGGGTAGTATAGTGTGGTGGTAGTAGGTTAGATGATTCATGTGTGTGAGGGGGAACTACTTGAATAATTTTCTATTATCATGGGAATCTGCGGATTATTTTAAAAGATCGAGTGACTGTTTCTTTTTGACCCAGATTAGATGAGTCCATACCCATAAAATTTTTATAGTCTAAGTGTGATTGGGCTTCTGGATTGGAAGTTAGAATGACCAGTGAGTAACTGACTATAGATCTAAACCAAATTTCAGATGGTGAGTCTGGTCGAAGTACATATTGGGATCACTCTAGGTATATTGAAGAAATCCCAATGATTATCAATGAATTTTTTTGTTTATTTTTTTTCAAATATGTGAATATTTAACCATATTGGTTATATTCTATATTTCATTTCATTTAATTCCTATATAGATTTCTTCTTGGTAACTTGGTATGAATTTCACTTGAGATTTTCTTTTTAACTAGGATGGGGAGAGTGAAACTAATTTGGATATGTAAAGCTATGTGTGTTCTTTAAAATGCGGTTTATTGAAAACTGTGTTTTGTTGTTTTCGAAGGATTAAAAACATGTTTTCGTATTGTTTTTTCAAACTATTATTTATAGATAGTCACGATAATGTAAATGTATGAAATCTATGGTGATTGCCTACTGAGTTGTTTAATCTCACATCCTACTAGTTCCACTAGGCATCGATTGAACTGATATATTTTATAGGTACATATTTCGGGTTTGATTACAATTAGGGTAGATTGGTTTTGTGTATTGTGGTGATGAAGCGGTCATATGGAGATCATGTTAGCATTGATCAATTATATCTTTTTATTTAATTTTTTTCTGTTCAGTAATTGTTTCATACTAGTATGTATATTTATTGAGATTCAATTATTGTTAGTTATTTTTTATTTAGTTTTTTATTTTATTCAAATTTAGTTGGTCGAAAATCATTAAAATTTTGATTAAACCTATTCTCATCATTCGTTTCCAGTCCTTGGGGGTCAGGAATGCCATTCATTCAATGTATTAGATCGCTTCAGATGTCAGGTTGGATGTCATCCCAACTTTGGTATTGAAAAAATTATATCATAGATGAAACTTTCTATTTCGGATGTTTGGTAGTTGGATTTCATGACTTTTGGGACTCAAATAGTAGGTATGAAAAGGAATTCATGAACCTCCTCTAGTTTCATATGGTGGTCCAAAAATTGAGTCATTTATCATTTTTTTGATTTAGTAATGACAATGAAGGTGATCGGGAGTCATGTTGTAGTTGCGCATGTAGTAGCTACCCATCTAGAGTATAAGTGAATGGTTCAAGGGACTCATATCTATTAATTCCTAGTTGGATCATGGTCTACTAACCTTGTTACAATGTTTAGTATGGACAATAATTCTTCATTCCCATAGTTTGGTGTAATTTGTATTTATGATTTCAGTTGGTGTAAGTGAGATTTTAAAATACAATTTAGTTTTAAAATGGAAATGATTTCCTTTGAGTGTTATCAGAATGAAAAAATGGGTTTTAATAGAGAATGTGATTAAAATTACTAATTTGGGGAGTGTTCAGAGTTTATTACAGTATCATGTCTGTGTCCCTTGGTATTACAAGTGAACATTCACATATCAGTGGATATATATTGAAAGGTCATATAGGTATGTTTGGAAGAGGGATGTAAGAGGAAATGATATGGACACAAATTTGACAGTTTATTGGATTCCATAGGTGATTATTTTAAATTTAAGGTTTGTTATGGTCTTTCAAAAATTATTTTTAAATGGGGATAGAATTCGAAAAATTGGATTTTCCTTTAAAAGTGGATTTTTATTGAAACCTGGTTTTGGAATTGGAATAAATCCTTATAAAAGTATTTCTCAAAATTAAAATGATAATGGTGTGTTTTTAAAACATTATTTTTTCTGTTGGGGTGTTTGTACTGTGAGCCTATCATATTGGATTGCGATGTTCTTTTTTATCATGGTTCAGGATAATGTTTATTTAGATTTTGTACTCGCTGTGCTGTTCAAAATATTCCTCCCCGAAAGGTGCCCTAATCATCGAGTGGATCATTAAATGTTTTTGGACCATATAATTTATCACTTATATTTTGTTTTTATTAAGTATTATGAGTGGTTTTGGAAAGGATTGAGGAATTTTATCATGTATTCAGATTGATGGGTACTCCCAAAGATGTAAGAGTGCACGGGGTTCCAGGTTTGTTTACGAGTCCAAATTTGGATGACTGGAAGGTGATTTATCCTCCTTCGGTGCTGGTTGGGATGATGTGGGATGTATTTAAGATCATTTAATTTCAATGTTTTGTACCTTTGGATCATAAGGTAAAGAGTAGGAGCTCATGAGTATTCAGTGAGGACAACGAATAATGAAAGCCTATGTTGAACAGTTGAAGGAGCTGGTTTCCTTTTTGCCAAAGGTAGTGTCACAGTATCTGTTGAAGGATTATTTTTCATAGGGTTAAGTTGTCCAAATATCAATGAGTGAGATTTCTCCTCCAAGGATCATTATTTTGAGACGTTTTTGTATGAACTATTCTTAGTTGATTAGATTACTAGATAATTAACAGTCATCAATCTGGTATCCCTTGTCACGTGTGATGGCCGCACATCTGGTGAGATGTGTATGCTAGGTAGCATATTCCTAAAGATTTTCCCTTATTAGTTTTAGATTCTAATTCATTTGACCATTCTATTGTGTGATTCTAGTGGGTTTTGTTGAAGAATTTCAATCCATCATATCGTAATCCTCAAAAATACTTGTCATCATTATTTCCATTTGGTTATCTTAAAAATATTTATAGGAATCACATACAAGATAAGAAGTCTTGATAGGAGGATGCAAGTACCTGAATGTGAGGCATTGGATGCTTCAATCATCTGGGATCTAGCGATTATCCTTGAAGTGAATATCATTCATGGCCAAGAGATCACTAGCGGTGTGGGGAACCATGGTCCAGTTTTTGTGTATAGTATTGGAGTAGAGATAATTTCACGTTCCAATCATAAAATTATTTTTGATTTGAGTTAATTTTATCTATGAAAGAATATATGTGATCCTATTTTATGATAGGCTCATTTTTTCTTTTGATACAAATTTTCAAATGGATATCCTTTCATAAAATGGGTTTAGTTTTTTGTTCAACTTGTTTGTAGATATTCCTGATCAATGAAATCATCAGTTGTAGCTTGTGGTTGGGATAATTTTTTGATTCTTGTTTCTTCTGTGGGTTTCCCCTAGGGATGGGGGTTCTATTTTTGTGAATAGTTTCAAGTTTTTTTATCTGTTACCTCATCCCCACATTGGTCTCCCTAAGGAGGTGTTGGTGGAGTTTTAAATTTTCTCATGTAAATGAAGTCCTTGTAGTGGGAAGAACCCTCTCATTTCCCTTGTTCTTCAACATGTTTTAGTTTCCTCTAAATGACGTCTTATGTTAACTCTAGGGTAAAAGGTCACCCCAAGGGTAATTACTTTGTTTAGATAGTTTTGGATTGGGGAACGAGTTCTGTTTAATTTTTTAAGGGTGACTTTATAGGGAAATAAATCTTTTGTGGTGGGGATAATAGCCACACCTAAACCATGGAAATTCATTTAATTTATTTTTTTCTGGATTTGGATCCTTTGTTTGAGGTTCGTGTATATTCCCTATTTAATTTTTTGTGATTTCTTGAAAAAATGGATGTTTTGTTCTTAACAACATGTAGCACATGTGCAGCTCACGGTTAAGGGAAATTTTGAGCCCTCACATAGGTAACCATTTGATTTTAGGTTCGGGGTCTGGGGAATGGCGCACGACCTACACATGGTTGAGGAAATCATGAGGCATGTGTGTAGTTCCATTTTAGAATTGGGGAGTGGTGTTTAAAATAGTTAGAAAAAAGTTTGGGATCTTTGTAGCTAACCAGTGGGGGAGGGGGCCCTCTTCTCCATCATATGACACACAGTTTGAAAAATTTTGTGGCCAAACCATGTGATTTTCCAATATTCTTAAAAATGTGAAATTCCATGTTTTTCCTCTAAACATTCTACCATTTTTCAAGATTTCCACCACACCTATGACCTAGCACACTAGGGGGATCAATAAAACCCTCCTCCCTTTCCCAAAACATTCAAGGGTGCTTCATGATGTTTTATAATTTAGGATATTGTAATTTTTCATTGATTTACTATCCTCTCCTCTTTCACCTCTTTGTTTCTTGGTTTTTATTTGTCAGTTTTCTCTCTTGGACAAACCATAATAGTGAGTGTTGGTGTGTGGGTTTTTTTCATGGATGTTACGGTTTTCAGATTATCCCATGGGGCTTATTTTTCTTTCCACTAATGTTTGGTTGTTTATTCCCATACTTGATTTTAGGGTTTCTATCCATTTACATTATGAACCACTCCATTGATGAAATAGAAATCATAAATGGGTTCTATATGTGTTATTCTTTCTTATGATATGTTGGTATAAATTTATTTTGTTCATTAATGTTGGAAACCTGGTGAGAAATGTTTTTCAATGGCGATATTTAATTATGATTTCACTTTTATGCACTTAACATGTATGATAAAATGCATATTAGATTCTTAAAAATAATTTTATCACTTGTAGTGGTGTTTAGGCTTGGTAACATTTCTTGGAATGTTATAAATTACAATTTGAGTATTTCTTGTGGTTTGGTATCCTTTTATGGATTGAGAAATGGTGGTGAAATGTTTTGCAAAGCGTCCTATAATTTTTAAATGTTTTTGATGATTTTGACAGAGTGTCACCTATTGTGTTGGTTTAGTACTATGTGACATTCATTAACATTTTTCATAAATGGTTTTATGGAAAAATTAAGTGTTCCATTAGAATTTGAGACATCAATGGGTTTATGGGGTGAACACATGTATGTGATTTCAAATAATTATTGAACTAAAAAATATATATCTTCCATGATCATTAATTTTACAAAAGGTTTATCAATTATTCCATATTCCTTTTAACATAAAATATTTCTTTGATTTCAAAATGGTGATGTAGATTCATGTGACTTAAAAAATGCGACATAATATTTTTTGATTAAATACATGGTCTATTTGGATTTTGAGATATGTTATGGTGAAATAATGATATAAACTCCCATTTAGATGTCCTTGTATTGTTGAATCTTTCACTCAAGCATGAATGTAGGTTTTAAATGTATTTAGATTGGAACTGTTAATAGATTAGTTTGTATTTTATAATGTTTGGAAATGTTTTTTGATACTCAAATGACTTGAAGTCTCTTTTGGAACTTGTGAATGATTTTTTGTGAGGTGGGAACCTATATGAAGGATTCCCCAAAGTGAGGGGTATTGAATATGTGTTATTAGTGTTTGGAGTTGGAATGTACGGTGTTATAATCCTAGGTGATCAATGATAGTGAGGGCCTCATTCTTTTTCAATGTACTATTACCACATGATTCCTGAACATATTTAAGAGGGTTATGTGATGGTAGCTTGAAAATACCAATTGGATGCGTTAGTTCCCCCTAGATATTTAGAGGCTTGGTGGGATTATGCTACTAGATTTGAAGTTAGAATGAAATGTGGGTTATTGACTATGGATCTACACCATATGCGGATAGGTTTGTCTAATCTGTATATGTACATGGATCACTTGGGGGACGTTATGGAAATTCCCATGATTATCTATAAATAAATTCTATTTATTTTTCTACTACATGTTGATAAATTACTATATAGTTTATAATAACTATTTCATTTCATTTAATTAATTTTATCATTCTTATTGGTTACATGGTATAGATTTCACTTTGGATTTTCTTTTGAACTGGGATGGGGAAACTAAAACTAATTTTGAAAAGGAATTCTGTGTTTGTTGTTCAAGAATAGTATTTATTGAAAACATTGATTGGAAAATTTATAATTTTTAATGGTATGTTTAGGGAATGTGTTTTTAATATAGTAATTATGGAAAATAATAGGAAAGGAAATTCGTGGAAACTTTGGTGATTACCTACTCAGCTATTTAAGGTCACATCCTACTTTTTCCACTCAGTTTCGATATAACCAATATATTTGGTAGGTATATGTTTCTAGGTGGGATTCTCTTGGAGAAGTTTGGTTTTTTGGATGGTGGTGACCTACAAGTCACAGGGAGATCTTATTGGCATGGCCTAGATAAATATTTATATTCAGTGTTTTTATATTTAGCATTTTTCTGGTCCATATTGTATATTTATTAAGATTCATTTATTGTATGTTTTGTTTTTATTTAGTTTTTTTATTTGATCCAAATTTATTGGGTTTAAAATCCATCCCATTATGATTAATTTGATGACCACCACTAGTTCCCAACCCATTAGGATTAGGAATGGACTTCAATCCATGTATCAGACTAGGTCGAATGTCACATTTGATGAAATCATAACATGGTTTGTGAAAAATAAATTCTCAGTGAGTGAAATTCTTAATTGTGGGATATCATTATATTAAGAATCAAGATTCCTCTACTATAAATACATTTTACAAGATGGTCTTAAACTATAGTTAAATATTTGTTTTTAATATATTATTTATTTTTATCACTATAGCTAATGTTTCATTGGGGGTATATATAATTATGGGCCTCACCCATCACTTCATGGGAAAATAATTTTTCATATATTAAATAATCCATGATAATTAATATGAATATTTATAAGAAATTTAATATCCATGAGAATGTTAATTATTCAAGGGAACTTTATTGAATTTAAAAAAAGAATCAAGTAAGTGAATGTTAATACATTCCTTGATGAATATGGTCATAAATAATTTATAATTTGAATAAGTATAGTATCAATCTAAAATAACCCCATTGGCGTAAGAACACAGGGTATATGTCCTTGACAAATAGAGATACGATAAAAAGATCATTGAAATTTTTTTTGAGGGAAATATATATTTTTTATTTTTATAGTCACACTCTAAATAAAATTAAAATAAATTGAATATATTTTATTAAATAACCTTTTAAACATATAATGAAATAATTATAACATTTTTTAGCCAAGACAAAAATAATTCCATACATGAAGGGTACATTAAAAAGACTCCTTTCATATTTCACTGAATGGAAATTGTACCTTGTTTTGAAGTAGACATGAAAATTCATCCATATAATTTTAAAAAAAATGTAAAATGGTTATAATGTATTTAATAAATCATTTGAAAAAGGATAAATAAATTTTAGAAAACAATTTTTCAGTATTGGAATTAAATGGAATTTAAAACTATTAGAGAAATAAATTGGTATTTCATTAAAAAAAATCAATAATTTTATGTACCTAAGAGTTGAAAAGTGGTAATATTATAAGAAAATATTATTAATAACCTGAGGGGAGATAAATAAACGGGTTTATTATAAAATGATCAAATCATTTCCTTAAATAGAAATTCATGAATATATAATAGTGATAAGAATAATATTGGGAAGTAAACTATTACACTGATCATAAAGTTGAAGAAAGAATTAATCAAGGAATCGATTATGTGTATCATCTATAAATACACATAAATAAATTGGAAATTCAAAATAAGATAATAAAAATTATTTACAAATATAATGATATAACATCAAATATGATGATGATGTAATATATCCCAATGAAAATAAATCGAGTTATCAAATTATTTACCACTGGGTAAATTTTATGTGAAATGCCCTTGAATGAAATAATTAAAATTAAAATATAATAGACCATGAATTAATATTTAATCAGGATTTTACATGCTAATGGGGGATTATATACATGATACACTACTAAAAAAGGGGGCCTTTATTGGTGATATAATAAGATATTATTATTTATAAAAATCATTGATAACCAAAACATTGTTAAAATCCTCAGGATATTTTCAGTTATAGAAAGACACTTATAATTGGGTCCTTTATCAGGGGTAAAAAAAATTGATAAAGAACCAATTTATCATATATTGTAGAATCACTAATAGAAGACCCCATTTATCAGTGATGTTAATGAAATTCGTTATCTGTGCTACTTAATGGGATGATAAAGGTATCATTTATCAATGATGATAAAGGATGCCATTATCTGTGCAATTAGTGATGTTAATAAAGGGGAATACTACAATGTGATGTTAAAACACATTGTATCACCAGACAGAGGACATTGTGCAGTGTGCTGTAACAGCATGCCATAGAAATAGAAAAAAACCAAAAAATTAACAAAATCATATACAACTACAAAATATAAATGAAAAAATATTTGGAACAAGAATATATGAAAAAAACACTATTTCAGAGAAAAAATTCACCTGTATAAATAAATAAACCACCCCTACTCATGAACAATTACACACCTATATATGAAAATAATTTATATGTTATTAATAATATTAAAAAATAAAATAAATAAAATTTGATAATTATAACCTTAACTTTGAGTCGTATAGAGAACATAGTGTATTGGATTGATTTTCTTTGATTCTTGTATGTCAAACCATTTATATTTCATCTCCATGAATTAACTCTAGGAAAATTAACAAAAAAATATTAGATAAAAATGGTAATTAAATTAATTATTTAATATAATATATAATTTTGAGAAAACAATCTAAGATCATTTTTTCGATTATGGTGATGTGATGTGCATTTTAAAATTAGATGACACTTATATATTTAAAAGACACACTTGGAGTCATACCAATCACACCATGTATTGTATTTTGTTATACATTATTAGTACATGTCCCTAATGGATTATGAATTTTTTTCTAAAGTATCAAAACAATCTGAACTTGTTTCCTCGGTTTTTAGTATGTCACTTGTGTTTTCTACTAAAATGTCATTTTAATTTGAAATCATGCACATTGATTCATTCCAGTAATATCATGTATTATTTTTACATGAGTCATATTACTACACATCAAAAATTAGTTATGAATCATTTTCATAAATTATCAAGAACATTCGAGTATTTTTTCTTATTTTTCACTGAGTGACTCTTTTTGACAATAATGTCTATTTTTAGTTGATTGCAGACACTTTGAGTCATATTTGGCACATAATCATTCATATTGAGGTAAATAACATTTCAACACATCATGTACAACTAATAAATAATTTTCATAAACTATTAAGAAAATTTGAGTTCATTTTTTCAGTTTTGAGTATGTTTCTAGTCATTACTATTAAAATTAATGTCAATTTTAAATAAAAAGATTCACATGGAGTCATACTAGTCACAAAATGTGTTATATTTTGTTGAGTCTAATTCCGAAATGGACAAAATTATATACGGATAATTTTACTAATGTTTCAAATCAATCTAAATTTATTTTCTAGGTTTTTAGAACATCACTTCACTTTTTTTGAAAAAAATGTCTATTTAAACTGGAATCACACACATCAAGTCAAACCGGCCACGTCGTGTGTGAGTCTTATGTGAGAATAGTTCCATAATGTAATAACTAAATTATGAATTGTGTTTATAAATTATCAATACAACCTGAGAATTTTTTCTCAGTTTTCTGTGAGTGACACTTTTTTTTACTAAAATGTCAATTTTAAACAGATAATGGAAACATTGAGTCATATTAGTCTCATTAGGTATTAGATTGAGGTTAGGATGATTCCAACATTCCAAAATGTATTAAGGATAATTTTACTAAATTATTAAACGTAATGCGAATTTATTTTATTGGTTTTTAGTCTCCCAAATTTCATTTTTAGTAAAATGAATGTCAATTTTAAATAAAACGAACCACTTTGTGTCATATCATTCACCACGTGCATCATATTGTGGTGAGGTTGATTCATAAAAATCATAAATCACAAAAAGATCATTTCTTAATGTATAAAATTTATAAAAATTACTTTCCTTGGTTTTTAGTATGTCACTTTTTTTTACTAAAATGTCATTTTAAATTGGAAACACAACCCTTGAGTCATACCAGTCACATCATATATTGGTTTGATGTGAGACTGAATATAAAATATAAAAAAGGAATTATTTATAATGGATCTAAATTACCAGGAAAATACCAACATGTTTCACTTATTTTTTTTGAGTGACATGTTTGGATCTAAAATGCCAGTTTTAAATTAATAATGAACACTTTCAGTCATACCGGGAGCAATGTGTATCAGATTGAAGAGTGGATAATTCTTAAAAATTATTAATTATTTGTGTATAGCTTTTCTAAATTATCAAAAAAATGAAAATGTGGTTTCATGATTTTGTGTATGTGAATTTTCTTTTTTACTAAAATTAATGAAAATTTAAATAAAAAGACACAATTGGATTCATACTGGTCCCTCTCTGATAAGATTGAGATGTGGATGATTCTTACATGTATAAAATGTATTATTTATTATTTTCATAATATATCAAAACAATCTGGATGTATCATCTCAATTTTGAGTAATCTACCTTTTTTTTAAACAATGACATTTTAAACATAAAACACGCACTTTGAGTCACACATATAACATATTCTATGGGTTTAACATGAGACTATTTCCTACACATCAAAACATAATATTCAATATTTTTCTTTATTTATCAAGAAAATAAAATAATTTTTTCATGGGTTTCAGTGATCGAAATGTTTTTGTATGAAAATGTATATTTTAAACTTGTAATTGACACTTTTTTGTCAAATAAAGAACACCGTTTATTAGATTAATATGATTATAATTAATACAACTTAAAAATTATTAGAAGATCATTATACTAAATTATTAGAACAATATGAATTAGTTTTCTCAGTTTTGAAATTTTTAATTGACCCTTTTAGTAAAATTTCTATTAATTTCAAATAAAATTCAGAACTTGGTGTCATACCGGTCACACCATGAATCATATTGAGGTTCAAAAATTCTTAAACATCATAAATAAACTATGGAAAATTTTATAAAAGTATCAAAATAATATGAATTAATTTTCTTAGTTTTGAGTACATCACTTGTGTTTTTTACTAAATTGTCAATCTAAACTGCAAACACACAATCCGAGTCAAACTAGTTACATTGTGTGCCATTTTGACATAATAATAATTACCACACATCAAAAATTACAATTTATTTCTTTTAAAAAATTATCAATTCAATATGGGTGTATTTTTTTGGTTCTCAGTGAGTGATGTTTTATGAACATAAATTTCAATTTTAAATTGATAATGAACACCTTAATTCATATCGATCACATCATGTATATGATTGATTTCTATTGATTCATAAATATAAAAAATAACTTATTAATTGTTTTTATAAACTATTCTTAATTTATTAATGTGTTCTATAAGTTTTCTGTATGTGATATGTCTTTCGAACTAAAATGTAAATTAAAAACTGAAAAAATATCATTCATGTAATATCGGTCATACCATGTATCATACTGAGGTGCATCTAATTGAGTTTGGGTTTTTTATTTTTGTTTCAGCAATATAAAAAATTCCATAAAAGAAAGAAATGTTTTATTTGGATAAAATAAGTAACACCATGTTTCATAAAATGCCTCATCCAAAAGTACCTTGTCATCTATTTTCTAGCATGTTGAAGAGGATTCAAGGAAATATATTCCTTTTGAAAATTTATATTCCCAAAAAATTATTAGAAATAAATGATAAGGAAATTAAATTAAATATATTACATAGAATGGTGGAAAAATTAACAAAATAATTAGTAGGAATTCACCTTTTCAGGATAATTGTATACAGTGTTGACCCATTTCATTGTTTTTATAATCTTAGTTGTAGACTCGAAGTACAATAACTCATTAGAATGATAATATTTGAAAAAACCACCCCAACTCAAGAAAAATAATAGACCTATATTAAAATAAATTCTTATGTTATTAATACTATAAAAATCAAATAAACATAAATATGAAACAATACATTAATAAAATTTCAATTTTAAACTGAAATCCCACAAATAAATCATATCGAGTACATTGTATATTTCTCTGAGGTATTATTGAATCCATCATGTTTTTATCCAACACTACTTTCAACACTCTAGGTAATATAATTATTTTTTACTTTTTTAACCCAAAATTTTGATTTCATAAGAGAATAAAAACAAACTCACATCATAATGAGTGAATCATCCTTGTTGAGTGAATGATTATAATACATGTGTGAATTATCATTGTTAATAATACATTTATTCCTAGAAAACATTAACCATTATTGTAAACTTATCACCATTCATGGATTGAACTAAAACAAATAACTGCATATGTGTTTCATGTAATACAGTTAAATCTATCTTACCATTTCACCATCATAGACAGTACAAGGTCTATGATATAAAATATAACTTATTTGATGGAAAAAACATCATTGTGACCCATTATTTATTTTTATATGACACTAATCTCCATTATCAAATTTTTACCCCTTTTTTATATTATTACACATTATTATAGACCTTTATAGCCTCCAAATGACCCTGAAATACAGTTTATGAATTATGTCTAATTGATTTTTTTTAGATAAGTATATCGTTTTAAATATTCTAGGTGATGATAAACTCTTAAACAAAATTATAATTTTTTTTCATCAAAATGGGAATTTCCACATCCTCATGTATTTTTTATTTAGAATAATAATGAGTTTTTATTAATGATAGTTTGAACACAGAACATTTTAGAAAAATAAATGTGAAAATTCATAATGAATATTACTTGTATGGATTTCAAAAGAATTTCTGATATTATATAATTAATTAAATTAATTATATAATATCCCAAATAATTCCACCACCCACCAATGTGAAGCAACATTAATTTTATTATCTAAAAATTCACTATTCAATCGATGAAATTTTATATTTATTTATTTATTAGAGTCTTTAAAACAAGATAATATTTTTTTTAAATGGTTAATCATTTTAATGATTTGTTATTAATTATAAAATTTGATGTGGGGATTTAATTTTTTTATTAATGTTTCATTATGTGACTTATTTTTATTTGTTGTCATTTCTTTTGTTATTCAGTTTGACCTTTGTGAGGGAATTATTTCACAATTAAGTAATATTTGATGGTACATTTAAATTTATTATAGAAATTATTTCCCTTGATAATCAGTTTGAAAATATAATTGGGTTTTTTTTGTTTCAAAAAAAATCTTCCACTAAAATTCATGTATAGAATCACTAAAACAAGTGTTAAAAAACATTTTTTCTATAAAACAACCAAAATTATTGAAAAATAGATCTTATCATATGTGACATGTTTTGTGCACAAATTTGAATATTTTTTCTCAAATAAAACCTTGGTATAATCATCGTTCTACACCATTGCCCAATAAGTTTTTCTATTTTCGAGATAGTGCTTCATCTCCTCCTACACCTCAATCATTGCCTCGATCTCCGCCTCTACCACCTCCTCCACCTCAGTCTTCGACTATGAATTCTATTTATCCTTCATATACACCATCACATATACCTATACCTCATAAATTTCCCAAAAATGTTATTATTTATAGGTTATCACTTATAAACAAATTGATTTCTTCCATTATACTTCTCCTTGAAAAGGAGATAAAAAATAATATATAATAATTTTAACACTAATGATTAAAACACCAAATATATTTCTATGTTAATTTCTCATTATAGATCACAAAAATAGTAGGTAATACTTTAAATTTGTTGCAGGTAAATTTTTTTACAACATTTATGTTGCCCAGTTATTTCGAAAGAAATAATTTTTCTTTTGAGTATGATGGATGTCATAAATCGTGATAGTGTTGAAAAAATATATAAAAATAGATCAGTATACTTTTTTTCATGAAATTTTAATTACATTAGGGAAAAACCAATTGGGGGATGATTTTCCTCTCATGATTTATGATCTGTATCATAAATTTGGAAACATAATATCCAAAATCAATGACATTATCTTACTTCCGACACTACATAGGCGTTAACCAAAAAAAGTAAAATAGTTTTGAAATATGTTTTAATAGTTATATATTTTAATATATACTTTAATATGATTCCCTTTTTAGTACTCTATATGTGTTACTTTATTAGATAATGACTTCAGGTATGGATTTAACATATAATTAATAGCCACCGTATTATTTTTTTTGGGATAAAACATATAATGAAACCTATAATTTCATGTGTATGTATAAAATGTTGATTTTAGTGTATTAAAAATCACAATAGACATAATTTGTGGAATTGTTTTTTGATATCCATGAATTAAATCTAAAAAATTAATATTTGGGGTATCTATATTGACTACGATTATCACCCAATGTAGCATAAAACAAAGATGTAATGAAAAAAAATTAAAAACATATTTTATATGATAATATTATAATTATTTACTTTAAAATTTTTGGTATAAAATAGATTATGTCATCTTATATTTGTCTCTCAAATGGATTATATATCTCATCTCTCTTATTCTAAATTTATTCCATATCCAAAGTAGTTTTTTCTACATAAATGAATCTTGTATAAAGGAATTGATATTGTGATTCCCGCAGTTTTCCCTTAATATATTAGAAATATAAATTAATGTATAAAATATGAATATTCATTAACATTAATAAAAATATTTGGACACTATTTTGATATACGTATTATGAAAATGTACGTTGTGTATGTGTTCACAAATGAGGCACCCAAATATTCATGATTGTGAATATCATTTGTAATCTCGAGACCAATTACCCCTCTTCTGAAATATTCAGATATTTTTAAATTTCATATGGAATGTAGGATACATATTTATCATTAAATGAAGTTTCTCCAAGAATTTTCAATAATATTAAATTTTTTTCTAGAAATTTTGGGGAGGTGGTACTCTAATAAGGTCATTTTAATTTCTTGGTTGATTCACTAGATTGTCTTGATCTAACATTCTGTTTCCCCCTGACTTTAACCATATGTAATATCGTACCTCACTTTAAACCTTTTTCAACAACTATTACATGTTTTTCATATGATTTTTTTATAAAATACATAACTCATGTATCTTTATAAGATCAGATGTCCATGCCATAAAAGTTTCAACAGAATCACTGACCATTGTAATATCTGGATCATCAAGTGAAACAAGCAACCTAGTAGTCTACTAAAGTGCCACATCGATCCCCTATATCATGTGATCTTATGGGATATCTGTATGGCTCAGCTTGTCATTTGGGATATTATAAATTGTACCCCTCACAACAAGGTGTTGTGTTAGTGTTTATAGTTACAAATCGCATACAAATACACCATGTATGATTTTAGTTATATAAATTTATTGAATGTTTGTTTATTTCTATATGGATGAATGAAAAATGAATAATAATTGGTTACTTTGGATATGGAATGAGGTTGGAGGGATGCCTAGCCTCAAAAACAGTGCGGTAATTTGGTTTGTGTATGGATCAATATTCCATCATTGGTTGGTTTTGATCCAATATCATACATTCGTTTGCCAAACCAGACTAAACAATAATATCTTGTAGTAATTTTATTGGGCTCGGTAATCGTTACACCCTACATTATGTATCTTCCTTTGATTTTATCTTGTTGAAATATGTTTATGGTGATACTCTAAAACAAAATCCTCTAATGCAACCATATTATTCCTTCCACTTCACTGCTTCTGAATGTTTTTTTTCTTGCAATATGATCACTTTGGAATATTTTATCTAGACCATATAAAACAATATGAAAATAAAAAGATATTTTTTATTTCATAATATTATAAATCATAACTAATTACTATTATTTCATACATACACATGTATAACATACGTATTTTATGTTTTCATCAACTAGTTTAGTCTCTTTAGTCACTCGAGCCTCCTTCTACAGCACATGACAAGGGATGGATATGGATTTAGATTTTTATTCATCAATCTACATATAAATAGAGGAAAAAATGTTTTTTTATGTTACTTAAAAAATGATTTTTTATTTAAAATACATATCAATATTTTCACAATTAAACCAAACCACCTCCATGATTTGCGATAGGGGTACCAAGGTTTTTATGTATTTTCTTTATTTTCCGAACCATTTCTATATTTCATAAGTTAACAATTTTGATTCAATTTAGATAATGAAAATAATATCAAATAATATGTTATCGACTATATTTCACCTAAAATTATTTCTCTTTGTGATTTTTGATGAAATCGTACCATGTTTCTGGCTTTATAATGTATGCATAACAAACTGGTGGGTGGGGATTTACTTTCTTCTTAATATCCCTAAGATATAACATTGTAAGAATATTCTAAAAGGCACCATGTGATTTTGTAGTGGCCATCAAGAAAATTTTATTATAGCAATATTTGTATATGAATAAAATATACAAGGAATATTTAAAATTAAATCAATGTTTCATTATATAATTTTTTATTAAATTGGAGAAAGTATACTATAACATTACCATTATATATTTCTAAATGGATTCCTTTGATATAGGTCAAATGTGGCACCGTGAATCAATATGAATGGGAACATTCACCCACGTTGTAACCAAAACAAAACTATTAAACATAGATTTATTAGGGTCAATTGGTTGTCCGTGTTGATTCCAACCAAACTCAAATTTTATACCCTAATTTATTTCATTGATATTTTTGTTCAACACTGTGATGCTACATCATTGTTTCCTTTTTTCATCAACATGTGTTCGATCTCTGAATAATTTAGTAGTTTAATCCTCAATTGTATTTTGTTCTTAAATATTGGTAACATCTTATTTTTCATAATAAATTATCTGTATGAGTAGTCAAATATTTAATTTTCATTAAATAATAATGACATAAACATGGATAAAGAATTTGAAAGGGGTTGTATGCATGCTCAACAATAAAAATTATGATCTCTTCAACTATATATGCATAATCATTTGATAAATTATTAACAATTATCCATTTTGTAGGAAATTGGTAATTGAACATTAGAAAAAAATTACTCCATTATAGTTGGAGTTATTCCATGAATTCTTAATAATTCAAAAGTTATAGACAACATTCATCCTAATCATCTTTATTTACTATGTTATTATTATTTAATTTTATCTTCATAATCATCCTCCATCTATTCTGAATATGAACTTATACCTTTTGAACTACTCCAAGTAGTAGTTGTCCCATACTGGGTACAAGTGATCATTTTGGAACGTCTAAGAGTAGTTAAAGTAGCATAAAAGAGATGGGGGATGCTTCTCAAGAAAAAAAATGCAAGAAAAATTGTTTGGGTGGTGAAACAGGTTAGGATAACAGTTTACTCCTAAAATAATTTTAATAAACCCATTTTAATTATAAACGTAAAATATCATATTAAAAAGGTAAAAGTTCCCTAAAACTACTATGATAACATCAAATCGTCCCACCTGAGTTTCTTTGACTCCAATCTATGTTACAAGTCCATTATTGTCACATGTATCTCAAGTATAAGAGTTTTGTATCCAATGAAGTTGATTTAGAGGGTGTGAGTATAAAAATAAACAAATAAATAAAATAATTACCCTAAAATATAAAATAATACTTATATTTTAGTATTTTTTTGAAGTGGTAACACTAAAAATACACATTTAAGTAATGTCATTGTGTACTAAATTGGACACCATGATAATCAAATGTATTGACATGATTTCATACTAGTGAATTATACTAATAATACTATAATTTACACTATGGTTGTAACATAAAATTTAATTAATTTCACTAACAAGATTTTAACCTATGAATGATTAGAAGTAGAAATATTATTTACCTCATTGTTGAAAAATACACATCATAGGTACCATGATATTTGAGATTAGACACCGTGAATCCAAGCTTATCCCTCACAGATAAATATCATATGTACATATTGCATCCAAATCATTTAATGTGTATAATATAGCCATTTTTCATAAGAATCCCATTTGAAATATATGGAAGTATTAATATAATTGGTTCCATTAGGAAAAATCCACACAATGGGTGCCACAATTCATTAGTTAAACATTACATCTAAAGAACCACAATGATGAACTAACAACAATACCATTGTCACAACACCCTCACACTAAACCTCGATGATTCACTAACTTGTCTACAGTAACAAACTTTCTAACATTCCATAAATTGAAATCACATAATACCCATCATATTCTTATATACAATAAATATTATTTATATCACATCCATACATGTATTCCTATTGAAAAAAATTTAATCATACATTAACAGGTGTGGAAAAAATTATTTCAAATAATATCAAGTGATTATTAAATGAAAATATTATTTCAAAGTATTTATAAATTTTTAACAATAGTTATGTTGCATATTAGGATTAATACAATAATTTCAAAAAATTACTCTTGATAAGAATTTATTAGACAACTATAAAAAAAATTTTAGTTATCAATTATTAAAAATGTAAAAAAATAAATTAAAATTAGGACTTACTATATAATAGTCATATAATTTTTCCATTTTAAAAAATTACAATGTCTAATAAATCATGTTAAATTTTATAATAATTCATATAGTTCCATTAGTCATTTTTTATAAATGATTATTGGTTCAAGTTACAATGTAAATATAATTAAAACCTTATTTTGAATGATTATATTAAAATAATTTGAAGAATATATTTATCATTTCAATATATTTATATATATATATATATTTTAAAGTTGGGGTCTAAGACACTTTTTTTAGATGATAATGATTCTATATGACCCATGTTTTATCAAATCTGACATAATTAAAAGCAATAATTGTCACTGAATAAGTTCAAAACCAATATAAACAGACTTTTAATGAAGTTATTTAATTAGTATTATATTATTTAAACCCTGAAGTAGATATTTCAATGGTTAGTGAACAATATATTCGTTATTTTCTGAAAATACTCTAAAATACATACATTAAAGACTATTACATATCCTAAATGATCTAAATATTGTAAAATTATCATAGATCAACTTTTCCTAAAATGTAATAATGACGTAATTTTTATATATAATGATAATGTATTTGTTAGATATAATTAGAACAAAAAACTAATGGAAAATTTGTTTCAATAACAAAATAAACCCTACCACTTAATATTTTTAAAATATACGGTTATCCCATGTATACTCTGAACCCACTAATATTAAAAAATTATGTAAATGGAATTTTAATTATAGATTTAAACATATTTTATTATAAAAATATGATTATCAAAATTCATGTGTTCATTTTTATTCTCTTTAATAAAAAATTATACTTTAGAAAAAAATCAGAAGATCAAATAATATAATGTGAAAATAAATATTATTTGAACAAAATTTTCATTAAATAATTAAATTAAATTGAAACTATTATACTATTAATATATGAATATAAATAATTATAGATAACAATGTTGTATTATTTTAAAAAATTTAAGGGAATTATGAATCTTGTATAATTATCAGATATCATAGAGAGACCTGAAGCCATAGGAAATTAAATGGAGACTATATAGTTATTTCAGGTAATTTTATCAATTTTGAATCCATATTTTGATCTATAATATTTTTGAATCCATATTTTGTTCGATGAAAAGTTATATTCTAAACCATATATCCTTTACTAACATTATAACCGAAGATATTGCTCCATGGAAATCCAGAAAGACTATAATGATGGAAAGAATGAATCCCCAAAAATATTATAAGGTCTATGATTGAAGGTTGTAATAAGAATCGAAGCAATAAGGAAGATTGAGAGAGAACAATCATGACATGAGTTATGGGAGAATAGAAGTAGTGTTCATCATGGTTGATAAAAATGGAAATTGAAAACACAGAATCCAAACATGTAAAAATTGAGATAGGAAAAGGATAAAAGAATACGCCTATGATTCTAGCCTTAATTCACCTAAGATAACATAGAGGGGGAGCTCCAATAGGGTGGGAGTTTTGTGGTATCTTTATAATCACAATTGATTTAGTCATGATTAGGCTTCTTTTAAATTTCTTAGGGAAACATTAATGATCATTTTCAGAGCTGATAAACCAATATCAATATAATCGATAAAATATCATCACTAATAAATGATTTGTAATTATAAATATTAATAATAATTCATAAATATATTTATCTTTTTATATTTTCATTTTATATAATTTTATAATCATATAAATATATAAATAATTTTTTATAACTACGTAGATACTTTCTTGGAAAAATTATATTTTTTTAATTATTATTATAAATATATAATTTATGAAATATAATAAATATATATTTAGAAGTACATTTATAATTATTTATTTGGAATTATAAATAAATTAATGTCATTATATATATTTACATAATTATATGTTTATATTATTAATAAATATTTATAAATATAAATATTGTAAATATATTCACTATTTAAATATATTTATTATAATTTTCTAATTATAAATATATTTATATTATTATATATATATATATACAATTACATATATATATTAAGAATATTTAATTATAAATATTTCTATAAATATAGTGTATATATTCATTTTATATATATATTTTTATAATAATTTTATTACTATTTATATATATATTATTTTATTTAAAAATATATGAATATTTTTTTTAAATAATTTTAATTTATTTATATCATTATATATATTAATATAATTATATGTATATAAATATATATATCCATGGGTGTTGTTGAGTGGTATCTACCCCAATGGGTCTCGGTGAGGCATCAAGTTCGAGTCTCATTAAGTATATCCCTATATTGTGTGTTGCCTACTTTTCTTTATAATGTATCCACATTCCTGAAATAAAAGAAGTTTTTAGCCTCAACCTTTACATATATATATATAATACTAAAATATAAATATCAATAGAGTATATTCATTATTTAAATAAATTTATTATAATTTTTTAATTATTTAAATATATATAATTATTTATCTATAGTTATATGAATTGTTTTTTAAAAAATAATTTTGATTTATTTTTAATAATTGTAAATATAAAAATTTATAAATATACTAAACATACAATTATAAATATATTTATTTATAAATATTTATTTTCAAATATATTTTTAACATTATTAATTAATATATAATGTTAAATATATTCAGTTTAAAAATGAGTGATATTGAATAATTAAAAATGAGTACAAGTAAAAAATATTGAAAAAATGGATAAATTTTATTATTTAAATATAAATAATAAATAAATGGATATATATTAAAGTAATGTTGAATACAAATTAAAAATACTATAACATAGTAAATGAAGATATTTAAATAAACTCTAGTATATTAATAAATTTAAAACTAAAAAAATTATGAAATATTTAAAAAAATACCTAACTATAATAATATTAAAAAATTAAATTTAATTGACTGATTAAAAACATATTATATTAAATGTATCATGTTATAATTAAATTCTAAAATATACTAAAATTTCGATAAATTACATAAATATTAGGTGTATGTGTTTATATATATAATATTCCATTAATTGCGTTAAAATTTACATGGGAGCTTTCTATATAAAAATTCATTAATTGCGTATATGTATGTGGAATCAAAATAAAACACTTTGATATATGTTAAATTGAAAAATAAAACAACAACGAAAATGAATGATACATTATATTTTTTTAATTATTACATTTTATTTATTTTCTATAACTGACAGGGGAAAGTGGAATTCATAAAATAGAGGGTAAGTACTCTAATAAGAGGTATTCATATGTTTAATTATGAAATAAACTAGAATTATATATCACCACTATTTTAACTGAACACATTAAACTGGAATTAAATCCACTTTATAGAAATGTATTTTATGTAGTATGGATTTAAAATAAATTAGGTGCATAACATTACAATATTCTTTAATGATTGGAAATGGTGATTAATTCCCTCACCACTTGGTAATATTCAATTCAAATCAAATTCAATGAAATAATTAAAATAAAATCATAAAATATAATGAATAATGATGTATTAATGACATTTATTGTGAAATTGGTAGTTTATGTACCATATTAAATAAATTGGGGAATAATATACAAATGTGTCCCAATGAATGGAAATTGAGATAAAATATCTTACCTCACTCTTACATTGGGAATAACATGCTTTCAACTCTAGTATATTGATTTTGATCAAGCTATAAACATATTCCAAAACCATATTAATATTTATAATACCATATATGATCATCTTATTACATATTATCAGTTTTTGTTATTTCACTTTCATTATTTACATTAGTTTGGGTGTTAATTGCCTTGTTTTTCATGTGTGTTTTTTATAAAGGTTTAGGTACTTATGAAAACTATATACTTTCATAACCTACAAAATAATAATCTTACAAAAATTACAATACTTTTTAATCAATTATAATTTCAATATCAATTATGTTGATGGTTTTGAGAAATGATGTTTGTTATGATAAAGGAGAGGGTAGACCGTATGTACACCTGAGTAATGAATCCATTTTCCAAGTATCGTTATAGAAAGAATTTTAGTGATATTTTACATTGATATAATGGTAATAATTTCATATTATTTATATATAAAAACCTATACTTATCATCCATGTGGTGCAATGACAATAATAGAGTCACTTCTCTGCATGAAGACGGTAGTCCACATGTACATGAACAATGTTATAATCTTCCAGTGGGTGAAAAGGTGAGAATAAAAAATATATATTATTCTCAAAATTTGAAATATAATATAAATATCATATATATTTTATTTATATCTCGTAAATTAACTAATATTATCTTTATTACCTTAAATTTCAAGCATTAGTGAAAACAATAAAATCACTTTGTGAGGTGGTAGGGCTTCGTACATACGATCGACGTTATCATATACCCTATAAAATCTAAAGCTATATAGTATATATTATATACAAACTAAAGAGATATATAAATGTTATATATATATATATATATATATATCATATATATGCTTTATATTTTTCATTATACACAACTGCGAGAGATGGTAATGAAAATATAAATGACATCAGTTTGCATGGTTGTGGTCCATCATACACACGGATAATGATTTCATAACCCATTTGAGGGAAGTGGGAATGGTTTTATATCATTACCATAAAATATAAATCAAATCATTATATTTTATATAATTTAGTATTTATATCATAATTTATTAATATAAATTTAAGTTGGTTGATGAAAAAAATAAAATAAAAATGCTCGGGAATGAGTGTTGCCTCTTCATCGAGTAACCTCCTAAAGTTTACATCAAAAGCCCTCTATGGATGGTTTTAGGCCCAATAATAATTCTTATAAGATTAGAGGAGGTATTCTTATAATTTATATGGTCATTTATTGGAATATCCAATTTGGTTTGAAGGTGTTAAAAAGAGTACATATGTGTGACATTCTATAAATGAAGTGACTGGCACACATATAATTTTTGAAAGAAAAATCATGAACCCAAATTTATCACATGATGAAAGGATCCAAAATTGAGTAGTATCAATTCATATACATTTTGGGGTCAAAATATCTCTATCCAATATATTTTATACAAGGATTTAATTAATTTTTACCCTTTTCTTTTTAGTTTAATCCCCGATAAATCCATTTTTAGCTTAACTGTACTAAACAATTTTGACAATTTTTATTATTTTTTTGGTAAAAAAATTATTTAAAAAAATTATATAATATAAATTATTATAATTAGAAATATGGAATTCAATTTTATGTATTCTATTTGAATAAGTGGTAAAATTTAATTTAAAATTAATCCTAGAGACACTATAAAACAATGGTGTTTTAAACAGAAAATATACAAAAATTTACTATGTTTTTTATCAAGAATAAACATGAAAATTATTCAATTTTCCTAAATTGGATATATAGATATGTAACTGAAATAATTTTACTTGAAAACACATTAAAAATATAATTTATATAATGAACCCAACCCCAGATTCCTCATGATAGTGACATACTTTATTACATTTGAATATATTAAGATTCAAATCTTAATGGATCGATCAGTTCAACAGTTCTAGAATACTAGAAACATACATGATATACATTTAACAATGGTAAAATTAATACAAAACATAATACATAACAAAATATTATAAATTTAATCCTTTAAATCTCCTTCAAAGATAATTTATTCACAACCTAAGAAAATGAAATAAATATGGATGTCCTCAAATGTTCAAGATAGGTTAAGTACATGAGAAGTTTCCATGAATCAATAAAAAATAATAAATATATAAATGAAAATAGTTGAAAACACATTCCATTTAAATAAATTTACTAGGGAAAATCAATATGGACAGGTAAATAACTGAAATCACATTCCATTTAATCAATAAGATCGGAATTAAATACATCTGTGTATTTTTTTCATAGTGAAAATAACATTGAAAATAATAATTGAAATATAAACACAGAAAATGATTAATTATTGTACTTCATGATTCCTTATAACATAAAACCTTTACAATCGAGATCTATTATCAATATATTTCAAAACTAATGGGTAAACAAACATTGTATTTTTCTAACAAATTCATCTCAGGAGACTACCAATTCACTAAGGAGCTATAATTATCCATGCCCCACCCATGCCTTTAATTCCAAATCATTTCTCAGATATCGAGTAATTTAATAATTAATTTTCCTTATCATAATATATCAAATTTCTTGTAAAATAAAATAGATTTATCAATATTTCACATCTATACAAATAACATTTATTTTATACAATATACATAGAAATGGTATATGGATTATGTAATAATCATATCCATCATGAAAAAAAATGTATATTTACGATAAATTATTTTTTTAAAGAAAAATCCTCAGAAGAAAGTTATTGTTCCATGGGAATGATAAAAATCTCAAAAGGAATTGAGTTTGCACAGTATCATGAACCACAAGGTAATTTTCAAGTAAAATCACCTTGGATGAAATGATTAAAAGTGAATCATAGAAATTCCATGATGTATGAGTAAATGGTGATATTAAATGACAATGATAATGTATATATTACACATTATTGTTAATTGTTCATAATAACAAATTAGTCCCAATGGAATGTAAATTGAGAATAAATCAATTACCTTATGCGTCAATCTAGTTGAAATCTCATTAACCTATGGAACAACAATTTTAGTCATGTTATTAACTTATTATATAATTATATTAATATTTATTACATCATGTATGATTATTATGTGACATATTATTACACATACATTAACTGCCTTTTGTTATTTTTATATTTTCAAGTGTGATTGCCTTGTTTTTCATGTATGTATTGACTTGTTATTTCTTATTTATCATAAATACATCATTATTTAATCATGTAATGAATATAAAATATGATTTAAATTTGAATTATATTTATTATATAGATATATATATATATCAATCCATATAATTTATCGATAGGAAATGAAATTTATCATTCCGGGAGATGGTAGGCCGTATGTACGTATGGACACTGCATTAATTTTATTGTCATACTAATGCAAAATATGTAAATTAAATATATGTATATAATAATCCAAGAATCATATTTTGGTTACATATATTAAATATTTTTATTAAAACAATCCTTAATACATTCTATTTTATGTGTGAATGAATCACATTGCTTCGTGAGGCGGTTTTCCATTGTACCAACAAATAACATTATTGTATACCCACAAAATAGAATGTTGGAAGTTATCAATTATATGAAAATTAAAAAATAATTAACACATCTTATATATCTTTACTATTAAATATAGACTATAAATATATCAATATTCCAAACCATTAAATTTTGGAATAGAAGAATGAACTACATCTGTTTTCAATGTGGTAGTTCACTATACACATGAACAATGATTGTGAATCCCATTTTTTGAGGAGTGTCTGGTAATAATTCATACCATTAACAAAACAACATCTCTGTATATAGAATATAGTGAGGTTATTATTAAATTAAGATGTATCACCAAGGACCCCAGTAGGCCAGATTGAATGGTCATTTTATTTTAATTGACTACATTAAAAATAGCACATAACCAAGGATTGATAAATTTAGTAGTCTTGATGAAACTATATGCATACATGGTTCCTTAATCACATTGTTAATTTAATATAGTATATAATAAAAGATAATAAACATCTTACTTGAAACATATTCAAAGTGTTTTTCATCAGAACATGGGGATGGAAAACAAATGAAAAGGGTGGGCTTAAATTCATATCAAGATCCGCATAGAGCTGAAACAGAAATCAATAATAAGAAAATCATAATCAGTAAGAAATAATCAGCATATTATTGTGAATCTATAAGTAAAAAAACCATAAAATACTGAGAATTTATATGTTTCCATATATTTTTTTATATTAAAAATAGTATTGATCATGATAACTAAATACTGAATAAAGAAAATGATTAATTATTAGACAGTGTTTATCTGAAACATGAACTATCATATTGCCCAAATGGTTTAAGGCTATGGTAGAAACCCATATGATTCCGCATGGAAACAAACATGAATGGTTTTCCACCAACTATTTTTTTCATGATACCTATCTATTCATCGAGGACCTATAAGGTGGAGCCCCACCGATCATTGCAATTAAAAATAAATCTTCATACATAGATTTAGTTTAAGAACAATATCACTTAAAAATATCATTATTAACATGGAAATACATATTTTTAAATATTACAACATTAAAAGTAAATATTATATATAAAAATGGTTTTAAACTTATATAATATAAAAATAAACTCCATTTAAAAATCATTGTTTTCTAAATATGATAAATTTAATTATTAATTCAAATCTTCATTTACTTGAAAAATAAAAATTCCAAAATTATAAGTACTTTTAGAATACCTAAAAACGTAACTAAGGAATCATACAATTATCCAATGATCATAAAATAACTTAATATAAATTTATGTGACTATATTATGAAATTAAGTTATTATTTAAATAATTGTATTAACTATAAAATTATAAATAAACATTTATTTTTTATAGAAATACAAACAAATTTTTTATCATTTTAAAAATAATTATTTACTTATTCTATGATATAGTTATTTGATATTTTAATTTATAAGAATCAAAAATTATAATTATACTTTTGTGTGTGGGGTTTCTATCGTATTGGCTAAATTACCATTCCTAAGGGTCATATTACAATTCTAAAGGTCATGTTACTATTTCATTATTATAAGTTACTTATATTCAAGAAAGGACTCTTATTTCATTAATTATTCACATAAAGAGTTTTTGTTGTGTTTTCTATGGGATTTTATAAGATTTATATTTTATGAAATAATTTTTTATTCAGGGAAATCTCTCGACTAAATGAAATTTATTTAAGAGGATACAAACTATAAAATCTTGTGGTCTTATAATCTTACCTCCGTTTAAAAACATTTCCTTGAAATTATCATGAATATTGACTCCTAAATAGATGAAGGTGGTTCTTATTCATAAGATCATTTGTTTTCAATGTTTCTTTATCCATTTAATGGGTTATCTTATGATTCATTACCTTTTGATTCATCTGATTTTTCTATACTTTCTCCCTTGTGTCAATAATTTTAATAAGATCTTTATATTAAGAAAAATCATGTTCTAGTTATATTTAATCATAAGTGAGCAGAAGAATAGGGCATGTAATTTACTTATTTATCAATGATATATTGCACACATAATGAAATATGGAGATAATTGGTGGAATTTCTAATCAGTAAGCTGTAGCTAAATACATTCTAGAATTTATAATTTTTCTGATATACCTGGAGATCAGTTACCCTTTCATACAGAACCATCAGACACCCTTCCATAGAGATACTTTTAAAAAGACACGATATCCCATATTAAATTGAAAATCCTATGTCTAATTATCCCTATAACACTTTTGCCTACTTTGATCCTCTTTGATATGAGACAATAGAGTCTTTTCATTTATTATTGACTCATCAATAAGTTATGGGCCTATATGTTTCATCTCACAAAATACATCTCATCATGTTGTAGAATGACATATATTTTTATACAATGCTTCATATAGCACCATTTGAATACTAGAATGGAAATTATTTTTATAGGAAAACTATACCAAAGGTAAATACCGAACCCACATACCATGAAATTCATGTGAGCTTGATCTCAACCAGTATTACAATGTTTTAATAGTTCTTTAAGACTTTCCATCTAATTTTTGGTGTTACAATACTCAAATGAATCTCAATTTCAAAATACTTTTGAATGCTTATCTACAATTTTTATAAAAAATAGGGATATCTACTATAGATAATTGATATAGCTACACCATTAAGTCTTTAAAATTTTTTAATATAGAGTCATTCTAGGTTCTAAAGAGATAAATATTCCCATTTTGTATGAAAATGTTTTAATTTTGTAATATGAATAGAAATAACCCATATAACATCATTGTAACACCCCAACTTCCACGGTACACTTTTCTTTCGATAATGCAATAGCTTGTATTATACGCAAGTTTGAGATTCTAACACACCACGAACAATCAAAGTAGCAGTTATGAATAGTATTACCCACTTTTTTAAATTATATAAATTTTATATTTCAAAATGGACTTCATTTTTGGATTCGGAATATCAAAATTAGCCTCTGTTGAATTTTTGGTATTTTTCTGAGAACATCAAATTTTCGGTGAATAGTGAAAAATACTTCAAAACAACTTTTTAAATATAAATAATTTATAGTTATAAACTATTATATTGAGTGGTTTTAAATTATAATAATAATATAAATTTACCATTTTATCTAATGGTGGTCATTATAATTAATTTAACTTTGAAATTGGACATAAACAAGTGTCAATATTTGGATAGATATTGTTTTTTAAAACACTTTAATTATTTTGACAGCGGGAATTAATTATAAAAATTATTAATGCAACTTTTATCTTTTTAATTTGGTAAAATTGAAATTATTTTTTAATTTATAATATCAAATATATCTGAGTGTGAATGTTTGTTATTTTTCTATAAAACAACGATTTTTTATGAATAGTGAAACCACTAAGTGGTAGTTAAAAAACTAATTTTTCGTTTAAATGAAATTTCACCACCTCTGTGATTTGAATTTAGAAAATCCGACATAAATCATTATCATTAGTAAGTAAAATGTTGTTCAATGGGATGAAAATAATTTTTGGTGAATAGTAACATTTAAGTTTTATTAATTACGGTTAAAGGTAATTAGAGTAATTTACGGTAAATATAATGTTATAATAATATGAAATTACCTTTACAATTGTTTTAACCTTATTAAATAAGTCATGAACGACCAAGACAATCCATGGGTCAACATGGGGACCCCATGGAGCCACTTGGGTAAGAAAATGACATTAATAACTTTTTATATAAAGTAAAAATAAAATTATCACAAACATGTGTTGTTTTACTAAAACAATTATTACATGGGGTTATATATGTTAACATTTCGACTATAAATATTCATTGGAAATATAAAAATATTTCCTACATCATGGAATTTTTTTATAATTTTTAGACATTATATAAAAAAATTTATTTATGACACAATGATGATGCAGTGATTACCTCATTAATTAACAATTTAAATAAAATGAATATATAAGAAAAATCTACGACTTAAACTTGTCAAAAACCTATTGGATGGGAGGATATAGGACCCGTATAACCTTATCCTCAAAATATAACATTTTGGGACCTTAAAAATATGAAAATCATTTCATAATAATGCAACATTTCTTGACTATCCAAAACAGCCCCTCCTCTCCTCTTATAAAATGCCTCCACCTCTACCACCTTATTCACAACGTCAAAGACATTTAGCTAGGCCAACCTTTTCCCCAAAACTCTCTAAACATTCCTCTATTACTCCTAGAAGCCTCAATTTGGGCATAAGTCTTCCCAAGGAAGCCTTTGGCTCAAATCAAATAGTGTTACCCGATTCTAAGGTAACGTCTTCTCTAATGTTATTTTATTTTATTTTGATTCTCCAACCCCTTAAACTCATTTTATTACTTTATTTTGTAACAACATGAGTATCTTAAATATACTAGGATGTTGTTATAATAATTATTTGATTTACACTTAACATAAATTCGTATAATGGTTGAAGAACATACTGTTTCTATGGGTGGCGAATTACTTCCTCACGAAACGATGATTGTTCAATCTTATTTTAACCCCATTCATGGTTGCCATTAATAAGTCACACTATTTATATATGATATATATTATATTTATGTTTTTTGATTCTTATGTTTTATTCATTTATGGCTTACCATTATAGTTTCCATTATAGGTAAACACAATAATTTCATTTTAGGTAGTGCGGACTACCACCCCCTCAAAGTGATTTGAATCGTTAATGCCATATGTGGGATGTATAAAGGATTGAGTAAATGATATTATATACGATATTATACTAGACTTATAATATACCTTTATATCATTATTATTTCATTCAATTAAATACGAAATAGAAATGAAAGTGGCGTTCATGCGTACATACGACTTACTGTCTCCATGAAAGGTGCATTTCATTTCTTATCTCTAAATATTATGTAATATTATAAATACGTTTATATAGTGGAAATATTTGATATATATGATATCTAAATCATGAATATAATTCTGGATATAATGGATAGTTTACCACATGAACAAATTGTAATTATAAGAAGTTTATTTTTTACTCATGTACCAAAGATCGACAAAACGACCGTTATTAACATAAATAATTACATAATGTTCATAACATGGTAATAAGTGATATAAAAGGAATAATGAACTTGAAAAATTTTCTTAAGCAAGTAGATATTAACTCTAGTTTATTATTCTGGAGATTAAAAACGATCGAGTCGTGTCGGACACGAGGTAAGGGAATTACTCTCAATCTCCTTTCATTGAGGCATATTTTGTTTTATACAGAACTTTCTTTTATATGGTGTATAAAACCCTTTTAATTTTATGTGTATTCGAAAGGAATATTTTTTATATGAAGAGTTTTACTAAACAGAAAAAAGGAATGTTTTTTATGTCATACGTATGTGGCGATAATGACTTCTCCACAGTCGTGACCATTATTTGAGTTTCAGCTTCCTCTACAAGCCATTAAATTCTTTTTAAATTAAAAATAAATACCAACATTTACTTTTCTTTTATTTTGGTATTGAAAATGGTTTTATTATATCATTTTGTTTTATCGATATCTTATGATCTAAATGCGGAAATGTTATGTTTCCTTTATGCATGTTTTATGTGATACGATTAGGTTATGGTTTATGATATGGTTAAACCTTTTCATATATGGAATACATTGGACATAGGTTGTGATGGGGGGAGACTGTGATAGCTCATCAAGGAATCGGTAGGTCTCATGAGACAAACTAGTTTCATGGCACAAGTCCTTGACAAAATCATATTTGTAGTCTTGGAAAGAGGCCTTCGCTACGTGGTTATGTTAGTCTGGAATAATGCATTCCATCATTATGAATGTGGTTATTGATATTGAATGTGATTATTCAACTAGTAGAATATCCATTTGAATAATTAAATGTAATTATTTCATTTTATTTTTTACATATTTTACAGAAGTTCAAGTTTAAAAGGATTTTTTTTGTTATACATTGCCTTAAATGTTTATGTTTATTTATGAAAGATTTTGTTGTATTTTCATCCTTACTGAGCATCTAAGCTCACCCATTTATATGTTTTATTTTCCAAGGATGTGAATAAATTTTTTATGAATAAACTAAAGGGATAATATAAAGGGGATAGGAGTGTTGACTATGGAGACTATGTTTTTGTGATTTTTCACTTTATAATTTAATGTAACATTTATGAATGTATCTATTGTTTCCAAGCCAACAAAACTAGTCGGTATTTGGAGACTTAATCTTTTGTGATCATGCCAATGTTATGTAATAATGCACCGACTCTGGGTAACTGGGGTTGGGGCGTTATAGTTGGTATCAGAGGAAGTTTAGTAGTAACCATGGAAGCTAGATTTAGATAAACTCTGATTAGAGCACATAGCCCTAGGATAATCTTTGAGGATTAGTATATAAGAACTTCATACAATTTTCATATTATAGATATTTTGTTAGTTTTCCATGTAATACATCCCTGTCTAGATACGAGCAGGTAGTGTAAGCTCTGGCACAGATCTACCAAGGGGTAAAACCTGAAAACACCACTTTGAGCTAGACTCGGATGAAAAATGGTGCACGACAACGGGCCTTGATGCACTCTTGGTTACGACACTCCCGTGGGATATGCTTAGGATAATTCTCATTTTTTCCTACCATTATAAAAGTTTTATGAGTATATACTTCATCAAAGAAAAAATCTTTATGATTATGGATTATATCCATAAACCGTTCAATTTAAATTAAGTATTTTACAAGTTTGTAATTATTCATTGCAATTCATAAACTGACCTAGATTATTCCATTGTATAGAAATGGCGCACAGTAGAAGGAATGTGAACTCCAGCAATACATATGATCCAAAGAGTAAGAAGGATCATATCTTTCATTGTATTAAGCTAAAATTTATAAGGTAAATAGTATCCCATATGTTCTCAACATATGAAGAAATAATATCATGTGTTAATAAGATCAGTAAAAAATTCTCTGTGTCCTATGGATTTGAAGGTAAGCAAGCGAAGAAAATGATGTAAGAGAGAAATATGGATAAAGGTAAGAGGGAAAAGAAGAATTTTCCAATATGTGATAATTGTGGGAAGAAACACCTTGTAACTTTCCTGAAGAGAATGGGAGTTTGATATAAGTGTGGAGAAAAGGGACACCATGTGCATGACTGAAAGGGTTAGAAAAAGGATTCAAATGTAAAATGCTTCAACTACAAGGAGTGGGGAAACTATGCAAACCAATGTCCAAATCATCGGAGTATTCCCCAAATAATGCTATTGGATAATAGTCATGTTATGATACTACCACATATGAGGGGGAATAAATAGAGTTTTTATGTTGTTATTAAATAATTATGTCATTTGAGTGTTGTATCAATGATGTTCCAGTTATAAGAATAATGTGATATATATAAGGATCGTACTGCAGTTTTTGTTGTTTTCATTAAGGTTTTAATGTGATGAAGGTAATCATATTTTTAGTATGTGACAATAATAGAAACTTTACTTTGTTTGGGGAATCTGATGTTATAATTGATTTTGGAATTTAGAGTCCTTTTAGAGAAAGTCTATATAGAGGTATTTTGGAAAAATATAAAGGTTGGAATGGATTATATTTTACATTGGATACTATTGTTAAGGGTATTTTTGGATATTTATAAATAGGACAACACGGAGACCGTGTGACAACCCATCGCATCAGACAAATCTGTGGGAATCGAACCCACAACCATAGTGCAATTGGGATTTATTGCCTACCACTGGACTATGTGAAGTCCCTGGAGTGTATAATGTAGTTTTTTTAGTTCTAATAGAGTAATTATAAATTTATTTTTGCAACCCTATACAGTTAGGATAAATAGAATATTTTTTAGTTCTATTACCTTCTGGAGTGAAAGATGGGTTTGTGGTAAATATTTACTAAGGAATGAATGTCTACATGACAAGTTAGTATATTTCCTTACATTCTTAGTAAATCTCATAAATAAATTCATCAAATTTATGAATGTTAACTTAAAACAAAAAATACGTTGTCAGTTAACTTTTCCTACTTGGGAATCAAAGACCGTTTAACCAATCAGATGTTTGTGATTTTCTTGTAGATAAATTTTACCTAATCTTGTTTTCTACAACTCTCCGTCAGAACATTATGGTTTGTTACACCTCCATATCCTTTTTCTTCATACAATCCTAGTATGGTCTATCTCGTGTGACCTTCTTACTTCTCTTTCTTTCTTTTAAAGTTATATTTTTATTAACACTATTTCCAATGTGGGTTTTTGAAAAAGGTATTTCTTACTTTAAACCTTTAATTTTCAAAGAAAAATTTTAAATTTCGAGAAATCAATTTATTGATGTTGGGTATAATGTAACACCCCAAGCTTCCACGGTACACTTTTCTTTCAATAATGCAATAGCTTGCATTATACGCAAGTTTGAGATTCTAACACACTACAACCAATCAAAGTAGCCATTATGAATAGTAATACCCACATTTTGAAATTATATAAATTTTCTATTTAAAAATGGAATTCATTTATGGATTCATAATTTTGAAATTATCCTATGTTGAATTTTTGATATTTTTCTGAGAACTTCTAATTTTCGATGAATAGTGAAAAATACTTAAAAACAACTTTTTGAATAAAAATAATTTATAGTTATAAATTATACTATTGAGTGGTTATAAAGTATAATTAGAATATTCTTTTACCATTTTATCCAATGGTGGTCATTATAATTAATTTTACTTTGAAATTGGACATAAACAAGTTTCAATATTTTGATAGATGTTGTTTCTTAAAAAAACATTATTTGTTTTAATAGCAGGAATTAATTATATAAATAGTTAATGCAACATTTTTTTTTTCATTTGGTAATATGGACATAATTTTTGAATTTAGAATATCAAATATAGCTTAAAGGGAATTTTTGTTATTTTTCTGAAAAACATCGATTTTTTATGAATAGTGAAACCACTAAGTGGTAGTTAAAAAGTGATTTTTTGTTTAAATGAAATTTTACCACCTCTGTGATTTGAATTAAAAAAATCTTACATACATCCTTATCATTAGTACGTAAAATTGGTTCAATGTGATAAAAATAATTTTTTGTGAATAGTAACTTTGAAGTTTTATTAATCACGATTAAAGGTAATTAGTGTAATTTAAGGTAAATATAATGTTATAATAATATGAAATTACATTTAAACTTGTCCTACACTTATTGGATAAGTTATGGACGACCTAGAAAATCCATGGGTCATCTTGGGGACCCCACGAAGCCACATGAGTAAGAAAATGACATTAATAACATTTTATTTAAAGTAAAAATAAAATTGTCCCAAACATGTGTTATTTTGAAAAAAAATATATTACATGGGGTTATATAAGTTTAATATTCGACTATAAATATTCATTGGAAATATAAAAATATTTCCTAAATCTCGGATTTTTTTTATTAATTTTTAGACATTATATGTATAAATTTATTTATGACACCATGATGATATTGTGATAACCTCATTAATGAACAATTTAAATAAAATGAAACGATAAAGCAAACTCTACGACATAAACTTGTCTAAAACCTATTGGATGGGCAGATTTTGAACCCTTATCACCTTATCCTCAAAATATATCATTTTGGGACCTTTACAATCTGAAAATCATTTCATAATAAAGTAACATTTCATGACATTCAAAAAGTGCCCCTCCTCTCCTCTTATAAAAGGCCCTCAACTATACCACCATTTTCACACCTTCAAAGCCATTTGGCTCCGAAACCTCTTCCAAAATACTCTCTCAACATCCCTCTATTACTCCTAGAAGCCTCACTTTGGGAAGAAGTCTTCCCAAGGAAGCCTTTGGGTCAAATAAAAAAGAGTTACCTGATTTAAAGATAATGTTTTCTCTTTTGTTCTTTTGTTATATTTTATTTATCCAACCTCATAAAAACTTTTTATTCCATTATTTTGTATCCAAAACAGTATATTAAATATACATGGATGTTTTTATGAGAAATATTTGATTTAAACTTAAACATAACTTCTTCTAATGGTTATTGAACATAATGTTTCTATGGGTGGTGAATTATTGCCTCACGAAACGATGATTGTTCAATCTTCTTTTAACACCTTTCATGGTGGCCATTATGATGTCACTATATTTATATATGATATATATTATATTTATGTTTTCCTCATGCTTCTGTATTTTTCATTTATGGCATACATTTATGGTTTCCATTATGGGTAAACATGATAATTTCATTTTAGGTAGTGCAGACTACTTCCCCCTAAAAGTGATTTGAATCGTTAATGACATATGTGGGACATATAAAGGATGAAGTAAATGATATTATATATGATATTATACTGGAATTATAATATACCTTTATATCATTAGGATTTCATTACATTAAATATGAAATAGAAATGAAAGTATTGTTCATGAGTACGTACGGCTTACCGTCTCCATGAACGGTGCATTTCATTTCTTACCTCTAAATGTTATGTAATATTATAAATAAATTTATATACTAGATATATATGATATATATTATATCTAAATCATGAATATAATTTTGGATATAATGGATATTTTACCACATGAAAAACTTGTAATTATGAGAAGTTTATTTTTGACTCAAGTATCAAAGATCGACAAAACGACCATTATTAACTATAATAATTACATAATGTTCATAACATGGTAATAAGTGATATAAAAACAATAATTAACATAAAAAATGTTCTTAAGCAAGTATAAATTAACTCTAGTTTATTATTCAGGAGATTAAATAACGATCGAGTCAAGTCGGACACGAGGTAAGGGAATTCTTCTCAATCTCTTTTCATTGAGGCATATTTTGTTTTAAACACAACTTTCTTTTATACCATGTATGAACCCCTTTGAATTTTATGTTTCTTAAAAAGGAATCATTTTTATACGAAGTGTTTTACTAAATGACAAAAAATCAAATTTTTTATTGTACGTATGCGGCGACAACGACTTCTCCGCTGTCATGACCATTATTTGAGTTTCGGCTTCCTCTAAAATCTATAACATTTTTATAAATGAAAAATAAATAACATGTTTTACTTTTATTTTATTTTGGTATAGAAAATGTTTTTATTATATTAATATGTTTTATCCATATCTTTTGATTGAAATGTGGAAATGTTATGTTTATTTTATGCATGTTTTATGTGATACGATTATGTTATGGTTTAAGATATGTTTAAACCTTTTCATATAAAGAATGCATTGGACTTAGTATGTGACGTGTGGAGTCCCCTATATCTCCTCGATGGATCGGTAGGTCTAATGAGACAAACTAGTGTCTTGGCACGAGTCCTTGACAAAATCTTATTTGTAGGCATGGAACGAGGCCTTGGCTACATGGTTATGATAATCTGGCATTATGCATTCCAACATTAGGAAAGTGGTTATTGATATTGAATATGATTATTCAACTTGTAGAATATCTATATGAACAAGTAAATGGAATTATTTCATTTTATTTTTTTCCATATTATGCTGAAGTTCAAGTTTAAAAGGCTTTTTATTTAGTTATACATTGCCTTAAATGTTTATGTTTATTTATGACTATTTTTGCGGTATTGTTATCCTTACTGAACCAGTGAGCTCACCCCTTTTTATGTTTTATTTTCCCAGGTTGAGAATAAATATTTTATGACTTACCTACATGGATAGTCTGAAGGGGATAAGAGTGTTTACTATGGAGACTATGTTATTGTGATTTTTCACTTTATGATGTAATGTAACATTTAAGAATGTATCTAGTGTTTCCAAGGTTACTAAACTAATCAGTCTTTCGAGACATAATCTTTTTTGATCAGGCCAATGTTATGTAATAATGCACCAACTCTAGGTTACTGGTGTCGCGGCGTTACAATCATTCATTCTATGAGTCCTTAGTAGTATTGTGACAAAATACATCAATATTTCAATACAATTCTTTATAATAATAGCTTTAAGTTTCATTACTACCGTAGGATTCTATCTCTCTACCTTCACTTGTTAACAATATAGACTCCTTGAAATATTGTCAGCAATTTCCTGCTTTATGTTATCCCTTGAAATTTTTTTATTTATATATCTATACATCTTTTAACTACCATGTTGTATAGAGAAATTTGAGCTATGTTCATAATCTAATAGATCCCCATTTTTCTATTGTATTGATGGAATACATTAACTCTTTCCAAATTTTACAAATCCATCCTCATAAATGAAGTCTTCAAATCTTATATCAATAATGGATTTAATTATCTTTTAATGATTCTCATCATTAGATTGAGTGATTTTTAACATCTCCAATAAATATTATTTAGAAATATTTTTTCAAATTAATGATGTTTTTCCATCCTCAACAATTACCATATCCATCATTACTAAATCCATGAATATAAGCTCATAATAAATCCTCATTAGGGTAATAAGTCCATGATATTTCATTCTTAATTCATATAATACTTTATTTTCATTTATTTCATAGTATTTTGTTGAGAAATCCTAAACATTGAGTAACTCGAGCTATCACCATGGCCTCATGTTGAACTATTTCTTTGTAATGATGAATCTTAAAATATTGTAATTCTTATATATCTCACATATTTATCCATAGAGATAGTGTCCCCATGTTTTAATAGAAAATATTATGTGTAATAACTCCAAACCATGATTTGGATAATTTTTTAAATGAATCTCCATCTTCCTTGATCCATAAGAAATAATTTTATCATTTTTCCTAGGGATACAACATGGTCCATTCTTCGATGTATCACTATATATCGCCAACACATCATTTCCTAATAGAATGGTCTAAATTCACGCATTGAACAATCCTATATTCAAATATTTAAATTGTTTTGTACATTAATTTTTCCATATTAACTTTCCCCTTTTCATGTGATCATGGATAGTGGGTTATCCAATCGGGAGAAATTCTAAATGTAACACATATAGTAACCTAATAAACTAATAAGACTATGATCATTAGTTATGTTCATTGTTATAGTCCACTAATGGATTTCCAATGACCTCCTAAGATCAACTTGGATTCCATCCATGGAGAAAATATGGCCAAGAGAAGAAATTGTTTGATGCCGAAATCCACACTTTGTAAAGATCAAATATAAAAATATTCACATAACAGTCTTCAGAAAAGTTGGAAAGTGATTCTCATGATCCTCATAGATTTTGGATTATAACTAGATATCATTAATAAATACCACACGAATTTCATCAAAACATTCCTCTAGAAATTTTTTCATTAGATCCATTAAAACTAAGGGTACATTAGTCAGTCCAAATGGAATTACTGTTAACATATAATGTTCATACCTAGTTCAAAATTCTATCATAGATATGTCTTCCTTCTTCACATGAAATTTATGACATCCAAAATGAAGGTTTGTATTTGAAAAATATCGAGAATCTTGGATTTTATCAAATAAATCATCAATTCTAGGTAGAGGATACTTGTCCATTACTCTAGTAGAGTAGATTTATCTGTAGTCAATATCCATCCCCAAGGATCTATCATTATTCTTCCAAAAGAGAACACTGGCTCCTGAATGAGAAAAATTATTTCAAAAGAATACTTTATTACTCAACTGCTTTGGTTATTTCTTCCTCTAAAAAAATTACATAGTGGCTATTCTATATGGATTAATTGAAATTGTCCTTGTGAAAATTATTATATCAATATAGAATTCAACTTCATTCTCTATGGGGTTCCTAGGTAATTATTCTTGGAAATTATTCAATGTATTCTTTCACAATTGGTACATGATCAATTTTAAAATTACATTCCTCATACCTAGATGATTATTTCTTTTCCTCCCCAAGAATTTAATTCACAGTAGCAACTAGGGGTGGATATAGATAAGAACTAGAAAATGTAGTTTCTTATATAATTATAAGGGAATCTACCTCTTCTTCATGGATCATAATTTCATTCTTTTTGAATTATTTTTCACCATATTTTTAAATACTATCCTTACTGTAGATTATATCAAATTTAACCATAGGTTTGATGATAAGGTCAACAACTAAATCACATTTATGTTTCATAAATGGGTCTGACCAAAACATTTTTTTCATTGATACTCCAATTAAGAGATTTCAATAACTAATCACTTTTAAAATAAATAGGTAAATGTAAAATTTTCGTAGAAAACTCGGTAGATTTGAAATAGTATGTTGATCTAGAAACCAAAAAATAATTTTATATATTTTTAGATAAGATTAATATAAATTCCACCACAATATTGGGTAATTCGACATTAACTGTGGTGATCATATAAGCATGGCCATCCCCAATGGACTCTTATATGGTAGATTACCCTAACATTTGGGACATTAATTTGAATAATTCTCTATTTCATTAGATTTTAATAATTTAGAATCATTGATTTGTTTCATTCCCATTAATTGAATATCTTGATTACCCTTTTCTCCACACTTATAATAATATCCCATGCCTTTCAGAACTTACCATGATGATAATTTTTACATTTCACACATAATGGGGATTACTTCATTGAAAACATATTGGTTTATTAATTTACCCTTTATGGTTATTAGAAAACATACTTGTCTCTTGATTTCCCTTGAACACATAGGATCTTGAAAATCCTTTCTATGTATTTATGGCACATAACAATGTTACATAAAATAATGAAAATGATTGAGAAGCCAGTGCTCTACAGAAACTAGGTTTATGAACATCTATGAAATGGTCCATATTTAATTCTAAATCACATATGTAATATATTGAATTCCAAGATAGTCTTTTTAAGGTAACCCCATGCTCCACAAAACTCTCTTATTCTCTTTGTTTTAAAATAATGAATTTTATCTTCATTTTAGTTCACTTATCAGGAGGAAATTATTTTTGAACAATAGTTCATAAATGTTTCTTCATTCCATGTATTCTATTTCCTATTCTAACTTATAATTTTGGATCAATGATAACCATTGATAAACATATTCAATGAGATAATATACTACTAGTACTAACTTTTCATTTTCATTGCATCCCAACGCTAGAAATATATTTTCAAGTTAGCTGATCAACTTCTCATATACCACTATATTTGTAGTTCCACTAAAATATGGGGGTTCATCCACATGAAATGATAAAACTTAGTTTTAGTATGGTTCTTTATCAATACCTTATTATTCCATAAAAATATAGTCAGGATCTTCATAGCACCAACACCAACTGTGCTGATTTCAATAATGGGGAAATCCCTATAATTCCTGTGTGTATGGATTCCTTCTCTTCTATTAGGAAACATTTCTGAATAATGATGTAAAATAAATTAGGTTATGAATCATAATGCATAATTCCTAACTTAATAAACACATAACATAAATTGATAATTTATACATAGGTAATTTCATAATCCTAAACATGATTTCTTTGAGGACATATTTACTTTTAAATCCTTCATTATGGTTTGTAAAGAGAATATAAATTATCCTAAGAATATCCTAAAGATTTTCAAACTATACGCTCAATGAGGTATATTTTTTGGTACCATGTTACCCCATGTCAGGACCAAGACACCATGTTAGAGTGGTTATGCTTAGGTATATCTATGGTTGAACCACATCCACTTATAGAATCAAGATATAGATGTATTGATAGGAAGAATGAAATATTCTATACCCTTTAAAAATAATATGATTTTATTATATGATTATCCTTAAAATTTATCTTAGGGTTATATTTAGTAAACTATTTTTTCTAAATCTAGTTCCCAAGGTCTTTACTAATCTTTTTCAGATACCAACATTAAAATCCTCGAACCTAGTATCCCAGATTTGGTCGTTATTTTATTATAACAAAATAGATATAATTTATCACATCACCAATAATATATCGGTATAGTAGTATTTAAGAAACTCGATACATCAAAGGATTCCTTATTACAAAAGAAATTTAACAAAGAACATTATTATATAAAATAAGCTGCTTTCTCAACACTTATTCCAATGTTTTATCATCAAAACCTATTGAATGAAAAAAATTAATTGTGTGAGCTCAAATTCTCACCATTGATCAAATAAATTTGAAACACGAATAAAAAAATAAGTGTATCATAATCAATTATAAATAATTAATATGGAATGGTGAAAAACTAAAAAACATTCACCATTAATAAAAATAACTATGTTAATGTATCCATATATTGTTTCATGCTTAAAATACATTGAAAAATGATAATAGAATACTGAATGAAGAAAATTATTAATTATAAAAGGTCATGTATCGGGAATATAAACTAATATTCAAGATGTATTATGTTTTTGGGTATAAAACCATCAGATTATTCTTGGAAACAAACACAAAGGGATTTTCTCCCACTGTTTTGTCTCTTAAGACATGGCTTTGCATCGAGGGTCTGTAAAGTCAGACCTAACAATAACTAAAAGTTCAAATAATTATTCATACATATATTTAGTTCAATTAGAATATTTTATAAAAAAATATCAATTCTGAGTAGAAAATATAGATTTTTCAAAATTACAACATTCAAGTTAAACACCCTATGTAGAAATTGTATACATACTAACCAATAATTATATACACGAAAAAATAAAATATGAAAATCTAAAAGGAATATAGTGTAGAATGAAAAATTATCTCACTAGGGTTAGTAGATAAACAACATAAAAACTATTAGGTGGACAATTCCATGAATGTCTTATGGAAATTGAAATTGAGATGAAGTCTTAAACCTTATGTCTCAATGTGTTCTGTGATAAATCTTAATGTCCTAGATAATCATATTAGATTAAAAATTAATTAATTAAAATAAATTTCAAAATTTATTTAATTTACTATAATTCTATTATGTGCATTTAAGTCCTTCTTTACAAGTTATAAGATACTATTTTATCATTTGGGAGCATTTGTTTCCAAGGTTTTGATAAATGATTTACTTGTACTCATGTATGAAAAGTCATGTAAAATGAAAAGAGATGTACATAATTAAAATTTTATTTTATTAATGAACTTATATAATATTTAATGGTTATATAATTTATTCAGTTATATTATATGCAGTTTGATCATTATATAAAATTCAAGTGATAGTCATATAGATTATTTTAGCACTTTTTTTGATCATCACAAATTAGTTTTGTATTATAAATTAATATTATTTACATATACGAGTTCAAAAATATTAAATAAGTATTAATACATATATTAGATTATTTTTTATCCATAAATATGAATTTATGTCCAGACAATAAGTTGATATTGAAAAACCAATACTCTCCATCCACAAAGGTGGTATATCATCCCCTCAAGGAAGATATTTTTATTTTTAGAATAAAAAAACAATGAGATGTAGTATGACGATATATTTTATATTAAAGTAAAAAAATTATATTATATATTAGATAATGGATTTATAATTTTACTTTTTATAGAATAGGTAATGATAACATAAGTATAAGATAAATTAAAAGAAATTGAAGGAGATGAAAGAAGGATTTACCTCTTAAATTTCTCTCTCTTTGAGAAACTCCTTGATGAAAATGATTTGGTTATTTTGATGAGAACAATTACTAATTGAATTGGGGGAGAGGTTTTGGAGTATGATTTGGAATAATTTAGGCAAGCACCTGGGAGTTGATAGTTTTAGGAGAAGGGCTCGTGAGGGTTGGTATTTACAGCGGATGAGAGGGATGTTATTTTATAATTCAAATCATTATATTATTATTTTGAATCAAAATAATAATTAGTGATTATTATGGTGGCTAAATACAGTAAATAGTTCATGTGATTTCACACCAATGTTTATTAAATCATTCATACATCACCTATGACTCATTAGTTTAATTATTTTTCTTATATTTTAAATTACTACATTTCACTGTTCACCAAAAATACAACTATTTTATAAAAAATTCAAAATTTTCTCCGTAATAAATTTTTTATGTGTAGAATATAAAAATAAAACCCATTTCATGAAAATAAGTTTCTAAATTTTTGAAATTAATTATTTAATTAAAATCATCATTTAGTCGAAAAATATCAATTTTAAAATTTTAACTTATTTTATAACACTGTGAAAAATTAACAAAGGTATCCTAAAATTATAATATAATAATAAGACAAAAATTAATAAATTATTACTATATTTTATGAAAATAAATTTCATTTTAAATCATTATATTAATTATAAAATTTCATATAAACATTTACATTTTATAAAAATACCAATACTTAATTAATCATTTTGAAAGTAATTATTTACTTATACTATGATATCTTTATATCATATTTTAATTTATAATATTCATAAATTTTTTATACTTTTCTAGGTTAGGATAATATTCTTTTGGTCATATTACTATTCGTAAGGGCAACATCACCATTCGTAATGTCATGTTAATATTTCATTTGTAAATGTTTCTTAATTTCATTAAAATCCACTTATTTCATTCATTATTAATTTATTGAGTTTTTGGTGCTCTTTATTAGATTATATATGATTTATACTTTGAAAATTAATTTTGTGTGAAATTTAAGCTATGAGATTAATTTTTTTTAATTAAGAAGATACATACCATAAAATATTTGTGTGTTATATAAGAAAAAATTATAATTTAGGGAGGTGGAGAATGAAATAAAATTAAAACACTTTTAGAAAAAAAATTGTATCTTCTTTTAGTGTCATCCTTAGGTTTGTACTAATGAATACCTAAGTTGGATTTATTCACAATATTAGGATTCTAGGATTAATAAATATTATTTTGGAAGTCAATTGGTCAGTTTTTGGTTGAACCAAATGGATTTGGATGTGCGAATATGTGAGGTGAGTGAGTTCCCTTCAATAGTGGAGGCAAAGTGTCATTCTTGTAAATACCAAAATATAAACTAGAGTGGGAGGTCTCCCTTTATTAATGTTCATCCAATAAAAAATATGTTAGAGGAAAGAAGTTATATGGTCTAAATATGGAAATAAAATGGGTTTTGTACATGTTTGTAGGTCATTTGGCCCTTTAGTTTAATGTTTAGTCCCTTAGTAAACTCATTTTTATCTTTATCATTGTGAATAAATTTTACTTTTTTCACTAAATACTATAATAAAAAATTAATTTGAAATTACTATAAATCATAAAATATTCTTATTAAAAATATGTAATCCATTTTTTCAAATTCAAATTAAATAACTTTCAACAATTAATTTAAAATTATTCTCAATAAGTGATGAAAAAGTCAGATTTTAATGTAAATATGTTCAAATGTGTGAAATATAATTACATCCAAATTCCACATAAAAATGTATTAAATGAACTAAATTGGATTAATTTTTATCAAAATTAGGTAATAAATACTTTAAAAACAATTTAAAAAATAATTTACCCATATAAATTATTTAAACAAAAATTCAGAATTGAATTAAAATTCATTATTTTTATGTCTTCATAAAAAAATGAAAGTTTATAAAAAAAACCCGAAAATAACCGTAATAAAATTTTGAAATGCCTATTTGCAAATTTAATTAAATTGATTCAAATAAATTATGAAAAATTATCAAAATTTAGTTTTAAAATAACTGCACCATAAAAAGACGTCAAAACAATCTTTTAAAAAATACTACTTATTAGGAATTAAGTTGGATTTTTTCATATCATATGCCTATTGAATATATTGGATGAATGTAAAAATATATTTATTGAATATATACTCTCTAAATATCATTAGGATCATCCAATAACAGTAATTAATTTAATTTATTAAAATAAAATAATTTTGGTTCATAAAATAGAACTTTTTATAAAAACATTTCCTTTATATTAAATTGGATTTTATATTCATTTATATTTAATTGGTAACCGATGAATTAAAACATATATTTTCATAAGTTAATTAGTATTATTCAAGAAATATAATATATAATTAATGATATAATTGTTGCTTTAATTATTAATGCCAATAGTAGTTGTTAAAACTTAGACTTTCATGTAACACAATCTGTCAAATAAATCCATTGTTGTGTGTAATGGAAGCTAAACAGAGGGTTGTGTGAATTCTAAGCTATTACATATGTTAAATTTATTTAAAATATTAAATATATTATAATGATTCATCTTATTTTATTCCCATCTATTATAGGTATTTCATTTTAAACACTCTATTGAATATAATAATCATATTTTTATATTTAAGATTTTATATTCTCCCCATATTAAATAATATTCATCTTCTAAATTTTAAATAGAAATTGGATAGCAATGGTTTAATATTTAATTTTTCTTAAAAAAACCACATCATAAAAGGGTTAATAAAATATACTCTTAATAATATTTAAAGAGAAGTATAAATGTCATCTAGAATAACAACATAACTAGTTTTATATATAAGAGAACATATTTGGGAAATAATAATATATTTGGAATAGAAAACATACTCTCAAATACTAAGAGAGAGTGATAGAGAATTTGTTCGGAATAAAGTTAATAAACACAAATACATAAACCATAGGTGTGAGAAAGGCCAATCATATCACAAAAATTATGATAATAAGTGATTTTTTTTCAAGACAATTTTACCTATAGTTGAGGAATTATTTCACTCTCCAATAATATAAGTGAAAATAATTATATGTTTTATTTCTATTTTATAAAATAATTCTTATCCATTGGTTGTGCCCTAATAAATTTCTAATTCATATATCCACAAAGGTTTCTATAATATCGTGAAGTAATAAATTAATATCTCAAACAGTATCCAAGTATCAACTTAAAACAATTAATAAATGATTAAAAATTTTTCCCTTCCAAAAAAAGGATGAACAAAAACATAATAAGTTTACAAAATTTTCAAAATTAACATGTATTTAATCCAAACAACCTGAATTATCTCTCAATTATCCCATACCAAACATTTAAACCCCTTTATCATGTATTCTATTGAAACATGGTAATAAGTTGAATAACCATAAAACCTTATTGAGAACATGAATGATTCCTTATTTATTAATTAAACATAATCAATTGGACATATTAATTAAATAAAAAATACTATAAACTCTATCAATGATGGAATAATACACTTTTTTACAAATCCATTAATCAGTTCCAAGGTAGTCAATACTATAAAATTTATGTTATAAAAATCAATAATATCTTTATTCAAATATCATTATCTAATTATTAATAACATATTAATGATTTTCTGTAACTCAATCATGTGTTTTCAAAGATTTTTAACATGCAATTGAATCTATTTTCTAGAACCACTCAATAAAACCTTTAAGAAATCATAAGACATTTCAATAGTTATACTAAATTATAAAATTATTTTACAAAATATTCTAAAGATCTAGATACATAATAACATAACATATTCTGCTTCATTTTTATAAAAAACACATGCTTGAACTTGATCTTTTATCTTCTTATGAGGTATATTCCCTAAATTCATGGGGAATTCATTTTCATAGTGACATATCTCCTTACATTTGAAAAACTGAATAACAACAATTTCATTATTCCCATTGCATTATTTTTCTTGGTGACCTTTTTATCCTCACTTATAAAAAACACTAAATCCCATTATGCATTTCCAATGGTGATTTTTTTGACAATTTTATCATGTGAGAAAGTCTTTCTTTACCTTAATCTTTTTATCAATTATTTGTGTTATTATATTCTTCTTCAATTACTTCACTTTAAATTCATAAGGCTCGTATAATTATTTCACATTCATAATATAACAAAAAACTATTTAATCATATGACGATAATGTTATAGAGACCAACGTTCTTAGGTAAAATGGCTTATTCCCTTAAAATAAGTGATCTATCTTGTACTCTGTGTTTTGTATTTAATACATAGTATATATATATCTGACATTTTAATGGTATCCTCATACATGACAGCACTCTATTGTTCATTTTCCCTTAATATAAGGAGCATTCTATTTATATTATATTGTTTCTCATTAGGTAAGTATATATTGAATACATTATCATTAAAAAAAATAAATTCCTTGAGTTCTATTTCCTTTTCCTCCATAGTATTATGAATCAATGACCACCATTGATCAGAATCATAATTGTTGCAATACACTACAACTGTAAGATTTTCCATTTCACTACACTCTAACTCCATAAATATATTATCCATGGATTTTATCCACTACTCAGCATCCATTAGAACAGTAGTCCCATAAAATATTGGGGGCCTTTATAGCTTAAGTAATTTCAACATCATAGAATCTCACTATGGAATAGGATTATCATTTCTTGAAAGGTTATTTTCATAATGTGATTAAGCATACCTAAATTAAAAATAACTTTTTCAATTAAAATACCGACTATAAAGGATTTATTTGTCGATCAACCTCTATATTATAAAAATGTATTGATACCCTTATTTATTATAAGATACATTTCTAAAGACTGTCATGAACTAGATATTAACATTACTTTTTGTAAGATGATGTATAATCACAAAACTAGAGACAAAGATAACCTAAATTTAAAATATTATCTATAGAATATATTTTAATAAAAAAATGGTTTTTTGGGATTTTATTATATAATTATCCTAAATTTCTATCCAAGGGGAATTTTCTCTATTCTATATTTTTATAAATCTAGTTTCCAAGGGTCTTACTAAGCTTTATTTGATACAAAATATAATGACCCTAACCCCATAATCCAAGAACTATGGCCTTACATTATTATAGTGGAATATATACAATATTTCAATCCTGATGGATCAATCATTTTAGAATTTTTGGAAGACTAGATACATATATGATACCCATTTTACATTGGGAAAATTAAAATGAATCATAATACATACAAATGTTAATAAACTGCATCCTAAAAAACTCATTCAAATTCCATTTCTTTCTAACCTGGGGAAAGAAGACAAAATAAGGGAAACACCAAATTCTCAGTAATCGTAATGTATAGTAGAAACTATCATGAATATATAGTGAATAATGAATATCTAATAGAAAATAAATGAAAAAAATTCCCCTTTAAATAACCTGATAATACCTAATAAATATGGAAAGGTAAATATCTAAACGCGCATACCATTTGATCAGCACGCTGAGAATGAAATGAGTCCATAGTATTTTTATAATAAAAATTTCAAGAATAATAAGAACTGAATCATGAATCATGGAAATTCTTAATTATGGGATGTCTTCTTTCCTATTCACAAGAATCCTTTACCTCAATATTTATTCTCCAGATAATTTAAAACTAATAAGTAAAAAACAATATAATTGGTCAAACTAATTCGTCTCATGAGACAAACAATGCATTGAGGGGTTTGCATTAATAGAACCACTACTATGTCTTCAGGTCTAATGAAATCCTAATATATCTAATTATTTGTTTAATAATTATTTTATTCATCAAATATCAATATTGAGTTAAATAATATATATTTAACAATATTTCCTAGATATACAAATAACAATAAAAATATATACTGTATATATAAATGCTATATGGTTTAATAAATTATCATATCCACCACCAAATAATATGGATATGTAAGAGAAATTAAATTTATAATAATGAATGATGCAGTGGAAGTGATTGTTTTAAATCAAATATAACAATTACAAAAAAAATATGAGATTTCACAATAACTGTAACCACATGGTAATTTTCATGTCAAATCCCATTGGATGAAATGATTTGAATTGAAACGTAAAAATACAATTATTAATGATGTATTCATTATATTAAATGATTATGGGGTATTATATACACCACATTAATGTCAATTGATGTGTAATAACAAATAATTTTAAGTAGAATGTAAATTTAGGAAAAATCCATTATAGTGTGCTTCCATTTGGTTGAAAGGTATTTAAACACATATATAATGTTTCTAAGAAGTTTATTAATGTATTACAGAACCATATTAAAATTTATTAATTATTTTAGTTATCGTTTTTATCATCCTATTACTCATTAATTAACAATCATTCATTATTTTTATCATTTCTAGTGTTTATTGGTTTGTTATTATAGTATGCATTGACATGTTATTTTTTGTTCCACATACATAGTTCATTATTTCATAATTTCAAGAAAATAAAATATGATTTAAATATCACATAAATTTACTATATATTTTTTTATATTAATTATAAAAAAAAATTATAGGAAATGATATGCGCCATTTATGGAGATGAAAGTCATACATATATATGAATGCTGCTTCCAGTTTCTTGGAGTATTAATTGACGAAAATTAAATGATATATATGTACATAATCATTCAATAATGATATTAATTTCATAAATATTGCATATTTTTATAAAAATAATCATTAATACATTCCATGTAATATATGGATGATCAAATCGCTCCATGAGAAGGTAGTATGCCTTACACAGGAATGATGTTATTGTATTCCCACAAAATGAAATGTTTGAGGTATGTGTTATAAAATATTTCCATAAGAAATAATAAACAATAAATATCTTAAATTTCAAATAAATAAACTATAAATACATGATTTTTTCTATTCATTAAATGTTTTAACGGAGAATGAATGACATTAGGTCACAAGGTGGTAGTCCTTCATACACATGAATGATGATTCCATATCCCATTTGATGAAGGTGTTTTTGGATTATGTTATAATACTGAAATTTAAAAATAAAAATATATTTAAGATAATTTGATTAATATATATGCATTATATAATAATAATTTTGGCAGGTGGAGAGGGATATAAAATAAAAACAGTTTTAGAAAAGCATTACCTCTTCTTCGAGTACCTCATTAGAATTGCATTAATTCCTTGTAATGTTTGATTTAATCCCAATATATTGATTCTAGGATTTTGGTAGGAACGTTTTAAATTTAACTTGTCACGTTATGGAAGAGGAATATATATTTTACAGTGTGAATAAGTTAGGTGAGTGATTGGCCTTTTGTAGTGGACGTGTGGTATTCTTTTAAATACAAAAAACTAACAAAAATGTAGTGTTCAAACTTACCTTCTAGGAATCTAATAATTAAATAATATATATATAATATGGTATATGGTATAAATATTTCTATATAGGTTATTGGACAATTTTATAGGTCGTTTGACCCCTTATTTTCAAGTTTTATTCCCTTAGTAAACTTGTTTTTCCCTTAATCACTGTGATTTTTTTTAACTCTGTTAACTAATAACAATGATAAAGAATTATGTTGAACTTAGTAGAAATTATAACTATACTAATTTCATACATGTGATCAGTTTCTAAAAGTTCAAATAACATATTTAGATAAAATTATTTTAAAATTAATCCCACATACTTGAAGAGATAATAGATTATTAAAGTGAATATGTTGAAAATATTGAAATGTATTTATATCCGTATTCAAAATAAAAATAATTCAAATGATGTAAATTGTATGAATGGATATATTATATAAGTAATTATACTTTAAACCTAATTTAAAATAAATATTTACCATATAAAATATTTAAATTAATATTTACTTTTCAAATATAATTAAGTGTTTTCACTATTCATCAAAAAATAAATCTACTCTGAAAAATACGAAAAATTAACTGTAAATAATGTTGACATTAAGATTTTAAAAATTAATTTTATTTTATCAAATAAATTTTTAAAAAGTTTCAAAATATATATTAAAGAATGTTTTCTATTACATGGCGATAAAACTATCCTTAAAAATGTACATCATGATATGTGTAAAATTTGATTTGTTGTTATATTATTCAAATAAAATATATTGAAAAATTTATATAAAATTTTATTTAATATATAATACTTTATTTTCAATAATACCACCCCATAAAAGTAATTTATTTAATTTATTAAAATAAAAGTCCCTAGGAAAATTAAAATAGAATTTTTAAAAAAAATTTCCTTTATGTTATATGTAAGTATATATTAATTTCCAATGGATTAGTAAGATATGAAATATACTATATATTTTTATAATATATATAATAATATTCATAACCTCTAATTTAAATAGTTGGATATTGATTTACTTTTAATTAATAATATTAATATTATTCTGTAAAATGTGGAATTGAATGTACAAGAGAAATGGAAGAATGTTATTTTTGTGTTTTATAAAAGATTAACTCATTATAGCATTCATTGAAAGGAATAACATAGATTTAAATTATCTATATTATTAAATATATTTTAATGTATTGAGATGTTATATTATCCTTTACTCTTGGGTATTCATGTCACCCACACTATTTAATATGACATTTATATTTTATAATTTATGGGTGTTACAATTTAACATTATAAATATTTTTAATGTAAAACAAATATTCAATTACAATTAACTATTCATCACTATCTATCACTAGTTTATAATGGTATATTATATCACATTTTTTTGAGTTGGGGTTCTATGATCTATAAGTAATCAATGAGATTAAATTTAATAAAATATATTTCATTGGGTTTTTAAGTTTAGTTTTGTGTGTCACATATGATATGAAATAAAATTTTCCTATTTTATAAGTTTGTTGTGTTATATGGTTATGAGGGTTCTTGTAGAAATTTTTTATATTCCACAGCCTACTATAAGATCAAAATTCTACAGGGGCTCGAGGACACCAGCCAGAAATGTAAACCAACTTACCAAATTAATATTTAAATACATGACCATTTCCTATAGAGATAGATCATTTACCTTGGATAACCTATCCTCAACCACCCTAGTGAAATTTGTTATTATGAAACTTACTATTGTTTGAAGAATTATCCCCAGATTACCCATATAACACTATTTTTTCTCTACTATAGGTCTCTTTTTTGTTCCCCTTAGTGTTGAGAGCCTAATTCACAACATCAAAACAATTCATCAAATGAATGTTATTCACTTAGGGATTGCCTGCAAATCTAATCACATCAGTAATTGTTTCCCACATATTCCTTGTCACTTGTCAATGTTGGAAGAACATAATATTGGTTAGTGAAGTGGCTAGTGTAATCCATCACTGAAACAGTCCCTAGGGTTAGCTAGATTAACTCTATAACTCTTTATTGCATTTGGGGCTTATGATAGAAGTGTTCTAGGAGCATATCATTGAATTAATTCTATACCATTCCCTATAATAGCTTATCCTATGATGGAATATGCCTCCTATGATTCACTGGTCCTCATAATATATAAGATAAAAATATGGTTATCATCTATGAAGTGGTATCTATGTGATCTAGAATAATCTAGATATACTAAAACCAGTACTCAAAAGAATCTAGTCTATCCACTACAAAGAATGTCAAAGGATGTTGTAGTTGCATATCTCTGTTCATATGAAACATACTTTGTGTGGCACACCCTTAGTATCTATACATAAATAGCATAATGTGGATGAGTTTCTCATTAAAATAATCTCCCTCTATATCACTCAGAACTAATGGTGGTTCGGTTCCGACTCCTATATGTATATTCTCTTCAGTTCCATCATGTAGACCTACTAGTAAACATCATCATTATAGAATCCCTCTACGATTCAACCACATGTTTCAGGAACATAAATATCAATTAAAAAATCACACAAAGGAGGGGTTACCACTAGAAATATATTTCCCACTCTTCATACACTATATTAACAAATACAACCAAAATTTTGTCACTACCCTCCACCATCCTTATTCTGGTCCATGTCTAACTAGGGTTAAACCAGACAGAAAAATAAAAAACATACAATTTGAAAAAAAATTAACCATTTAAATTAATATATTTTTATTTAAAAATATTTTAAACCTATTTTTGGCCAATTTCATTAAAATAACAGTGAAACCAAAAATAATATCAATTCTTAGAGCCAAATTCCTCTATTCAAATAAACACACCACCACATGTTTTCTTTTCGTGTTATTAACACGATTCAAGTTACACAACTTCATAGGAGTCCAAAATAAATAATACATATGAAAACCATGCACCATTTTATATAATTATTTAAATCACAATAAAACTTCGATGAACAAGTGAATTAGTAAAGAAAAAAATATATCCAACTGTAATAATAGAATATCAAGAACGATAATCCCAACATGGAAAATAGGGCATTCACGAACAATTTGGTCAGAAAATCCCACACACGGGCTCATTTCCAATGTCTGATGCACCCTATTTTCTAACATACCTTTCCCAAATAATAAAATAATTTAAATGAAAACCCCTATAATAGAAATTAGTATTGTCCCTAACCATATTTCATTAAACCAATACCATATGACAATAAGTTACATAATCATAGGTGTACCTCTCTATAGTACAAATGATTCTAACAAGTATCGATTATCAAATAAGTTATCTGTGGAGACTATACCCCCATTACTAGAGTATGAAAAAATGGAAATCAAAATAAGAACCATGGAAATAAGGTTATATCACCATAAAAACCAAGCATTACAAAACAAGACCCTAAAAGGTAGAAAATTCCAATAAACCATTGGATTAAATATTGAATGTCATAGTAGTGTCATTTTCAAAGGAAACCCAAATAAAGGCATGATGACAATCCCCAAAATGGGTTTTTACATCATCCTAGTCCTATACCTCATGATCTATATTGGAATAATGGAGTATCCATATATCATAATTCTTTTCCCATATCCTATTTAGGAACCGTGAAATCTACTCAGGTACTAAATAAGTTTTGAGTATTGTGTGTGTTGATAGTAGTTGGACACCACCAATGGATTCTATAAAAATGTCCAAACTAATAATAGTGTATAAAAAAATTGAAAATGAAAAATATTCAAGGCAATAATAGAAACATATCTTATAATTATACAATTATCAATTAACCACACTAGCCTACCACTTTCCAAGTGACACCCAAGAATTTCTAACCTCATTTGACCCATGCCAAACGAATTAACCATATACAATAAAGTATTAAATTAAAGTCTAAAGTTATTCCATTATTCAAATTTAATTTACCAAATGTAACTTGGAACATTAGTCATGGTGCCCATCTCTTGTTTAATCCATAGGATATTATAGCATTAAAACTTCTTCTCATATCATGTCCAAACCATAAGAACCTGGAGAGTTATTGCTGATACACATATCATTAATTATATAACTGGGGCATATATAATATTTCTATCCCAAAACAAGGATGTTGAGACTTATTCCAATATCCAATAACACCATTATTCATATCATTTTATGGATCGTCATCAGTGACTTTTTATCAATGATAATACCAAGTGTACACCTTTTCATTTGTCAGTTTTTCTATAACTTGTCTATTTTAAAATTTATTCATGATATAATATTATAAATTATATTAGAACCACACTATGATTTAGATACCACTTTTATCATCAAATATTATTACCCTTAATTACATCATAAAACATTTAACAATGAAAATTATATCCAAACTAGATCTTATACCCTGACAACATGCCAAACTCATGTACAAATGGTTAAATCATAGAAACCATCAATATTTTAACACAATTTCCAACTTTACAACTTTTAAGGGAGTGTGCTCCCCGTTGGTGGATATATCCCCAATCACATGATAGATGGTTATGTCCCCAGTACTGTTAATGTCAATAGATCCTAAAGGGCCCATGAAGTGGTTAACACAACATTTTAGGTCCTAATTCACATAATATTGAAAAAATATAAATTATAGGAATGGTTTTGTAATGTAACATTTACATAAACAATTAAAAACATCAATAATGAGTGAGAAAATTGTAGAAAACATGCATTATTCTCATAAACAAACACCCTCCCAACCTCAACATGTGATTCAAGAAAGATAGGTTATAATAACATTACTGAATAACTCCATGGAAATAGGTCTAAAGATATTTCGAAGAATAGATACATCTATGATATATATATATTCCCGAAAATACATGAAACATGACTCATAGGCTTACCTAGAGGATTGAATCTCACTATATGGCACCCCATATGCATATGATTTAAAGGATAAAACCCCTTTGAAGAGCTGGGAAAAGTTGGTTCACACCCAATATTTCTGTATGAAAAATGAGGGTGGAAATATTGTTGGTTCATATATTAGTTGAGATAGAAGAATGGAAAAATCCTCACTTTTAATGAGGTGTATAGTTAGGGTATATGGCAAGCCTAATCGTACTCCAATAGTGTGGTTCTATCTGTCTAAGAAAAAACATATCCCTAGAGTTTGTATTGGCCACTTAAATGATTTGAAAAACTATTGGATTCCTATTTAAATAGGGGATCAAGAGAATAGGTATCATAGGACACCCTCATGGTGTTTTATCTATGATATTTCCTTCTCTACATGACATGGTTATGGTTCACGGTTAGCTCTTACCATGTACTAAACATGTACCATGCCCCGGATGGACTAGTTTCTATATTTCTCATGTTATGAACATATAGAAGACACTCAAGGGCTTCCACACTCCCATGAATAATTTTTTAACCAAAATAAGGGAAATTAAACAAAAATAAAAATAAATAATACCTCATCAAATGGTCTTGATCATCTAGTTACCGTGTACGTTGAATATATCCTCACAAACCAATATAAATGTTCTTCCATCACCACATATCACTACTGGTTATAATGATGGATTTTATGTATATATATTATATTCATGAAAAAATTATAACTAATTAATTATATGATATAATATATTTTCATACCTTTTAATATTTTGAAAACTGACAACACCATTCATGTATTTGTGTGGATTACTACCTCCAGGAAGTTATGCGATTGGTTTTCAATAACTACATCACATGGATTCTGTATATAAGTGTAATTAATGAAATGAATTGATATTTATTATATAATAATAATTCTGTAAAGTTAAAACAATATATACATTTTCCTATCATTTTAAAAAAATGGATACATTACTTATGCATATACACAAACTACCACCTCTTTGAATGCAAAAAATTCCATGTTTCTTAACAATATTTCAAGGTTGTTTTTAAAATTATAATTTATATATAAATTGGATAATTAAATCATTTTTATTAATATTATTGATATTATGGAATAATGTCTACATTGATCATTATCAACCTACTAATGTAATTTTTGACATATGATCAAATTATCATCGAAATATCCTACATGAAATTAATTGAATATAATTTTAATTAAAACATGGTAATAATTAAAATAAAATGGATAATAAACATTAAACTATTTATTAATAATTTAAATAAGTGAGATAATATTTTTAATCAAGAAGATAAATTATATTTTTGATGAATCAAATACTAAGTAAGTAACACTTTTCCTTATACTTCATTTTAATTTTATAAAAAATTTATTTTTTAAATAATTTTATTATTTTCTTATATTATTAAAATTAATTTATTTATTTATTTATATGGAAATAATTTAATTATAATGGAATATTTATTGAATTTTGTACATAATTTTTAACATTTCCAAAATAAATTTTTTATGTATTTTATGTTGAATGTTTTTACATTCATTAAAAAGAAAATAGGATGATCTATTTTGACATATATAAAATAAATGTCTTCTCCAAAATACATAAACATTATTGAATGTTTTTATTCCTTTGCAATATTTCATTTCATATTTAAATAAAAATAATTCTTCACTTAGTTATAGTTATTTTATTTATAAAAATGGGTTTTTAAAAATAAAGTGTGTTTGATCAACTGATAATTTATTATAGATTGGATCAATGATATTCTTCATGATTATGAAAAAAAGGTGAAAGTATAAAAATAAGTTTTCCTGATATGGTTTTTATAAATTAATGATGATCATGGGTTATTCCCATATAAAAAATATCATGGGAGAGCCTGATATAAGTTATAGAATATGTGAGGAAAACACAACTTATATTAAAGGTGATCCCGATATAGTTTTATAATACATTCTCTAATGTTACCTATATTCAAAGGAAAATAGGGAGTTATATAGGTTGGTTTTACAAAACAATTTAACTAGGATAAAGTTGTTTTGAACACATATTTAATTAGGGTTCGGAATATAATTATCTATATTTCTAAAAAAGTGTTATCCAGTTTCAGGGTATGTGTTTTAATAGTTCTCATTGAGTAGAAAGAGTGGTTTACATATGGATATCACTTATTATATATAGTAAATAAATGTCATGTAAATGTTAAATTTCTATGGTTATTCATGTTTTTACTAGACTATTAGGTTTCTTCACTTTTTGTCACTTATTATGCATTTTTTCTTTCATCCCACATCTTTAAATTTTTTCCACATGAATTAAGTATTAGTATAAAATTTCATCATATCCATATTCTATATATGGATACTACTTTAAATGAATCAAGAATATACTTATAATGAACTGTTTATATGGTGAAAATTATTTGTTGGGTATGGTTTCCACATTTAAAGAGTTATTACTATTTCAAATAAACCATAATCCTAATAGGTCCTTGTATATAGGAGTGAGTATGTATTCATTTTTTATGTTGTATTCTTTAAAGTGTATAAAATGCTTCATATCTGTTAAAATCTAGCAAGAAATGTAATATTTATGTTTTTAAAACTTGATTTGGGAGTGTGGTTTGGTTGGTTCATATATTTAAAATTGAAGTCCAAGTGTAAAAAAATAATGATATAATCCTTTAAAAAGGTTTATTTTGGATGAAAAAAATTAGAAAATTAATTCTTTATGAGAGTAGACTAAAATAATATGGCAAAACGAGAAAATGAACATTAGAGTTACATTTTCTTCAAATTATGGTATTCTTAATTCCAAAAAATTTAATGTTTTCATTAAAAATTATAATTAACTTATTTCAATGATAATGGTAGTTAATTTACTTATAGGTGATTCAAAAAATATTAATAGTGATGTAACTCAAATTTAGAAAAGGGTGAATAAACCTGTTGGAAAATGAAACTTCAAAAAATGAACACTGGAGAGGAAATTTTTTGAGAATTGTTGGAATCACTAGGATTAAATAGAAGTTACATGATATGAATATAAGAAAGAAAGTCACATAAGATCATATAATTCTACATAAATAAATATAAAATAGAAATACATGAATTTATTCTAAAATTTAAGAAAATATGAGATATTAAGGCATGGATACATAGAGATGTAATGAAAGTAAAATATCATTAGATATTTCATCAAAATATAGTGGAACATAATGTCATGAAATTCTTGTATTGTATCAAATAGTCAATTTGTGGAAAAATATGTCATGAGGATTGAAACTGTAGAATCCCATAAGAAGTATTTTCTTTATTAAAAATTTCTATATATTTCATAGTATGATTTTTGAACATCCTCAAAAGATAGATAAGATGATCCCTATAAAGTTAAAAAAAGTATTCATCATAAAGTGAGGATAATTTACAATATATAAATTAAATTAATCGATATATTACCCTTATGAATCTAGAAACACTAATTTAAAAAAAATTGGTTTTCAGTTTTAAAAATAAAATAATATCAAATTCAATGAACGAATTTTAAAATTAACATAAAGGTTTTATAAAAATCAACTAAATTATATTAAAAACCATCATCAACATATCAAAAATATATTAACATAATTTAAGAAGTTCGATATTTTGGGGATCAATGTTTTATTAATAAGAAATTGGCTGATCCAAAACATGATAAAGATAATCATTATTTCATTGACCAACTTAAAAAAATAAGTTATTTTATAAAAAAATTATTTTATTTAATTATAAATTTGTTAATAAAATTATTTATAAAACCCATAAACATATAATAATATATGGAACATCAAATGAAATAGTTTTTAGTTATAATTAATCATATTCTCAATAAAATTATTATATATCTCAATGTTTTTCTTTTTGTACTAAACATCAAAGTAGAGGCTAAGAGAATTAATATTTTTCTCTGAATAAAGATCAATCTTATGGTTTTCAGAAATATTTTATTTCAAATGTTATATAACTTTTATATACATAAAAGGGTTATGAAGATATGAGATCGAACCACTTTATCTGATAACATAATTGGAAACAAATATTTTTGATTATGAAGAACATAATATTATATATTTTAGGAAAATATGTAGTGTACCATTAGTAGAAAAAATGGTACATCAATAGGGGTTGTTATCATCATATGAATATAAAAAATTAAAACATCAAAAATATAAATAATTATAAAGTAGTAGAGTAAACGTTTAGAGAAAAATCATTGGGGGAAATCATCAGAATCTGTGGTACATTTTTCTTAGGAAATAACTTATTTTGAATGTTATATATGATTTAGGACTAAAGGAAAACCATATCAACCTAATTAAAAAATTTGATGAGGGATATCATGTGAATATAAGGAATGAAAATTTAATTATTCAAAATTCAAAAGGTAATTATATTTTATTTTCCAATAAGAATTAAATTTATTACTAACATTACATAAAATAACTAAGTTATCCAAAACTTACATGATAAAGTAAAAGTAAATAAATATTTTTGATATAGAAAATGTTTTCAGTACACTGTAACATCAAGAATTTTACTCAATGTTAAAAGATAGGACATATTAGCAATCTACTATAACATAATCTTAATCTAGATAGAGTATGTGGTCCTTCTCAACATGGAATGAAACAGGGTTGACGTTTCAAATTTTAGTGTGATTTCTCAACTAATGAATATTTATAGTTATTCCTCATAGCTCATTTTCCCCTACTCAAACAAGAATTATTAAATAAGAGAACTATTTAAATAGCTTAGTAGATTATTAAAAAATATTTCAACGATTTCTTTCATACTAAAAAATTTGATGTTTTTTAAAATTTTATATTTTTTTATTATTCAATTAAAAATGTTAAAAACCCACATTTGGTGAAAATTTAGAGTAATAATGCTAGGGAGTTTGATAAATCTTATTTTGAATCATTTTATCGAAAAAAATGGAATATTTTATAATTTTAATGGACCAAGAAGTCCAAAAAATAAGGGAATATTTAAAGGGATAAAAATAATTATTTACAAAATTACTTAAAATTTTATATGTTAGTATCATATTACTAACAATTTATTTGGATATGTTATGTGTAGTATATGTTATACAATAAATAGATTTTTACTTAGCCATTTTTTATGTAAAAATTCATATGATCTGTCAACCAGAAGAAATAAAATAATTTTTTACATCATAGTATATTGATATGATATTAATCTTCTATACTAAAGGTCAATTAAATAAATTTGATTCAAAAATTTATGAATACATTTTTATGGGTTATTCTATAAATATTAAGACATATTGAGTATTTAATAAAATAAATAATATTGTGGAGGAAAAAGTTATTGTAAAAATTGATAAAAGCAATACTTCTGTTTTTATAAAACAATATAAATTTCAAAATAATAATAATAATTTCAAATTTTATGTTCCCTAACAAAAACAATTATACTCCTTATTAAAAATCATCCCAAATTTAGTCAAATTGGTAGTCAATATATGGATTTTGCATTAATGGAATATGAACATTTTATAGTTCTTTATTTGCATAACACATTATCCAAAAATCAGTGGATCATATGGAAGTCAACCATAAAATAATATTATTAGATATTTAAGTCAACCAGTTAAAACCTGAAGTTACTTATGAAATCATTATACAAATAATTATTTCTTTTCATAATTTTAACAAAAAATAGATGATTATTATTTGGGTGAATAAATTTTTATATTGTTCACGAATGGAGAGCTTGATCAGTATGAGTGGAAACAAATTTTTTTCCATAGTTGAATGTCCATAATATTTAATATAAATTCTAGAATTATTAGAAATAAATTGAGACCTTTTGAAAAAGGATAATATAAAAAATTAGGAATAAATTATAGTGAATAATTTATATGAGTAGAAATATTTGAATTTTTCATAAACATATTATATTTTATAGAACATTATAATTTTACTTTATTACAAGTGAATGTTAAAAGATCATTCCATAACGTACATGATCAAGGGGAATTTTATGTTGAAGAATATCATTGATTTTTAGATAATATTTTTTCCAAAATTAAGTATTAAAACATTCAAATGAACTATATATACATAAATAATCCCCTAAGGTATGGTATGAAAGACAATTCATATATTTACATACAATTAAATTAGTTAAATGTCGTACCAATCAAGTTATTTTCATAAATTAAATTACCATAAAAACTATTTATGTTCAAATATATATCAATTGTGTAGTTTTCATTAAAATCAGAAATCTATTTCAAAAATCATTTTTCATCATATGAAAAATAATTTTTAAATTATCATTATACAATAAAATTTCCTTTTATACTTGGAATTTATATTATTGAAAAATAAAAATAAAATATTTTGAATCAACTTATGTAAATTAATGATTTATTAAAATGTTTTGGTTATGATAATTAAATTTATATTTGTACTATTATATAATCTTCTATAAACTAGAATTTTGATGATTCCTATAAATAGATAGATCATAAACATTAGATTTGCATGATAAAAATATTAATATAAGTAACAATTAATTGACTAAACATTATTTATTTATGTATGTGTAAGTGAAATATTTCAAGGTAATACAAAATAATCTCATATAAGAGTGGTAAAATTTATTTTCGAAAACATTAAAGCGTCATTAGAACATAGATTATCATTTTCTATTATAAATATATTTGTTACAAAAATATACTCAAATATTGAAATTGGAGGCTATAGATTAGCACATGAGCCTCATCCCAGATGGTGAGGACTCCTTATGTGCATCCATGAAACTTGGGATCAAATACAGGTGGAGGCATATTTTTTGGGGTACTATAGCAGTATTGTAGTAGGTACTATAACAGGTAATGTAGTAGGGAATATTTGGCACTATATTAGTTGATACTATTCCTCTGTTTGGGCCATTGGGCCCCCGATTTGGGAATCGAGTCCTTTATGGCCTTCGGGCCACCCAGACCTTTGGGTTAGTATGGCCTTCTTGACACCTTATGTGTAGATGTGAACCAAACAACCTACAAGGAACAAGCACCAAGAAGAATGGTTATCAACGAGCTTTCACCATAGTAGAATATACATAGATTTCAAGAATGATAGGGTATGAAACCTACCATCGGGACAAGCCTGTGCATGTGTAGGAAAGCCAAGTGGAACAGTCATGGGAAGGTGAAGAGATGATTTCAATAATATGCTGATGGGGAGAATCATATCCGAGTAGTTAGTCAGGGAGGTACGTAATGTTTGAAGATCATGGGAAATGAATTTCTCTAAGGGAAATTACTTATGTAATAAGTACACCTACAGTCTGTGTAAGTGTTCCACCTCACCCCTTGAAAGGTCGATAATCAAAAATCAATAAAAAATGAATGCCTTCTGGCCAATGGAGGAGGTTGTATATTAGATATAGAATCTATATCAATAAAATGTCTATTATTTGGATGAGTTTTAGTATCATGGTCAAATAAGAAAAATAATTATGTAGAACAATTTAATGATAAAAGATAATATGTATCATCCAAATGTTATTATGCTCATTTTTTTGTTGATTAAAAACACAAACACAAATCTTTTATATTGATTTTCAGATAAAATATAATACTTTATGATAATACTAGGGTTATTACCTAATATTATAAAATATAAAATAACTCAAAAGCTAATAAAATATATGTAAGACACCATTTCACCATCAATAAATCAATAAAAGAATATTTTTCTCATTACTTCATTTACATAAAAAATTAGGATTCTAATATATTTATCAGTATTAGTACTTGTGACAGATTCATGCTAATTGAATAGAAGGTAGGAATGATAAAAATTTTGTGATCTCCAATCCATTGTCTATTTCATAACCCACTTCATATTAAAAATTCATTATGAAAAAGGGAGATAAATTTATCAAATGTGAAATATTTGTGTTTTTCAATATTTAGTTACATAAAATTTTTCAATTAGTTTAAATTATTTTAATTCCATCAAAACATTTAAATTTAAAAAATTTAAAATTATTAATAAAATCATATTATCATCATTAATTATTATTGAAACATACAGTTTAGCAATACTTTGTATTAAAATATGTATATTTATTCTATAAATTGTTCTTTAACCATCCAGAAAGTAGGAATATTGTATTTTGTTATTAGATGATTCCATCAAAAATATATAATGAAAATACCTAAATATTTTAATATTTAATTACAATTTATATTTAATTTATGAGGATATGTTAATTTTCTAATAAAATTATAAATTCCATTCTAATGGGCATGACATTTCAATTTAAAAAATTAATCATTTACTTTTTTTTCCAAAAAATTGCATTTTTAATAGAATTTTTATGAGATATGTTTTCTACCATAAATTTTTGGAGGAACACTTGAAACAATCAAATAGAAAACAAAATTATTTAGATGTTATGTATCTTTAATTAATATATAAGGACTTCAACCTCAAGATTTTTTATCTGAATTATCAATATACATTTGATTTTTTACTAAAGTATTTCTCATGAGAAGAATCTTCCCAAAGAAAATATCTTATGTATCCTTCAAAGCCACATCAAAAGTAACATATGTGACTGGGTTAGGATCTTTATTTAATAGTTAATAATGTTAACTTAACATTCCAATAATGAAAATTCAAATATATTATTATGTGTACATTACAGTTAAGATATAGAAACCAATTGGAGAATGTGTGGTCCAAAATAAACTCACTTCATAATAGGATTCTTTTAAATAAGAATTCATGGATAAATGTAATTAATGTAGAAAAATGTAATTACATTATCCATAATTAAATAACTATTTCAGAATAAATGAAGTGATGTAGAAATTTAATATTTATCAAAAACATATTATCAAATCTATTCTAAAACTGATTTAAATTTTTTAATTTTTCATTATATATTTATATTTTTCTTTTTTATTTTATATTTTTCTTAAATCACTATAGGGAGAAAGCTATATAAAATATTAATTAATTGGTAATATTCATTTTCCTCATTATGATTATTTATTAGAATATTATATTTAATTTATATTTTTTGAAATGAAAATTTATTCACATTTTAGGGAGAAATTTTATTAAACTTTTTTTATTTGTTCGATTCACTATTCAAGGGTTGACTTTGAAAAATAAAGAAATTATATATCTTGTAAATATCTATTAATATTATAAATATATTTCAAAAGAATATTGTGGGGAAATAATTTTTTCTCTTCTCATATTTATTTCAATCATTATATTAAAAATAAATGTAGAACAATTCCATATCATTAAGTCCACATTTACTTCTATTTTTAAATTCTGTTCAATCATTGAAATTTTATTGTTAGTTTTATGATTTTGAAAATGGGGTGAATATTGAGATGTTTTACATACCGATTCAATTATTCTTTAAATAAAAATACACATCACATAAAAATTATCTGAAATATTGAAATTTTTAATTTTTAATTATTTTTAGAATAGACATTTGGTAATTAATTTTTAAAATACCGAGACTCCTTTTGATAAATGAAAAAATGGTGATCTGATTTTCCAATTAATATTTACTTATATATGATTTATATGGAATAATGGAGGTGTTGTAATACCTCATCAGTAGATGTTGTAACATATTGGCATCTTCAAAAAATGTTTTTTATTATTTTCATTACAAATAATCCTTATTTTATTAAAATTTCAACATTAAACATTTTTACAATGTTTTTTATAAATAGATTCTCACCTTAAGGACAATAATTACAGTGCATTAAGTATTATTATCAACCATTGTAATTTTTTTGATTCAGCTTGAATCATTTCATTCTCCTGATACCTAGGTAATTTTAATCTATTAAATATTCATTTGGTGTTTTTTCAATTATGAACTTTAATTTTTTGAGGTTATCCATATAATGATATTATAAATTCAATTTTATACATTCATCTTCTAGTTATGTGTGATTGATTTATTCTATTAATAGTAAGACTATAAATATGATCATCTAATTGAGGGTTTCAAATTATTGTAAGGATGAGATAAGAAATATCTTGTTCTTGGAAGTTCACCTGTGAGTTTCTACCAACTGTAATAGTCAAGGTATTCAAATTATATAAAAAATGTCCACCCAATATGTATAAAATTAGTGATACCATAAAAATAGTTAAATATAATGGATATATCATATCATGTTTAAAAGTCTTACTTTCACATTTAATAAGAACTGAACATTTAATAAACATCCTTTAGAAGGATATTTTGTTTTCTAACCAATAATGTCTGATTTGTTTTTATCATCAATTGTATTGTTTTATGAATTTAACCTACTATAGTTATCTTATATTTTTTGATGGTTGGCGTCGAAGCCTCTTTTTATTACTAAATCAAAGCAGAAACCACTTTTAACATGTACTTATTTTATTTAATTTGGACTATGATCACATTGGTAATTAATGAAATTGGATAATATCAAATTTCCTTGAAAATATGAAAATATTACTATAATCATACTTGATTTGTAAAAAAATTGTTATTTTTTCTAAAAAAAATAATTCACACATATTTTATTCTGTTCACAATCACACCCACAAACAGATATCATAAATTAGGATATTATACAATGAATCACTCATTTAGAAAAAACAAAATAGCATGTAAAGTCTGAATAGAAAAATAATACCTTATGTATTTTTTTTAATCAATTTTGATTGATGTTGAACTAACTCCATCTGATTCAAGTTATAAATGAAAAAAATCATTCTTTTACCTTATGTAGTTTCCTAATTTGGTTTCAAAATAGAGACTATATGAGATATAGAATGGGTTATGTAACCAAAAAAGATAAGGACTTTTTACTGTGTAGGATATGTAAAGAATATGAAATCAGCCACATTGGGATGTGAATTAATTATTGGTATTTTATAGTTATATGATGAAACAAATGTTTTATTATTTTTTTAATTCATCAGAGTAAATAATTTTCAAGAGTCGCACAATTTTTTTCATGGAACAGTTTTTCCACTCAATATAAAATACATATATAATAATATAATATTATTTAAATTAAATACAAACAAGGGTAATTATATATCAAAATGGATGAGTTGGTTCAAAAAGATATAATTTATTAGGAAATAAATCAATATATACTAGAAATATGAAACCCAAAAAGGGATTCACATGTTTCTATGATTTATAAACCTATTATGGGAAATATTAATGGGGTTTTGAGAATTTATGAGATATCATCCACCTATAAGGATTTAATATATATTCAAAATCAAAAAATGGCCTAAATATGTGAATCCAGATATATAATCCATGTAAATCTTCGTGGATATTAATTTTGTGGACTTACCTAATTAACCACAACCAATAGGGTGTAAATGGGGCTTCAATGGGAATTTTTTCATAGAAGGTATAATATATATAATCATTTCATGATATTTGGAAACAATCTAAACAAAAATTGTTGAATTGATTATGTAAACTAGTTTAACTATATTTTTGTACATTAATCCATCAAAATCAGATGATACATTATAGAATTCTAGGTCTGTGAAATATAGTAGATGGATTCCAAAATAGTAATCCTCAATGGTAATTTACTTGAGGATATGTATATGACACAACTATAGTTTTTTTCAAATCTATTTAGTGATAAAATAGTATTTAATCTATGAGTATACATTTATGGGCCTAAATACATTCTCAATGAATGAATATTCATTATAATAAAGTGATAAATGTGTTTAAATCTTTATGAGTCAATATAAACCATGTATATATATACGAAATATTTAGTGTGGTAATTATATTTATAAATTAATATGTTGAAGAGATATTATTCATTGGAAATTAAATTTATAATCTATCGAATATAAAGGAATATCTTAGAAATGCCATATAAATGAAATAAATATGGGAAGAATCATAAATCCAAACAATTAAAATCTTCATGGATGATACATATACAATTCCAAATTATCTATAGTAGTGTAATATTTTTATTTAATTCATAATTAATGATTCAAAAAGTATATATATACCCATAGTTCATTGAGAGGTTCATTAAAATGATCAAGATTTTTATTATAATAATGAACTAATGAACATTGGTTGTATAGCCTTTTCATGACATGTATGTTCCTTTTTGTATTCCATGTTACTTTATAACAATCAAGTATCATATGCATTGAGAATGATGACAAAAATGTATTCTAAATTAGGATAAGGTAATTGGATTTAAAAAAAATCTTAATGTGCATTTTTAGAACTAAGAAAAAATTTGTTATATTAAGGTAATGAAATTACTAATATACATGGTTATAAAACTGATGGTTTCTAAACAAATAGTGAGGATTATAAATAAAATTATATATTTATGTTTTTCTTAAATGATGGATTTTTTTGTTAGTAATGCTCAAAATAAGCAATGATTGTTGATTATATTATATAAGATGATAAAATTTCTATATAAAATATAGAAACAATTGGCTATTTTTATTATGTATTTTATCATCAAAATATAATTTAATTAAAACACTATATATCATATTTTACCCTTTTTTATAACAATTGGGTAATAATAATATGTATGTATCATAGATCTCCCCTTGTTTCCATGATATGCTTCAATGAAATCCTTAATTTCAAGTTATTATAGATAATTTCAATATAATAATTTTAATGATTTCTAAGGTTGATAATGTATCATATCCTCAAAATAAATCACAATTATAAAAAAATCATGTTGGTCATGTATGAACACAAAGTGTCATATAAATGGGATTATATATTTAGTGTATGCTATATATATTGAAAATTATTATATACAGACCAAACATGGGATAATTTTTTAGTAAAATGATTATCCCTTCAATTATCATATTAATTAAATAATGATTTTAACCTATTATAAATTTTCTGGGTTTCATTAAGAACAATGATTATAATAATAAAACCCACTCTTAATAAATCCATGTTTTATCCTTTAATGTGAAACATAATGTTTTTATGGATTATGATATGATGATTTCATTAATAATACATATACACATTTTTATATACTATGTGTTTAGATGAATAATAAGTGAAAAATATTGAACTAGATATCACTCAACATGGGAAACATATTATACACTATCAAAAATATGCCTTTGTTGTGTCTCTAGTGTAAATCTTTTAAGTTAACATTTTATAAATGGGTTAAAGTTACACTTTCTAATATAAAATTAATACTTAGGTTTCTATCCTACTCCATATTAGAATTTGACTTCAATAATTGGCCCCTAGGTATGTTATTCAAAATGGATGAGACAAATATCATGATTTTATCATGTAATATTAAACTACAGATTAAGATTGATATCTTAATCTCTAATAGAGCAATTTATTTTATGTGCATGGTCAGTCCTGGTTTGTTATATGTACTATTATATCATGTTAATTCGTAGAAATTCTAGATATATTATTGTTATGTGACATATCGTTAGAAATATTAATGACCTATATTTATTATTTATGTAAAAGATAATGAAAACATGATATTTTACACACTTGGTGGTAGGATATTTCAATCCCTTTAATATTTATATTATAATAATGAATTAGATTTATAATTTATATTACAAATAATAATTTTTAAAATGAGTGAAAAATAATTTTTCAGAAAATGGAATATTTAATGAACTTTTATTGGATATTATAGGGAAATTATTTTGACTAAAATAATTGAACGATTTATAAAATTTTTTTTGTACATTTATTAGTATTATTTAAATTTTAACATATAATTACATATTTTAGTGGATTTCATTTTTGTATATATTGAAAATTACTATTATTTTTATAATAAAGATATATATAATTATAATTTAATAAAAAAATCCATTTTATTTCATTTATAAATATATGATACATTTAAATATTTGTAAAGGATTCCAATTACTAATATATTGATGATATTTATTCAACTAGTGAAATGGAAAAATTGAATGATGGGATCAATTATTTTTACAAAACTATGAAATTATCCCGGACAAGCTAGATGTAATGTAATAATAGAAATAACATGAATAACTATGTCATGTATCCTATAAAATTAGGGACAAGGGTCATACTGCAACTCAACCACTGTAAATAAAATCCAATACCTTATAATTCTTCCCATCATTGAGAAAATTTTATTACCAACCATTATATGATATATTATTTATCTCAAGATTCAAAGAAAGAGGACTGAATAATTTATTACTGATGGGAGAAAAAATTGTCATTTTAACGTTATAAAACTATGGATAAAATTTTTCAATATGATAATCAATGTGAGTCAATACAAAATTTAACAAATTTTGTTTTTATAATTACTATTTATAAATTTTTGGTTGATATATATTTTTGATTTATTTTATTAATAATAATTTTTAATGAATCTTTGGGAATGAATAAAATTTATACCCTGTATGCAATTAATCATTGTTTAACTTTTAAAGAGGAATAATATATTTTACCATTCTCTAAAATTCACCGATGTATTTTATTATTTATGAAAATTAATAAATCCTGAACCTTATCAATGTTTTATGCGCTGATTCGAAAATTATGAAAATTTCATCAAATTACATGTATATATTATTAATTTCAAAATTTTATTTTTTATATAAAATAATGCCTTATTAAATATTTTAATTTATATTTCATTAAAACATTACACATAAAAATATAGTGTTTGAAATTATTTTTATTATTATATTGTATTTTAATTCTAAAAATAATTTATTTAATTGATAACATATATTATTTAAATGGTAATATAATTTGTTATCTTAATTTACATTTTAATATTCCAATGATAAAAATACATTTCAAATGCCTAGGATAATATTTGAAGAGTGGCTTCTCCATTTCTTATATGACATTTAGAAATCAAAAAAGTACCTATTGAATCCATCATTATTAAATCTCTCTATCATCTTTAAAGGTTCAAAATACTTAATTTACAAATAGTTATCATATTTATAATGATTTTTACTTCAATAAAATATATTTGCATTTTTTTATAGTTAATTGATTCCACAACAGAAAATAACTTCAAATTCATGTTTTATTATTTAAATTTATTTATTTCCCCATTATGCTATTTTTACATTTTTTTTAGTGCATGTATCCATTATATGTAATTATTTATATTAATTAAATCATTTAGTAAATTTTATTGAGTTTTATATGTTTTATATATACAATATACTATGTATATTTTTGACAGAAAAATATTTTAGGGGAAAATTTCAAATTTGAATGATTGGGATGTTAAAACACAAGTTGAATCATTGGGTTCAACCACCACCATTAGAAATACAATAGTTAGAAAAATCATCTCCCTCACATATGAATTAAGTGTTTTACATAAATTATCATGTTATATAATGAATTGTCCTTTTTGTTTATTAAAAATTATGGACAAATGAACTCAGTGAAATTTAAAATTCACAAATAATGGACAAATATGAATTTTATATTATATAAGGGATAAATATTCTATTGAACCAGCCATAAAAATAATATAAACTTGAATTTTATATTATGTATTAATTTCCATTCATTTATGGATATAAAATTTTATTGTATTAGAGAATTAGTTCTTTACCCTCAATTAAATTAATATTAAATCACAATGTGGAAACTTCTTCTTTGTATAAATTTTTCCCAAAAAATAAAAAAATTATTATATAATAGGTTTTTATTTCCAAAAAATTATTCAAAATTTTCATATTTACCTCATCCATTTCCCTACCAATGCACCGTTTAATGAGATACTATTGGAAAATTAGGATTTTTAAAAAACTCCTTAAACGAGTGACCTCTGCATCCCAGAACACCTCAAACCATATATTTAGGCAAAGTAATTTCCTATGGAGGTCAGGGCTATTACCTTAGATACCTCTCAAACTATTCTCATCCCAAAGAATCCAAAATCAGAAAAAAAAAATAGGGATCTAAAAAATCACCCTGTGATATACCTCTCAATTATACCTACATACTTGAACCACCAAAACAGACATAGAAAATCAACGTTCAATGATAACGACCCTGTATTACCCAAAATTTAGAGTGGGAAACCTACTCATCTAGGAACACAACATTAGACATTTTTTAACCGAACATACAAGAAGATACTCCAAAAAGCATAACAACTACATTATTCAAACACAATAATCCTATAATTTCATCCTTGAAGTTAACTTATTATCTATTATAGGTGGAACTGGCTCACCCGCATGGGTTTTCTCCCCTCAAAATTAATGTGTCTTGATGACGAATGTTTTTATCCAAACTTCATTTTTTAGGAAATTATCCCACATCATGAAAAAATGAATCAGATCATCTCATAAGAAACTTTGTTCATAAAATACATCACAAGGAACAAACAGAACATGAAAAACCTCAGAAAAACTCTTGGTACTGGGGCTGTATCTGCATGTCTCCCTTCCAAGTACTCTTTTCCAAGCAACCATGACTCCACAAAAAATGAACCAAATGAATTTTCCATCCATAAATCACATTGAACCGAAAATCCTAGTACTCTATCAGTCAGTACACATCTGTGTTTTCGTCTTTGATATTCAACTCTCCTTAGTCAATGACAGAAAACCATATCTCATATTGACATGCTCCCTTGCTAGGGGAATAGTAACCCATGCCTTATTTTCGACCTTAATGGTTGATAAAAGGAATTCAGTTGTGAATTCATTCTCAAAATATACCCAATGAACATCAACCTCATTCCTCTCTCCAGGATACCCCCTAAACTACTGACACAAATATCCCTGTATCTATCTCCCCTCTAACAGAACGCAATACTATGACAGATCCATGATCAAACTGAATGTATTCCAAAGATAATCGATCTAAATTTACATCTCCATATCCAAATCAATACCCTAATAATTCCCAGATCCTACCACTATAATGGACATGACATTCAATTCCACTGGTCATCCTCCTCCACTAGATCAAACCTATACTAATGAATTGGATCGACCCTTTGAGCCTCAACTACATAAGCCACACAGAAATGATGTCCAGGTGTCATAGCATAAAATGAAAAAATGGAATTCCAAAGCCTGAGTAGTGTAGAGTTTCATTTAAGATTCTTTTAAAAAAAATATTATTTCCTTATCCAATTTAATTTCCACAAAACAACCCAACTAAAAATAGGAACCCAAGTCATTATGATGTTTGTACCGTTCCTAGTATCTCTATCTTGGAAATGGTGAAGCATCACTTAGTCGTTTGGTCTGTTCAAAGTCATTGCATCAGATCCCAGTGGGGGTACTAAAATCCCATGTCCTAGATGGCCTTCCATAGCCTATGTCACAAACCAAGATAACCTGACTCTTTTCCCAACCAACCCATTCAATCATCACTATTTCGTACTCCAAACACCATCCAATATATCAAACATCACATCTGAGACCATTCTATAATGACTCCTTCTCTCCAAGGAATCCTCACCTAAAATGGGAATGATAGAAGAGAGATAATGAACCCTGACTCCCACCTCTAGTAGTCCTTGGGGTGGTGACTAGCACCAAGAGTACAAATATCTCTCTATTTTTGAGGGACTACTCTTTATTAAGAAAACGAGATTGGGTGATAATATTTTTCATTCCAAAACAACACCAAGATATATATATATATATATATATATATATAAGAAAGAACCAATCACTCCATATGCATGTTTTAAAATATAATTGTGAAAAAAAAGACTCCCCAATGTAAATAAAAAATCAATGCTAATCATTGACACAAAAAATGTCTCAAAGTCCTAGTTATTAATGCCTAGTACGGTTCATATATTCCATATAAAAACAAGAAGTAGTTTTATATACATAGGATGATCATTTCAGTATACTCTTTAGGGAATAAACAATAGTCTATATTGAAAATGTGGAAAAATCATACTAATACCCCTATGAAAAAATATCATTAACCAACATCACCTAACAAGGAATGATAGCAATCCCAACCTCTCAAAGGAAATCAAACCAAATAATTCAACTCAAGTAAAGTAATATAATAAGAACATCGATTTCTGGGGTACCCCACACCGCATCCCACTAGTTAGCTACTCATACCCCAATAGAAAACATTATAGCACTTCCAAACTCGTCCACAAGCCCCATGTGACAACCCACCCGCACACACCTATTCCTCAGAGAAAGTCTTGAAACCTGGTCTGATGAAGCTCACCACATCCTGCCTCCACACACCTAGGCTAAAAACATACTCCATCCCAAAGACACCAAGGAAATCACACCAAATATCATCCAGAAGAGAGCTAGGAAGGCACCCCAAGCATGCAGACACAAGGGCCTCACAACCGCATCACTTCCGACCTGAATAGTCTTGGTACACCAATGCCGAGAAAAGGAGCACCGAAGAGATAATAACTAACCATCCATCATCCAATCATGATGTTGGATAAAAACTCCCTCCCCCATGACAATGGTAGTGTTAAGAACATAGTTCTCAACAAGGGTGGTGTGCATGTATAAAATCACAATATTGTATAACTTTATATATATGTATAAAAAATCAGTCCTGCCTATATGTTTTACCAAACAAAAAACCCAAAAAATCACCTTCCAAACTACCTCTAAATTCACAACTATAATTAATTCAAATAATATTACATTTATTTCTTTTTTATTCAATTATTTCATATTTATATTAATAAATAAATATTAGTTTTGAATTACCTAAGAATGTAGTCTAATAAGTTAAACAATAAATACTAGAAATATATTTATCTGAGGAAAAATAATGTTTATTTCATATAAAACGTTTGGAACCTAAAATATCCCATTTTATTACCATGTTAAAAATTATTTCAAAATAAAACAAAGATAATTACATTTTGGAAAATTTTTTATATAAACTAATATAATGGTAAAAATAAAATAAATAAGTTATAAATTTTACATTTTTTTTCATAAACTTGAATTAAATGTCCTAAATCCACTCAAAAAGTTTGACATATGTATGTTTTTTCCATTTTTTTGTTCTTGTAATATTATTTTTAACCTTATTTACCATATTTATGCTTACAATAATAATAATTATTAACTATGGTTACTATTCATAATAGTGAAAAATAAAAAGAACCAATTTACAAAATTTAGACTGCCTGATTTCAAATATAGTATCTAATTTTCAATATTTAAATTCTAAATGTTATATACATTAATATAAGATTAAAATTTGAAACACAAAAAATAGATCATTAGAAATATATTTGTAAGTATAAGAATGTTTTCATAAGAAATTCAATTATATAATTCATACCAAAACTAAAATTAGATTATTTTTAATCAAAGGAAACTAATATAATTTTAAAAGTAATCATTAATAGAATATAACATTTTAATACTTTATAATAAAACAATGTTTTCATTGAAAATAGTTATTTTTCACCTTTAATTGAAATATTAAACTTGTCATATAAATCTAAAAAAAACACTCTTAAATAATTTAAAAATTATAATTTAAAAAATGACATCCTTTTTTTAACATATTATTTCGAAATTTTCAATAAATTAATTATAATATTATATATCACCAATAAATAAAAACCATATTTTTAGATAATATTTTTATTTATAAAATTACTTTACTAAAAATTATATGATTATTTACAAATATTTTATCAATTCAATTATATGAATTAGAACCTATATGTATATTTAAGAAATAATTTAATATTATCAATACCAACAAATTTAACGGTTAGGTTATAAAATTATTATATAATAATATTTATGGTTTATTAAAGAAGCGTGTTGTGTGTTGTATACTCTATTGAAAATAATATTATTTAAAAATATTGGGTTATAACATTATCCCTACCTTCCACAAATTGAGTTGTAAAAATTTCAAATTAATCTTGGAAATCAAATATTTTACATATTAATATAATTTTGTTGAAATCACACATTCAAAAAATGTTTTATAAAACCTATTCATGGAAAGTGTGAAAGGTGTGTGTAAAGGTTATCTAAAATAACATATACTAGATTTATGGGTAGGAAAAAATTAATGGGAATTTAAAATATAGATATTGGATAAATTGTATTATCCAACTTAATGACGGAAAAAAGAGAAAAAAATATCACAGGAACATGAATAATAATGATAATGATAACGAAAATATAAAATAAACAAAATAGGTGTTAAAAACAAATTTATTCATAAAAATCAAGGTAATCAGATATTTTTTTAATTTCATGATTTTTTTTATATATTGGAGTAATTATTTTACCATACATAGAAAAAATGTAAGGAAATATTGATTCTGGATAAGAACCAATTTCCACAATAATATCACATATTAGTTCAAATTATGAGTATTCAAGATGAAGTTTTTACGAATAATGCAATAAATTAATCTTTTAATGGATCACATAATTTCCCAAAATGACATCAAGATATTACTCTTATCTATAGAAATTACCGAAAACCAAAATGTCTAGAACACGTTATGATAATTCAAAAAATTAATAAACCAGCATATGATGGAATGCAATATTATTCATCAAAGCCTTAATAATAGCACAAAAATTGAATCATATATAATTTCATGAAAAACTCACAAAAATTTATTAAAAATATAACAAAATAATATTCAAACATAAATATTATAATTATTTGATCAAATATTCTACCAAGATAAATTTAACATTTATCTCCAAATAATAGTATTCATTACTAATGTCTCATATAAACAATTTATATGCACTAATTGTATAATCCTAAAGATATTCTAAACATTTCCATAGATAACTCGAATCACTATAAATTCTCATTAATGTCGTATATGTTTCCAAATGATAATTCAATCTTTATTCATATGCTTAAATAAAATAATTTTTTTTTCACCTTATTAATATATTTTTCCTAACAAATATATTGTGACCTTCTTCCAATATATCATTAATCACATACTCAATTAACATTCTACATAGATAATTTCAGAAACAATTATCCCAAAATCAACAAAAATCATAATATTAATGAATTATTTGACCTCAATGATTATGTCTAACCTTTCAGATATCTTCCAAGATAATGTAATAAAATTCTTATCAAATAAAAATCCATGTTAAATATAAGGGATACATATTACTAAACCCAATAAAAAATATCCCAAAATACCATTAATCACTTTAAAATATCATTACATAAAACCTCAAAATGGTTGTATAAGACTTTTAAAATATGATCAATCCTAAATATATAATCCCACGATGGTGTCAATAACTCGTGAAACAACATAAAAAAACAATATAATACCGAAAGTTATCTAAACAGTTTGTTGAATACTAACTATATGGGTATATCCATAAACATCAAACAATCATTATTTTTAAGTAAACAATTTTATTTTCATAAAATTTAGGATATTTAAGTTTTATAATTATAGAGAATTTTTTCATCACCCTTACATAAATAAATTTTCCATCACAAAGTGGTCACTTCCACTTAGTATCCATTTTTCTCACAAAACAAAACTATTATGATATAAAAAAGTTTCTATTAAATAATAATATTCCAAATTTTATCCTTGAATTTATTATTTCCTGTAATGAAAATCAAAAATATAATTTTACATTGTTAATAATTTACAATAAAATACATATTCTAATAAAAATATGCATTTTCACCATACAATGAATTACTAACCTTTTCAAAAGAATATAAAAATTCCACTCATTGATAATTTTAACATGATAATTTAATATTTTATATCCTTTAAATCAAATAATATTTAAAAAAAGTTTATAAATTAACTAAAATATTCTATCATAAAATATATGAAATCAAAATTTGATGAAAATGTATTTTTGATGAAAAAAACGACTTTACAAGAACTTGAGTGATTTTTTACTGAGAAATTTTCAGTAAAATTATATAGAGTATAAACACTATATATATTAAATAAATAAATTATCATTATAAATACCCACCAATTTTATGGAGGTGTCATAACGTAGAAATATAAAAATAATCAATGGTTTAATTAGGATCATTGTTTCATGTTCTATACATTATCGATCATAGATAACTTTTTAAAAATCACGGGGTGTTATAAATATACTATTTAGGGGAATAGAACAATGAGGGAGGGTTTTTGATGTAAATTAAAGTGAAATATAATATAAATGTTGATATATTTAATATATAATAATATAGTGGGATTTTTATGGAGTTTTACACCATGTAATACATTTTAACATGTTTAATTTTAATAGGAGTGAAAATAAAATAATTTATACAACCCTCCAATAAAAAAATGTATTTATTAAAATTTACATCTTTTAATTATTTGTTCTCATGAATACACAAAATATCTGAAAACTATAATCTTTGGTGTCTTTGGATATGAGCTCTATAAATGGATTATCACACATTATTTCCACAAAATATCCCACAAATTTATCCATGTATGACTTCTTTCTAAAAACATTCCTTCTTGTAATTCTGTTGGGAAATGGGAAATATGATAAGGGGAGATCTCAAATAACCTATAAGGTAAAAAATTATAAAAAAATTCATAATTGGTTAGATTATAATCATTCATGAAATCTAGAATTCCAAAAAAGTATCATATTTAAAAAATATGGAATCATTAGATCTCTTTATAGTGAATGATTGGATAACATATATTCTCAAAAGATCATAATTATAAAACCAAATAAGAATATAAATCATGTGATAATGATCAATATACATGTGATATAATACAATAATGTGGAACAATATAGAAATGTGGAACAATCATATGTATATAAAATTCTATAATTGCTAACCAAGCACATCAAAATTATGTCGCAGTATAAAATGGCCAACATGAAATCTAGTACAATAATTAGTTTTTGGAAATGTAAATAAGTCCAAATATATTGTTTTGAACTTGAATACAGGTCTAAAATTATATTTTTTATTCTTTCTAAATAAAATATAGTTCATAGATAATTTTTCAATGAATGAAACATAATCAAGTTCATGCATAGTGTTTTAAAAAAAGAAAAATGCTACCATGTTCTGACATGACATCATTATAACCAGTGATATGAATATGTACCCAATGCATTGGGGGGTTATATCAAATGACCTCTTTAAATAAAGATAAATCATACATATAGATTCTATATGAATTTAATAATATATCTAATCATGAAGAATCCTTGTATATAAATAGGGTATATATCATTTTAATACAATATAGGGTGAAATGTAAACACTAATTATTTTAGTGAAAACATGAATTTTTATCAAAAAATATACTATACAACATAAAAATTTAAAGGGTGATCATTAGTATATTTCTATATAAAAAAATTAAATTAAATATAAACAAGAAAATAGATTTTAATATGATGAAGAACATTCAAGAAAACATTTTGAATGTTGTCATGAATAGAAATTATGACTCACATTAAAAAAACATTTCTATAAGATTTTAGGAATAATATTAGAAAATATAGTATAAAATTATCCACAATAATGAATCCTTGAATATAAATAAATATTTAGTACTGAAATGTGTACCAGAATATATAATTTATGTAAAGGTAAAAAAAGTATTGCATTTTAAATATTTTTTGGGAATTTTTAGAGATAATTGATATCAATAAAGGATTTTTATAATTTACATTTGAAAAGAAATAAAATGAAATATTAAGAGTACATAATAAAAAATAATTGTATTTAAAAATAAAAAAATATAAAATTTATGGTAATTAAGAATATTGATATAGAAGATAAATAATTAGTAGAGAAGATGAAAATTATTCATCACAACATAATATATCAATAAATATATAAATCCATAAAATAAGAATATTATGAAATTAATATGTATTTTCCATGAAGATAAATATGTAATTCAACTAAAAAATATATTAATCATGATGAAAACCATTTATTAACATACTAGATAAACATTATTACCTAATAAAATGGAAACATATTCAGTATAAACCATTAACTTGGGTTCCTATATGCTTTGGCACACTATAACATATGTTAAAATTAATTTATATTTGTTATTCATCTATATAAAAATCAAATTTATATTTATTTTACTTGATACCATCAATTTATATATTCTTTGTATCTATTTATTTATTATTACTAATTGAAAGTAAAACTAGTAATTAAATATTCCATTTGGAGTTCAATAGATTTGGTGTGACAGCTCTAATCCTTGATCATTTGTAATTTTTTCATAATCTCTATAATGTCTATCTAGGTAGTATAAATTTGGGTCATATATCCAATAGAAATTGAATGGATGTTATGGTGTTTTTTTCATTAAGATAAGCTAGAAAATAATTTATTTTGAATTTTGTTTTAGTAAAAATAAAAATATATTTAAATATATTTTATTTCCATAATAATGAAACAATATTAAATTAAGAAAAATTAAATAGAATTAATAATATTAATATTTTCCTAATCATATATCATATTGGAATTATAACATCACTAGTGAAGTTAGTAAAACAAATGCTCATAAGAGAATATTAAAACAATTGAATAAGTTGGATCGTATTATTTTATAGTAGTGATATCAATTTTATAAAATATTAATGAATTAATTTTTTTTAATAATGTGACATATTATATTTCATAAAATTTGGATAAAATATATTATGAAATATTGTATGGACAGTGGATAATACATATCATGTAGAATTGAATGTTCTTAAAAAGTACCACTTGTAAATAATGGAAGATAGACATGATGTGGCTAAATGTTATCAAATATGGGATTGTATTGATTTTATGAGACATGGGTCATGATTCAAGATGAAATTAAAGTAAATTTGTGATCTGAAGGGGTTATGGGGGGAGTCCTTTTACAGTTGTGTTTAAGAGGCATTTTAATAAATAACCAATATTTAGTGAATAAGGATTGTATTTTTTTCATTGAGAGTGTATCATAATTGGAAAAATAATCCATAAAGGATAATGTGAGGTCAATAATTCCCATATAAACTTATTTGGAGTTAATTTTTCATCTTATTTTAAGACATTCCCCTAATACTAAGAAAATTTACCTCATTTTCATTCACCATAGAAACATACATTTTAAATATTAATCTTATTGTTATCCTAAAATACTAAATTTCCCTTATTATCAAATTTATAAATGGTGACTAAATATATGAAATACATTTTATTATATTTTTTTTATAAAATTGATAAAAAATAATTTTAATTAATTACAAAGAAAATCGAATTTTGTTTTTTGGAAATTTGTATTTTCAAAAATTAATTGTTTTTAGTATTATTCAATTCCATTTAATAACAATTAGATGAATTTTGATTTATTTGTTTTTATATATTAATAAAAAATTCATTAAAATGATTCTTTAGTGGTGGTCAGCATAATCTTTTATGATAAAAATACATTGTTCATATAAAAAGAATTATTTAAAAAAATGAATTTCTAGAATTAAATTATTGTTTTCATAATTCTTAAAAGTAGTTTATTAATCAAAAAATGATTATTATTAAAATGAATTATTGTAAAAAATATTCATTATTTAATTAAAATATTTCTTTATAAATATACTATAGAACAATTTTATTTATATTAAAATCTTCATTAAAGTTGTAATATATATATAATTTATTATATAAAAATATATATAATCTAGTATTCTACATATAAAATTCCTAGATAACTCTACATTATACCATCTTGGTCTGATAACAAATGGTTGAAATTTCAAGTGGTAACTCAAATAACATGGGACTTTATGGGATTTACACTAACATGAAATTCTATCACATAAAATATTACTCAAGCCATACTTGTAGAAGTTCAGCATGGTCATGGTATAGGTATAACCCTACTGACACAACATATTTTCCCTAATTAGATAACTAATCATCAAAAAAATATTTTTACTTCTTGATTCCATTAGTTATCATTTCAACATATATTTTATAATTAAATTAGTTATATTTATAACCAAAAATTCAATAGATATAGTATAACAATCACATTTGGGTATAATAGTACATTAATATTATTGTATTAAATTTTTTTATGTATACAATTTCATTTAAGAGAATATATCATATCTTAGAAATTAAATTTTATAAAATAAGTTTTGGGGTGTTATATTCACCCACCATGAATTTATTTTTACAACTTCTCAACTTAAGCCACGAAAATATGGTTATTATTTTACTATATTATAATAACATTCAATGGATCACAACTGAATGTATTTAATATTTTAGTTATATTATAATACCTTATATATAAATGATTCTCACATTAAATCTAAAAATAACATATACAAATTAAATTCCCTAGTTATAACTTAATTATTTCTTCTATAAACCCCATGAATCATTTTTACAACCCTTTATGTTGTCATATGAAATGGAAAATATATTAAAGGATGAGATCATATTGTCACTATGGGAAATAATACAACAATATCTATTATAGAATAAATAAATAACGAATTAAATAGAAGAGATGAAAATTATTAAAATATACCATATAAGTAATATAATAAAATGATATTATATCCATGGATTCCATAACAGTAAAAATTATCATATATATAATAATTCCGCTTTCAAAACTGAATAGTGAATAATTTAAATCACCATAATTGTTCCATCAAGGCCCAGTTTCGAAAAATAAAACATAAGTAGGTAGTGCTTATGCAAAATTACCAAAATAGTTTTTATTAATGATTAATATAGGGTATAAAATGGAATGATCTTATAATATACTAACTATAATATATTAATTATATTAATGGAATGTATTTCAATTCAATAAACAATCAATATGAACATATTTACTAAAAAAATAACTTAAAAATTATAATAATTAAAAAAGATAATATGTAAAACAATATGATCATAATGCATCTAGTGTAATATGGGGGATTCTTTCAGTATTGTATATCCCTAGTAAATAATAATATTTATCAAATGATATTTAAATAGAAGAAAATATATTTAAAAATACAATGACAATATTTCTTCGTGAGAATACCCTTTTTATTTTGAAATCACTTGTATAGAAATAAGAAAATTTCCAAAATATTAGTGAATGAATTATCATTCAAAGGAAACATTAAATCATATAAAGGAAATTTAAATGAGAAGAACAGTCTTGAGGGTGAGGATATTAATTCATATGATAAATGATAAATCAATTATTTCATTCACACATTTGGTAAAAGGTACCTAATTTGGAAAAGGAATTTAATATTCCATTTAAACCATTCTTTAAAAAGACAAAAACATCTTAAAAAATAAATTCAATAAAACATTTGACAATTATAAAAATATGCTCAATATTATTTTAATTAAAATATGATGTAAAAAAAATTCCATACTGAATAGAAAAACAGAGTCAATTTACAAAAATTACATTCATTTGGACATTTGAGTTCTAATGAAGGTAAAAGATAGAGATAATACATTAAATCCAAATTAGTTACCATATTGGATAAATATAGATTTTATTTAATGTTTAATTATCATTTAATTTTCATAACAAAAATATGAACATAAAAAATCATGAGTAAGGAAGAAATTTTGAAAAAATCCTCTACAAGCATTTTTTTCATTTTCAATTAAATCACTTTATTGTTGAGTGAGAAATAAAAAAGAATCACTATGAGGTTTAGTAGGAACCAAAACAAGAACCACAAGTGTTAAAAAGTGCCCAAGGTGATAAATCATTTCAGACACGAGTCATAACAATCCCCAATAACCATAAGAGGGGACGCATACAAATGGAAAAATTCTACACGATCCATCAACAGACGAAGATCGGTGGAATGAGTTCATAGAAATTGCTTTTCAACAAGGAATCATAGAACCATATAGCCACAATGAAGAATCCACTGAGCCAAAAGATCACCCCAACATATCCACTGTTGACCAAGCCATCAATAAGATCCAAAACCTTCTGGAATCCATTACACCCAAACAAGATGGTGTTATTCCCGAAGGATCACAGAAAAATTAGAGAGGAAAAAATGATAATGTGGGACATTAGTGAAGAAAAAAGGGAGAACATCCTGACATGAAATTGTGAATTGATTTTGTGAGGAGAAGAAGCACCAATGACACCATGTGTTCCTATGACATCCATCCCTATCCACATACATGCCCAAGTGGAAATGATGACCCTGCCACAATTGAATTCCAATAAAACAAAACTTGTTGATCTGAAATAAGAACACAACACCAAGTAAAAAATCTCCCTGAACAGATCAGACACCCACTCAAATGAATATTAGTTGTCATGGAAATCCATTTTAAGGAAAAACATAGGATCTGAGATCACCAAAACGACCATCCATAGAATCTTATGGGATGTGAAGTCCTTTAAGCCAACAAGATCATGATGATCCCACCGATATTATAGAAACTTCTAGATCTAGAGTTAACACCCAAATCCAAACCAGTACCACTCCTATGCACAGTGTAAGTAAGATGATAGTGTGAAAACTATAAACTGGGTCTGGAACTAGAGGGAGATCAATATGAGGGAGGATGTAGGCTAAAGAGATAGCGCTGAATGGGAGGGTGTCGGCACAAGGGAACTGTTGGTATGATAAGGTCAGAAACCCCACCTCGAGGGAGATCCCCATCACCTCCACAACACGAGCATCTAGGAAGGAGTATCATGGATAATTTTAGACAAAATACGATATAGAGACGACAGGAGAGGTGATATAGTGTTGCGAAACCCTTACTACCAAAGGAAGCTCTCCCTAAGAGCTACATCATACCCTTTATATGCTTTAAATAATCCCATACCTCATGTGTGACATTATTCATATGTGAATTGAACCTCTCTTATAAAAAATTTAAATTTAGTATAATTCTATAAAATATCCATATAAATTCATATCAGATCATGTTCGATCCAATTATAACATTTAAATACCCTACTATTAATAATTCATTAATTTTTATCGGCATTTTAGAGTGTTAATTGTTTCATTTTTCACAAGAGTTTTTGTTTGATAGTTTCGATAAATAAATATTTAACATTTTTACATAATCTATATAACATTAAACCTGTCATCGATACTATATTTATTCCCTATATACCTTTTTAGAATCATTCCTGAAGGGAGGAAATGAAAAATATATCACTTCACTTTGTGGTGGTGGTAGTTCACATGTACTCATTAGTGATGTTATTATTTTATAATGAGTTTACAGGTAAGAATTAAAATAATATATTGTAATTAAAAATAAATAAAAATTTATTAAATATAATATATAAATATTATATCCATCATAAAAACCATCCATGAATGGTTGTGATGAAAAACTATTTACATCACTTAAAGAGGTGGGAGTAAGCAAGTACCCTTAGATGATGATTTTATTTCAAAATTGTTATATATATATATAGATACATAATGTTTTAAACATTGAAATAATAAAATATTAATATATAGAATATATATATTTAGTGATATGGTCAATATTTGAATGTAATTGAATGATGTGTAAAAAGAAACAAAATAAAAAACCTCAATTAAGAACTATTAATCTAAATTGGACATCCTCCATAGGTTTATACCTAAATATTCTATAATTTTGTATTTCTCTCAACCAATACCTATAGGGTGTGGGTAGGTATGTCAAAAATTATTTGGAAAGGTATATGTACATATAAGTCTATCTTTTTTTCATAAAAGAAGAGTTGCAATTCCCATTTATAAGATAGAGAGAGTATAGAAGGAAATGTTTTCAAAAGATTAGGATATCGTAATGTCTTAATAAATCAAAATAGCTCAAAAATGACTCAAAATTTATGTAGATACTAGAAAAGGTTCATATATGACCATAATATAGGATTTAGACTAGATTTTACATAATTTTTTCCCTTATCAATTGAGATTTTATACTTTTAAACTGTTTTAACAGTTTCCCTCGTAATCAGAATTTTTTTTAATGTTACTAATGATAGTGGCTAGAAATGAACATAGACTCATTAAAAATTTTGTAATTTCGTCTTACAAATATGCATTCTATTTTCTAAAATAAAAGTTTCATATGTTACAAAAACAAATTAAAAAATAATCATAAAATGTGATGAAAAATATTTTAAAAAAATAATATTAATAATAAAAGTTATTTTACAGTAAAATGTATAACATTAATTCTAAGTAAAATAATTATATTATTTCAAGTAAATTGAGATTATTTTAGTTAAATTATTAAATAAACTAAAATTGATCATAAAAATACTTTATTAAAATATAATAATTAAAATATTTTTTATATAAACAAAATCATTAAATTGAATTATACAATTGTACTAATATATTTACAAAATTAAATATCAGGGGTTACAAATTTCCATCTAGTAAAAATTCTTCATAAAAAATTATTGAATAACAACTCTTTAAAATGAGTGGGATGTTCTACCTCATAACTTCTTCAGGTTCACACATCCCGTATTTTATAATATGATTTTTCAAAAGCACATTTACTATAGGAGCCATACAATTCCAGTACCTTTGCTCACTTGTGTTAATAGTATCTATAGAATCATCACAAGATAATAAATCTAGTTTTAATTCTAATTAATTTTATTTGGAAACATCTGTTTGGTCTTTTATGTACTTACTTTATGGATATATATAGAAAAATCTTGAACAAGTACATGATTCATTTCAAAATAATAAGAAAAAAATCTTACTGTTTCTTTAATTTTAGAAGGTTTGATGTACCTAATACATAATAACAATTGTTTATGAACATTATAACACCTTTATATTTATATAAATTCAAGAATAAACAAATATCACTCATTTAATTCAATCTCATATCTTCAGTTATTGACCTAAATTTTTTTCCACTTTCTGCTACTTTAATATGATTATATGTAGTCTTTAATTTTTTTTATCTTCTCTAAGGGATAATATCCTACAATATTATTTTCGCAGACATTGTCCCAAAAATAGGGATTAAAAACCTATTATAATACAATGCTTCTATGGTTCCATTTGGATTCTTTATTTTAATATATTATTATACAAAAATTACATAAATTGTAAATTCTAATCCCACATAACTTGAATGTCATGGGATCATGTACTCAACATAAATTATATGGTTTGAATAGTCCACTCATACTTCCCATTAGTTTCAGGATGATAGGTTGTGCTAAATTGTATCCCAGTGTTAAAATCATTATAAAGACTCTCCTAAATTTTAGTATAAACTATTGTTCATGATTGAATACAATTAAGTGAAGTGCATGATAACATATCAAACATTTTTTCATCTATCACCACATGAGTTTCTCAAGATGTAGATATTTCCTTATTGAGATTAATTTTTGGAATTTTTAAGGTGATTAATAATAACAAATATTTCATTATATTTTGTATTATTCCTTTGAAATGAAGTGAAAATGACCAGAGTAACATTATCCCATTTACACACTAAAATTGGTATAGGTTGCATGACTATATTAAGATATTACCACTCAGATATTAAATATTTAATATAAAATAATTATAATACATAATATATAATTTCAAAAGATATATTAATCTAAAAAAGTATCCTTGAAATCCAAATATATTTTGGTTCTACTAGGGTGTATAGAGAATTATAATATTTGAGATTCATCTAATAATTATTCCTTCTAGGTAAAACATAGATGTAATATATATAATCATTCCAAATTTCATAATATAATCTTTACAGTTATATTCTACTAACTTCCCTTCATCTTTAGTAGCATTTTTATTTTTAATATATCATAATCAATGATAGAACTATTTATTTTCTCTAATAAATATGGTTTGGTTATCATTATTATTATTTTATATTTCCCCTTGATGATCCCCATAACTAACATTACTAAGTCCATGAATATATTAATATTTTCATACTATTTTTATTAAAAACAATATGATATTTCTGACTGAATGAAACAAACACATTATTTTACTTCCAAGGTTTGTACTGTATTACGAAATCAAAATCATTTAGTAGTTCTAATCATCTCCTTTTCTTCATGTTGATATGTTTCTTTGATAAGATATATTTAAAACTTATTTGTACCATATATATTTCAATTCTTGCACCATAAAATTATACCACTATATAAATAATTACAAGAATAAAAATAATTGTTTCATAATTAATGAATTATAATCCTAGAAATCATAATATTAATTTCATGGCCTTATTCCATAAAAAAATATATAATGCTAAGGTGTACACCAAATACCCATAATATTTTTTCTCATGAAAGATATCAATGCATCGAGAAGCTATAATAGGCTTAAATTTTAAAAATGGCCTCCAATTAATTTATCATATGATGGAAATGAACAAAAAAATAAAACATAATCAAACTTAAAATTTATATTTAGAAACCATCTAAGGAAATTTTAATATTTTTATCAATCAATAAATAGAACAATATGATCATAATATAAAAAGCATATAAGGAAGAATGGTTTCAATATTTTCTTTCCCTAGTAATTCATAGGATTCATAAATAGTTATTGACATAAATGAAAATAAATTAAATATAGAAATGGAATATTTCATTTTGGAAATACTATTTTTTTGTTAATTATATTAAAATATAAAAGAAATAAAAATTATTAGGAATAAAAATTTATTTTAAATGAACCAAGGAGAAAACTAATGCATTATTCAAATAAATGAAAATCCATGATGGAAGGAAAAAACCATTCATGCAGTAATCATTCGACAAAAGACACTAGAAACACCATTGCTAAAATGTACATCATTTAGAAAATGATAATATTATTCATTTTAATTAGTTTTATTGAAAGTTAAAAATGGAAAAAATGATTTTAATAAATCTTTAAAGAATCATAAAAATGGTATTATAAATATTTTAATGAAAATATGTATATAAAATTAAAATAAAATCAATATAATAGAAAAATGAATTCCAGTTTTCCTTAAAAAAATTCTTTTGTTCTTTTCATTTAAATAAAGGTTAAAATAGAACTATATCATGATAAAAAGTATATAAATAATTAGGCTAATATATATGTATTTTAAAATATAAATATCAAATAATTACTCTAATAAAAATTTGAAAATATAAAATCACAAATATGGATGAGATTTGGAAATAAACCAACACCTTTATTCTTACATGATTCATAATTTATTTAAACCAATTTTATAATAAATTGTAATTTTTATAATTATATTCCAAAACCATATAAATATATTGAATATCATATATGTTAAATTAATTATAATTTCCTCTCACCCACACTCATTAATTAACTACTAAAAACTATCTTATAATTCTTGGATTCAATATAGATAAATCTGATTGATTTTAAAAAAATCGAATCATACAAAATAAAAGGGAAATATTATATCAATTATAAAACCAGTAAAATTTTAGGTTTATTTTTTATATCATATTAAATATCACATACATAGTAATACCCATGTATTAAAAAGGATATTTTTTCAACAATTACATGATTTTCATATTCAACATTATTTTTAAGTTATCTCTCATAAAACGCTTCAAACATGAATCATTTATATGAATATTTCATTCATCATAAATCATAATAACATATGGTAATGAAAAACATAAGTATAGTGAGTGAAAACACTGAATAATGTTAAACATAATAATTAAAAATTTAATGAAATCAGGGAGCATAAGATGAGCATAATGGTATTACGACAAAAACCAAGTATATTTTCATAATATAAGAGAATTGAAAACAATGAATCATGAACTATAAATCACAAGACATAGAATAAATATAAAACATATGACATGAGTGATTTAAGTATACAATCTCAACCTATATAATAATAATCCATGATCAGGGATGCATTAGAACAAATTTTAAATAGAGGAAAAATGTGTTGGTGTATTGAAACATCATTATCATATAACACTTTATATAACTCTTAAAACTAGAATTAACAACAAATTGAATTTAAAATATCTCTACAGTGATTCCAATCAATGTTTAAAATGGAATCTTTATCCAAATAATTTTAGGAATATAAAAGTCCCACCTATAACATACCAAAAAAAATAATATATGGATTTGGGTTCACTATACAATCATGTTTTCATTGATAATTTCCAAGTACCATATCATGAGAAAAAAATTATTTTTTCATTTTTCAATATAGTAATAATAATTTATATTCCATTGATTGATTTACCCATAGAAAATAAATAGATTTCAATTTATTCTATTTAATAAATTCATAATCCATATATTGAAAGAATAATTTTCTTATCATTTCAATATATAATTAGTGGATGATATGTAAAATAAAGGGTTTCTAATATTTATTAATTGAAATACCATTTAAATTTTATTTTAATCATTTATGAGGAAATGAATACTTGCAATATGAAAATGGATTTTAAAAAATAAAAAATGAAATGAAATTTTTTTAAATATATCATTTTAAATTTATGAATGAATATTAAAACTAAATAATTGAAATAATGTTTAGTAGTCCCTTGAATTCTGTAAATATAAAAAATAATTTGAAATATTTTTTTAGCGATTCAAAATCTACCCATGCAGAGAATGTTATGAATACATAATTTAAATGAAAACATAATAGATCATTTAAAATATATTTAAGACTTATATTTACAAAATAATATTTCTAAAAATATTTTAGAAAACATATATTTGGAAAAGAAAAATTCCCGATGGATTAAACTAAACATGTAAACCAAATTCACTATCATATGAGAATAAAGAATATACGGTTAAAGAAAAAGAGTAAATTTTTTTCCCAATAGATCCTGAACATAAATAATCATGAATGGAAAATTGATAGTAAGATAAATACTATACTAATTTATTATATTTCTAATATAATGTAATTGAATGAAATTGTATGATACAGATTTATAAATACAAGAACTCTAATGAATTTAAATTTCAATATTATTTCATGACGCTATAATTTCTTCATATAAGTAAATCTTGGTGAATTACATGAACCATATCTCAAGAAATAGACATTGAGTCCAAGAAACCATAAGCAAATATCATAACTATTGAAGTTTTAATTAATCATTATAGTTATTACGTGAAAATATTCAAATCCATATAAGACAATTTAAAATATTTAATAAAAAATCTATATAGAAATTCATATATAATCATGTTATACAAATGTAAATTATAAATATGTAAATCCTAATTAATGTAAAATAATTTGAGTAACACCATACAATTGAGAGACATGAAATAACTTGATTTAAAAATGGTTCATTATAATAAAAAATAATTGGTAATATATACACCATATATAATAAATTATATTCATAACATTAAAACACACCTCAATGAAATGAAATTGAGATGAAATCCATTACCTTGAGTTAGAACATACCATGTATATTATTTACCTATAGTATAATAAAAATATATCAATTATTTTTTTCATTAGAATGATTTTTGTGTTTAATCCCTTATGGTTAAACCCCTAAATTCAATTATTGTATTGAAGTGTATAATTACATAATTAGTTAATTATTTTTTAGGTGTTTTGAGAATGCTAAATTAATAAAATCGATATGAATTTATTGTATTGACTATGGAAAAATATATCATTGATACATCATCTCCAAAATAATAATTATTAAAAAAATAATTTATATAAATTAATTATTATTTTATAATAAAAAATCAAATATGTTTATAGAATATGAATCATGCTACAATCATTTTGACAGTTGGTCGTATGTATGCATGAGTAATGTTAACATTTTTTAATAACGATAATGGATATAAGTAAAGTACTATTTTATATGTATTAAATAATGGTTGTTTTATAAATATAATATTATATCATTAAATAAATTAAATATATCATTATTATGATGGGGTGACAAGAAAAAATCACATCCCTTTCCAGATGTGGAAATCCAAACATATGCATGAACTAAGTTATAATTTTTCAATGGATGAAATGGTAAGAAAATAGAAGATATATTATACTTACATAATGATTAATATTTCATGAATATCATATATTTATATATAATTATGTTAAATCCATCAATATAACCATATGTGATCAATGGTGATAGAAAATGAATTATATCATTTCATGAGGTGAAAGTCCACCATACTCATAAACGGTGGTTTAAATTCCCATTTATTGGAAGATGATATGTATATATGATTACAGATTAATAAAATATTATATAATTATATTTATGATACTAATTAAATTATTTAGTCATTATTGAAATTTTTTTGATGATATATTACAATAAATAAAACTAAATAATTTCGTTAGAATTTGAGCTTATTTTTTGGACGACATCCATTTATTTACACATTAAAAAATATATGGTTCTAATTATTCCAAAATTAATTACTCAAGGACATTGTGGGATTTTTTAAGGGACATAGGAAGGAATTTTCTAATTTATAGTGCTCAAAATGTGTTAATAAAAGGGTTGAGTTGGTACCCTTTTATATGTATGAGGGACATTCATGTAATTACTTAAATTATTAAATAATACATTTTTCATAATAATGTAAATTGGAATGAGGGAACCCTAAAATTGAAGATAATATTTCATTAGGAAAAAATAAACTAAAAAATTAACATTTAGGGAAGTTTTAGAAACATTCTAAGTTTATCACCATCCTAAACCATATATACATATTTTAACTATACCCAAGATAAATTGAAAATTTAACTTGATAACATTATCATACCAGAAAAAATAAAATTATGAATCTAATTTTTTTGTAAATTATAAATCTTATTTTATAATTAATTTTTGAAGATTAAATTTATATATGTGGAAGAAATTTATTTTATAATAAGAACAAAAAACACATGAATTTTTTTTAACAAAATAAAAGATGTGATAGTAACAATCATTTTCTAATTAAAGAATGAAAAAAATATATTTCAATGAATTTATATATTTAAATATTAAAAACATTGTGTTTTTTGAAATAATGTTATCTTCTAAATATTAAAATCATTTACCCATTTACCTTATTTATCCTTATAGCGGTGGATATTATTTGTTATGGTTTCGATTCATAATAATTAAAAATAATGTTGAACTGATTAAATTAAATTAATTTTTATGATTCCAAATATTGAATCTATTTTTATTAAAATAAATTCACATTTTTTTAATAATTTATCTAAAATGAAAACCTATATAATTTGATAGAAATATTTTTTCAAGAAAAATGTATTCTTAAGTGTAAATAGTTTATATACCAAAAAAACAAAAAAGTAGTTTCGTTTTGTTAATAGAAATATTAAAAATTATAAAGATTTAGTTTTACTTTTAAACCATTTTAAAAGAAAAAAATTTTATTAAATGAATAAAAAATATAGGTAAAAAAATATTATTATTCATTTTTCACTGATAAATCAACCATTTTTGAAAAATAGACAAAATTAATTCTATGTTAATTATGATATAAAAAATTAAAAAATAATTTCATTTTTCTCAAATAAGATGTCTATTATCTTCTTTAGTTAATTAAAATATCATCTTATGAAAAAAAATTAAAAAATTTTAAAGAATATTTAATTTTGAAGAATAAAATTATGTTACTATAATTTTAGTTCTTATTTAATATGAATTTATCATTTATTTTTTTATTAGGGAATTTATATTTATCAAATAATGTGGTATTTTTTATTCATTCAATACAATTATGTAGAAATATTGAATGTCTCACATTTGAGTAAGAATATTTCATGGTTCATTTAGTCATGGTTTTGTGTGTCGTGTATACTTTCTAAAAAAGTGTTGTTTTAAAATCATGAAGTGTTACATTCTCTACCTACCCTTAATAAATTTTCTCTTATAAATATGAACATGTTATCAAGAATAAAAACTTAGAACTTTAAAAAATAAATTTGTTGAAATATCACATCATAAAAAGGGTTAGTAAAACCTATTCATGAAATGAGGGAAGTAGAAATAGAATGGTCATTTAGAATAACATATTAATAGGTTTTCAAATAAGAGAACATTTTTGGTAAGTTCAAATAGTTAAATGAAGGGAAAAAATGATTTCCAAATAATCATATGCATATATGAAAATCATTGATCATATGAAAGTAAATGATCATGACTAAATCAATGATAAAAACAATGCAATAATAACGTGTGAAAATGGACATCGATTAATAAAATATTATAATAATTATAAATTCTATTTGTTTTAAGATATATTTCCTAGATTTGAGTAAATATGTTAACATATATACTTCAAATATGTGGAAATGAACATAATTTTCTAGTTTAATATCTTCTATTAATCAATTTCTACCACAATCTCATTATTTTCTAAAAATAGTGAGCATGAATAAATAAGGCTCGTGTATGGACCCGGTTCATAGTTTTGATGTACGAGTTTCTTCTTTTCTCTTTTCCATAAGTCTTTTTGAGAAAATAATGAAATTTTGGAAAAAAATCAAAAACTTTTGGGACTACACGTCGTGTGCTATTCCACACACCATGTGCTTTGGCCGTGTGGGATGAGTACATACAGTGTGTAGCCATGTCGGCAACGAAAGGTGTAAAAACTGACTACATGCCGTGTAGTGGATATTTACACGCCATGTAGTCAGTCAGCAGGAAAATAGTATGGCGGTGGAAGAAGCCGCCAGCGGAGTGGCAGTATACACTGTGTAATCAGAAATACACACCGTGTACTCATGTTGACAGATTAACAGTACAGCGGTGCCGCCAGAGGAACAGTTAAATGAGAGAAGTACATGCGGTGTATTCAATACTACACATAGTGTAGTTTGTTTTTTAGCTTAATGGGCAGTATCCAACCATATTCACAGGATTGTCTTAGAACTAGAGGAAGTAGTCGGGAGAGGAAGCCGGACCATCGAGGATCTCTATATTGAGCGTCAGGAATCTGTTTTCACCTCTCACGATATCGTTGGAACCGCATTGGTAATTCCTCCTCTCTCATTAATATGTTCATGCCAATTCTTCCTCCAAGGGAAGTTATTCAAGTTTGAATGGGGATTTAATTCACCTAAGATCTACGTCATTCTTGGATGATTCGAGGATTGTCGTTCGTGTATACTGTTCAGGGGCATTTAAGGTAGGTGTCTAGGTGTTTAATTTCCAACTGTTGTGCGTTTGTGTGCATTGGAGAGCTACGAACCCATATTGGTGTGTCGTGTGGCTGAGGCCTTGGATATTGAAAATACCTATAATTATATAAGTAATTAAATGAAATATTAAACTGTTGTTTGGGAATGATTATTGGATCCAGGACCACCTCAGGGGTGTGTTCCTCTGTTTAGTCGTTTGTCCGGGATTCCCGAGGGTATGCCATGTTTATTTTATGCATTACTTTTTCCATGAGAGGAATTTTTTGAGTATCACTTGATTATATATTGGGAATGACCTTGTTACTTGTTTAGCATGAGGTAAGTGTTTTACATAGCCTAATGACATTGCATCTTTTAACCTGATGGAAACTTCTTCCATGCATGTGAGAAATGGACTTTGTGCCTGAGGGAGACACTTTGTACTCCTGAGGGAAATTTCTATTATGCATGTGGGAAATTACCCGTGGGTTATGTTTTTAATTACCTAAGGGTAATGGTTTGCATGTCTGGGGACACTGACTATTTACATAGAAATTCACTGTGGTGGTTTCCTTATAATGAAAGATTAAATAGATAATAAAATGGCAATATAATGTTAATGTTAGTTACTTTTGAGTACTTTTTAGTTTATTGCATTTTACTACTGCACACTATTGTTGTATATTTTCACATAGTTGGGCACGAGCCTTTGGTGGGGGCCTACTGGGATTTATTTCTCACACCCTGTTTGGGTCATGTCTTTGGCCAAAACAAATTACTTTTCTGCTGGTTTGAATTAGGGAAAGGGTCCTTATAGAGGTACTTGATTTATGCTAAGGAGTAGGGGAGCATGGGACCGGGCTTAGGCTCGTGATGCTACCAGCTATTTTGTTTTGGTTTTGCTGTACACTGTATTGTATTATACTGTATTGTTATGTAAAATGTTCTGGTTGTTTTCTTAGAACTTAAGACATGTTGCATCATCATCTATATAACTGTCAGTAATCTTTTACTGTAGTTGTCTATTTTAAATGTCTATGGTTTATTGCTTCCTCTATTATGGTATGATTCTTATTTTTATTCTGGTACTCTACACTTTTACAGATGAGGGAATAATTTCCCCACTATCAGACTTGGGCCCTCGCTGCTAGTCGGCAGCCTCGAGCGTTTTTGGGAAATGTGTTTGAGGTCACGTGGCGAACCGGCTTCGGGGCACCCTTTGAGTGGCACCCAGAACCGGGACGTTACAAAGTGGTATCAGAGGGGTTTTATTTCATTGACTTACTATTTGGAGCCTTATTTGGGGATAGGATGAAAATTGTAGTTGGTATTAAGCTGTTCCTAGGAGTAACTAACCCGTGTACATGGAAAATCTAATTTACATCATGTTGAAATTTTATTGATTTTTCAATATTAAGTTGATTTGATTTCAACGTTGGGTGACGCACTTGTGATCATGCTGTTTATATTTTATCCATGGGTTCTATTTAGTTGCAACCCAATGAGAAGAGGGTATGCCATCTCATACATTATTAAGGCACATTCTAGGAATCACGTGCCTTGCATTCTTCCATTCCATGTAGGGGCATTAGAAATTGCATGTTTTGTGATAGTTCTTGTTCAAGAAAATCATGCTTTTGTCATTGCTTCTTGATAAATATGTGCTATGTGATAGGGTATCTTGGTATGATTCTGTTGACAGAATGGACACCAAAATTTGGTTTTTGGGGATTATGGGCCACCATTGACCGAAAATTGGCGGATCATTGACTTTTTATTTTGTTATAAAAAATATAATATGTTAAACAATGATTAATGGGGAGCATGGGCCCTTACATATCATAATTTTGCACTTATGTGTTTTTTTCAATATTTTCTATGTTCTGGAGTAGTTTCAGAGGTGTACTATCCGGAAAACCTAGGAGACATGTCGTGTAGTTCCATGGAAACACGACGTGTGTTCTTCTGTTTGGGAAGATAAGAAAAAAATTTGAGTACATGTTGTGTACCCTTGGTACATTCCGCGTATTATCTTCCATTTTCATAGACCGCGTGGGCAGGGACATGGGGAATTTAAATTCTTTGGGTGAACACGCCGTGTAGTGTTGACCCGGAGATCACCCATGTAACTAACTAACATAGATGAAGGATTCTTTAAGACATACATGTCGTTTCCACTATGGATCGTGCCATGTAGTGTGATCCTTGTATCCGGCCATGTATCTAACAACAAGGGTTGGTGAAGCTCGTCTAGTACACACCCTGTGCCTGAGGGACATGTCGTGTATTCTGGTCCTAGGATAGACTGTGTGGTATTAGCTGTGTGGATGTGAAACAGGGTGGTGTACACATCGTGTGCAGGTTTGAAACATCGTGTAGTGTTAGATGGGTAGTTGGATGTGTCAAAAATGACACGGGCAGTTGAAAAATTACACCATACACACCGTGTACTTTTGTTTAATGGGAGCCGTGTGGATGGGAAGTGTAGAAGGACCGATGCAAGGGTAGAAAATTCAGTTACATGTCGTGTAGTCAGCATACACAACGTGTAATATTGTTGTGCAATCTTGAATTCCTTCTTCCTCCTGTTCCACTTTTCGTCCCTTTGTTTTCAGACTGTGATAATCTTGATCTGAGGTGTGTGTTTGACCTTGTAGATTCCTAATGCCAAGACGACCATGCGTTTTTTTCAGGAGAGCAGTGACATTTATTCTCCAGAGATGGTTGGCCATGGGCTACCAGTGGATCCTCCAGTAGATCCAGATGTGGCTCCAACCATTAAACTGGACACAGGCACAGAGGCCCAGTTCCGTGAAGTCTTTATACGGTTCATGAAGACCTTTCAGGGAGCACAGCCAGCTTCCAAATCTATGGCCGAGCTGAATCGTATATTTCAGCAGCAGCATCCACCTACGTTTTCAGGGGATAGTGGAACACAGGCTATAGCGACTTTTCTGGGGTCTATGCAGTCTATTTTTGAGCATCTTGAGATGCTTCCAGGGCGGAGGGTCAATCTCGCGACATATATGCTACATCATTCTACCAAAAGGTGGTGGGATGATACCACCCAGTTTTAGAATCACATAGACATGGCGTGAGAAGATTTTTAGGTGGTATTCTATGACTTCTTCTTTACATACATGCTGAGAGAAGATAGAGCTCAAGAGTTCCGGAATCTACAGTAGGGTGTTATGTCAATGATGGATTATTCTGCTCTTTTCACTAAGCCTCATCATTTTTCACCCGTTCTAGATCGTGATGAGACATTGAGAGCCATATGTTTTGAGGATGGTCTTTGATATGACATCCGAGTAATGGTAAATGATTTCAGGTTTCCTACAGTACATGTTATGGTGAACCAGGCGATGATTATTGAAAGGAACCTTAGGGAAGCTAGTGGCGTAGGCCAGGGCGGTTTGGAACAAGTTTTTGGTACTATTTCTACTAGCAAGAGGAAGAGACTGATGAAATTTTCTCATTGTGAAGTACCAACAAAAATTATGTTTCAGGTGGCCTAGTTAGGTGCTACCAATGTGTTAAGGAGGGGCACAAGAGACCTCAGTGTCCACAAGACCCAGTGGAGTTCATATCTAGCGGCAAGATGTTTCATCTGCAACGCTTCTGTAGGGTGTTTCCATCAGTGGCTAGTGAGAGGGGTTCTATGCAGACTCCGTGTGCGAGGGCAGCACTAGCAGCTTCTAACCAGTTGGGAAACTGGAATACGTCAGGGCGTGCAGACAAGGATGGTGGTCGTGGCCGTGGTAGTAAGACACGAGTATCTCAAAGGCAGCAGGGTGGGACAGCTCACGGTAGCCAGGCTGTGTCACATGGCGGCAGGACTGGGTGAGCATATGCAGTGAAATAGACCTAGAAGAAGCAGGATCCCGGTCCTTCTACTGTTAGAGGTAATATTCTATTAGATTCTGTCTTATCTTAAGTAATTTTTGATATGGGTGCTATTCATGGATTTATATCTATACCCGTTGTGGAGAGCCTTGGGCTTTGTTTTTCTTCTTCTTCTGATGTTATGATGCTAGACACTATGTTGGGAACTAGAACGGTTGGTGTGCATCAGTTCAAGGAGTTCCACCTTTAGGTTGGAGGGTTTCACTTTCTATGGGGCCTCTATTTATTGTAGATGACGAGGTATGATATCATTCTCGAGATGGACTGGTTGGTTCCCTTTTGAGCCTTTGTGGACTGTTATCATCGCATGGTGAGTTTCACGTCACCAGAGTACATAGAGTTCCTATACAAGGGTGAGTGGTATGTTCAGGCGAGTCGAGCTGGACAAGAGCATCATGGGCGAGGTAGAGTCACATCCCATATTACGAGTTTATATCTAGATGATTTGGGGACTTGTCCGACTTATTTCCCTCCAATGGTAGATCGTTTCATAGATGTCTTCCCGAACGAATTTTTGGGTCTACCTACGGAGCGTGAGGTGGGTTTCTCTATTGAGCTTATGCCAGGATATGTACCGGTGTCCATTCCACCTTATAGGATGGCTACACTGGAGTTGGAGGAGCTCAAGAGATAGTTCCAGGAGTTGCATGCAAAGTGTATGATCTGAACCAGTACTTCTCCTTGTGGTTAGTAAGTACTTTTTGCAAAAAAGACATATGGTACCCTCAGACTCTGTGTGTATTATCAGAAGCTGAACTAGTTGATTGTTAAGAACCGATATCCCTTGTCGATGATGGATGATCATTTTGATCAACTTTGTGGAGAAAAAGTGTTCTCAAAGATCAACGTGAGATCAGGATATCATCAGCTACGTGTGAGACCATCGAATATACTGCTTACAGCTTTTCGGAGTAGATATGGTCTGTACGAGTACTTGGTTATGCCGTTGGGACTCCCGAATGTGCCAGAAGTTTTCATCTCTCTGATGAATCATTTATTCCATCCTTATCTGGATTCTTTTGGGTAGTATTCGTAGACTATATATTGGTGTACTATCACACTCGACACGACCATGCCACCCATCTTGAGATCATATTGAGTACACTGAGATAGAATAAGCTATATGCTAATCTCTCAAAGTTCGACTTTTGGAAGGACCAGATTCACTTCCTGGGTCATATCATCTTAGAGGCAGGAGTTGAAGTAGACCTAGAGAAGGTGATATCTGTAGTTTCCTGGGATCATCCTAAGAAAGTGTTTGATATATGATGATTCTTAGGGATGGCATGTTACTATAGGCACTTTATACCAGACTTCTCCTGCATAGCAGCGCCATTGACAGGTTTGACTAAGAAAGTTGTGAAGTTTGTTTGGTCTGAAACATGCGAGATATCCTTCCCAGAGGTGAAGGGAAAGTTGACATCAGCACCAATCCGGATACTTCCAGATCAAGGGAAGATTTATATAGTTTACTGTGATGCATCAGGAATTGGACTGGGATCTATTTTGATACAGTACGATCGAGTTGTTGCGTACGGGTCTTGGTAGATGATTCCACATAAGAAGAATTACCCGACGCATGACCTTGAGTTGGCTGTAGTTGTTCATGTGTTTTAATATTGGATACATTATCTCTTGGGAGAGAATTTTGTGGTTTTCACCGACCAAAAAAGTCTCAATTATATATTTACCCAGCGGGACAAGAATCTGAGGTACAAAAGGTGGGTTGATTACCTTCAGTCCTTCAACTTTGATCTTGCCTATACACCTGGTAATGCTAATGTAGTAGCTGATGCACTTATCAAGAAGACTCAGATACAGGTAGTGCAGGAGGCCAGTGGTGAATGGAAGCTTATGTCTTTGTTCACTAAGATTCATTTTGATGTGCATGACAGTTAGGGGAAAACCTATCTTTCATCTTTAGTTGTGACTTCTAACCTCCTGGATAGATTGAGGATGAGACAGCTATCTAATTCAGAAGGACAAGTTCTAGGAGAGTCGGTGACCTGTGAGGACCCTTATCATGGTTGGACGATAGGCGATGATGATGTATTGTGTTTCCATATATGAATATGGGTTCCAGGGAATATACGTGAGGATCTGATTCAAGAGTTTCATGCTTCAGTTTGGACAGTTCATCCCGTAGTAAACAAGATGTAGCGTGACTTGAGACGTCAGTACTGGTGGCCGGCTATTAAGAGAAAGACAACTGGTTTTTTTACGATATGTTCCACCTGTCAGCAGGTAAAGGTGGAGCATCAGAGGCCAGCATGACAGTTATGGAAGATACCCATCCTGGAGTGGAAATGGGATAATGTTGCGATGGACATCTTGATTGGGTTCCCAAGGACACCTCAAGGCAATGATGCCATGTTTTTTGTTTTGCACAGACTCACAAAGGTAGATCACTTTTTTTTAATCAAGGTGACCTTCAATGTTGACGAGATCGGGTATTTGTATATCCGAGAGGTCATACTTCATCATGGGGTTCCTTGTTCTATCATTTCATATAGGGATGCTCGCTTTACGTCTCGTTTCTGGAAGCGTTTTTAGAGGGAACTAGGTACACATGAGCTTCTGAGCACAGCTTACCACCCTCAGACCGATGGTCTGTCATATCATACGATACAGGTGCCTGAGGACATGCTACGGACATGCATCATAGACTTTTGGGGCTCTTGGGAGAATCATATACCCCTAGTTGATTTTACCTATAATAATTGTTTTCAGGAATGTTTTGAGATGGAACCTTATGCGGATTTATATGGTAGTCTATTCTGATCACCTTTGTGCTGGTTAGAGGTAGTTGAGGCAGCTTTACAGGGACCATGTCTCGTGTAGGAGACTTTTGAGAAGGTCAAGTTGATTTAAAAACTGATAGCTACCGCGTAGTCTCATCATAAATCTTATTATGATTTCCGAAGAAGACCCTTGGAGTTCATGGTTAGGGATCAGGTTTTCTTGCATGTTTCACCGAGGATGGGAAACAGGAGGATCAGGAGATCGGGTAAACTTTCACCGAGGTATGTGGGGCCATTTAAGATTCAGGAGAGATTCAGGTTGGTTTCCTATTGGTTGGAGTTACCACAGAGGTACTAATACATGAACGATGACTTCCACGTATCTCAGTTATGTCGCTATCATTCAGACCCATATCACGTCATTCAGCCTGATGAAGTTGACATCAAGGTAGATAAATCCTTTGAAGAGCCTCTGATTCGTATCATTGATAGAAGAATGACGGTTCTCTGAGGCCATTCAGTTCCTCTCGTACGGGTGTTATGGTCACATGGCCAAGTGCAGGACAAAACCTGGGAATGGGAGACCGACGTACGTGCTCAGTGGCCAGAGCTATTCTGATCTTTATCTTTACTATCATTGGAAGTGCAATTTGGGGACAAATTGCTTTAAAGGATGAAGTTTGTAAGAACATGTTTCTTATTTTTGAGGTACGAGTTTCTTCTTTTCACATTTATGTATGTGTTTTTGAGAAAATAAGGAAAAATGGGAAAAAATCCTAAATTTCGGGACTACAAGTTGTGTACTATTACACATTTCGTGTACATTGGCCGGGTGGGATGCATACACATGGTGTGTAGCCATTTCGGTGATGAAGGGTGTAAAAACTGACTACATACCCAGTAGTGGAAATTTACACGACGTGTGGTCAGTTGGCAAGAAAATAGTAAGGCGGTGGAAGCAGCTTCCAACGGAGCGGAAGTACACACCGTGTAATTAGAAATACATGTCAAGTACTCGGGTCGACTGATGAATAGTGCAGGAGTGCCGCCGTACGAATAGTTAAATGATAGAATTACATGTCGGGTAGTTTTTTTTCTTCTTAAAATGGGCACTAGCCAACCATGATCACAGGATTGTCTTAGAACCAGAGGAAGCTATCGGGAGAGGAGGCCGGAACTTCGAGGATCTCAAGATCGAGTGTCGGGAATTTATTTTTGCCTATGACGATCTTGTTGGAAATGTACGGGTGAGTTATCCACTCTCCTTAAGTCGTTATTTCCAAATTCATCCTCTACGGGATGTTATATGAGTTGGAATGTAGATTTCTTTCACCTAATATCTACGTTATTATTTGATGATTCAAGGATCGTCGTTCACGTATAGCATTCATGGGCATTTTAGGTAGGTGGCTTGGTGTTTAATTTCCAACTGTTGTGAATTTTTTGGAATTTTTGAGCTACAAACCCATATTATTATGTGGTGTGGTTGAGGCCTTGGCTGTTTAAAATACCTAGAATTATATAGGTAATTAAATGTGATAGTAAATTTCTGTTTGGGATCGATTCTTAGATCCAGGACCACCCTAGTGGTGCGTTCCTCTGTTTAGTTGTTCGGCCGGGATACCCGAGGGTATGCCATGTTTATTTTGTGCATTAATTTTTCCTTGACAGGAATTGTATGAGTATTTATTTTTTATATGTTGGGCATGTCCCGATTACCTGTTTAGCCCGAGGGAATTGTTTTAATTACCGTGAGGTCAGTGAAACTTTTAGGCTGAGGGAAACTTCTTCCGAGCCTGTGGGCAATTTACTATGTGTCTGAGGGAGACAATTTGTATGCCTGAGGGCAATATCTATTATGCTTGTGAGAAATTACCTGCGGGTTACATTTCTGATTACCTTAGGGTAAGGGTTTGCATGTCTGAGGACACTGACTATTTATATAGAAATTCACTACAATGGTTTCCTTATAATGAATGAATAAATGGATAATAAAATGGCAATATAATGGTAAAGTTAGTTACTTTTCAATACTGCTTATTTTATTTCATTTTACTACTGCACACTGTTGATGAATATTTCCACACAGTTGGGTACATGCCTTTGGTGGGTACCTACTAGGATTTATTTCTCACCCCCTGTTTGGGTCTTGTCTTCAGCCGAAAAATATTACTTTTCAGCATGTGTGGATAAGAAAAAGGGTCCTTATATAGGTACTTGATTTCTACTATGGAGTAGAGGAGCATGGGACCGAGCTTAGGATTGTGATGCTACTAGCTGTTTTGTTTTGGTTTTTCTTTATTTTGTATTGTACTGTACTGTATTGTTATGTAACATGTTCTGGATATTTTCTTAGAACATAAGACATATTGCATCATCATATATATAACTGTTGGTTATCTTTTACAGTAGTTGTTTATTTTAAATGTGTATGGTTTATTGCTTCCGGTATTATTGTATGCTTCCTATTTTTATTACACAACCCTACACTTTAACAAATGTGGGCACAGTTTCCCCACTATCAGACATGGGCCCTCGCATCTAGTTGGCAGCCTCTGGAATTTGGGGAAATTCCCATGAGGTCATGTGGCGAACTAGGTTCAGGGCACCTGTTTAGTGGCACCCGGAATCGGGACGTTACAGACCGTATCAAAATAATCAGCATTTGATCAATCAAATTGTATATAAATAGATGAGAAATATTATTTAAATCATTATTAAAACCAAAATATTTAGCACATGATATGATGATAACCAAAATTATAAAACCTGAAAATGGAAAAATGATACATTAATCACTATAATATCGAAAACAGAACATATTATTCAATATTGAACATTCCATTAATTAACATCCTTATAACTAGATTAAATTAAATAACCCAATAATTAAATAATATTTTAACATCAATGATTTTCTCATACCATTATGTATAAAAACCCTACAATTTAATATAATTATTCTTAAATAATCCTTCTTGTTAACACTAAAGGATACATGTACCTATATCAAATAAATTTTCTCGAGAAAAAACATTGATCAAATAACAATCCCATCACTAAAGACATCAAAAGGGGTGTCTATGTATTTTAACTTATGATTAACCTTGAACATATAAACTCATGCTAGATTCCACAACTCTTAAGTTAACCACCATCGAAATATACAAAAATCTAACTTTACCAACAACATTCATCTGATACCAACTAAAACAGCCCAAAACATGGACTCTTAGATCTAGTGAAAAAAATAATCCCTACATTTCTATCTTTGATTCTAATAAACAAGAAAAAATTTAAATCACCTAAAATATACAATTTGAAATGGAATTATCAGATCAATTACATGCTTAGGAACATTTTAGGCTTATAGTTTCAGATAATTAGTGAAAACGGTTACATAACAATACCAATGCCATCAAATAAAATTTTTTCACACTATACCTTGATTTTATTTCTAATATTATATCTTTAAGATATCCAATTAAATTCTTTACTAATTAAAAATTTATAAAAAACCCATTTATCATTATTTATATAATATATGGGAAATAGAAAACACAAACAGACTAGGATCAAATGCTCAGAAAGGGTAAACACAAGCAGTAACAATTTAATATTATAAATGAGAATAAAATAAGATAATAGAATGATGACATAATCAATGTGCATGGTTATAAAAAGAGATAATTAAAACTTATAAATAATGTATAATATATCATTTGACATTAAATTAAAATTTTATAAAATAAAATATTCATATAAGCCAATAATATTGAGCCATATGAAAATAATTTCTAATAAAGGATACATAAGACCTCTTTGAAAACATAGAGAAAACATGTTTTCATATTGGAACTGTAAAATAATTTTACTCATTTGATAACTCATACAAATAGAATAAAATAACTTGTAAATTCAAAGAATATATTATGATAAATATATTACTATTTTGATCTATCTCATTACCCAATACAATGGCGGTCTATAATAGAACAACTTCTAAAATATTGAACAGATTTCATTAAGGATTTTGTATTAATACACAATCTCTTTTTCATCAAGAATAACAATATATTTTATCATGAGAAAAACAATTAGTAACTTTCTTATTTCTGAAGAACAAAACCATGGATCTTCTAGAGTTATATTTTCTTGAAGAAAATAAATGAATCCAAGAAAAATAAATTTCAAAAAATCATAATTCATTTGTAGAAAGAATAAGTGTGTCATAATTATAATACATATCCATTGAATAATATGTAAAATAATCAATTGATGTAACTGATGAATAAAAATACCACTAAAAGATCATTTAAAACATTCTTTATAAAATACTATTTCTATTTTCAAAATAAATTATAAGAACTAAAATATAAAAAAGTATTTTATTTGAAAATATACATATAGACAAATTATAGCATATTAATTTAAAATTATTATAATTATGGGTTTAAAATATATTCACGGAATAAATAATGATAATAATAATTCTTTTCAATATTTTATTATGATAATCAAAAGTGAACCAGGTAGAAAACACTTAAAAAATATTCTATTAAAATCTATTCAAGAAAAGATCAATTCTTGTGTAAAATATAATTAGGAAACAATTAATATTTAGAAAATATCATTTTTTAAATAGTTATGGAAAAATGGATACATCAGAGAAATATTCACCATTTAAAAAATATACAAGATCAATATCACTTATAAACAACTTGGATGATGATTCATTAACAAATAAGAGTTGAAATATAAATTAAAAAAAAATAAAACAAATTCATAACAAGAATAGAGTAAAATATATATTATTCTAGTAAATAGGATTATATTACTTTCACAAAATAACATTGAGCGTAAATAATCAAGAAAATAAATGAAATTATAACACAATGTTGTTATCACCATGCAAACTCTCAAAAAAATTAATTGAAATGAATAGTATGATATGGATTTATAAATACCATGATTTCTAGGAATTATTATATCAAAAAAAATTTGTGATTATGTATGTAAACTATACATGGAAATCATAGTGAACAACATCAAAAATTTCTCAAAAAAATGAGACTGTGACAATAAAACCCCTTCCATATATCTGAACATTTGATGTGATAATTAACCAATGAAGTGAAAATATTTATATACGAAAATCAAAATAAAACGTATTGAAATAGATAATTAAGCATTTTATAGATAATTAAATGAATAGTAATGGCCAAAAATGTTAATAAACTTAAAATATAACCCAATGAATGTAAATTGAGTTAAGATACCCCTAATCATTTGGAAACATTTTTGTAAAGTCCCATTGAATAGTGTAAATTGAATTGAAATGTAAAATAAAATTAATTATTAATTATTCATGATATTACAAGAAAAATAGGTAGTATATAATCCATATAAAATAAAATATGTATATAACATTAAAACATGCTTCAATGAAGTGAAATTTGAAAGAAACCCCTAACCTTGATTCCACAAATTCCATGAATGTCCTTTAAATATTATATAATAGACATATATATATATATATTATTTTATTTCATAATAAAATTTTCCAAGATTAATCCCTTTTTCTTGAATAATTTATTTAATTTATTTAATTGATATATTTAATTGGATAATCATTTTAGTAAACTTTTGGTGTTTTGAAGATGTTAGTTTAATAACATCAAAATGACTTCAGTATGTTGACGGATGTAAAAAAGATATTTTTTCTCTCATATTGTGAATTATAAATATAAAATAATTATCATTTTCATAAATTAATTACAACTATATTCCCAAAAATGAATTATTATTAATGAAACTAAATGATGTCATAATCATGGAGACTGTGGGTCGCACGAATGCAAGAGAAACCCTTACAATTTTCAATGAATATGAGTTAAATTAGGTAAATATTATGTTAAAATGAAAGAATAATTATTTTATCATAAATAAAATTCCAACCCTTTAATTAATATATATATATATATATATATATATTGTTATAATGTGAGGAAAAAATAATCACATCACTTCATGGGGGTGGTAATCCATACACAGATGAATAGAAAAAACCATTATTCAATAGATGGAAAGGTATAAAAATCGATGATATATTATTTTTAATGAACTATAATAATTTCATGAATATCAAATATATAATTAAAATCAATAATAATAATAATTCCTGAGAGTTGGTGATAAAAAATGAATTACATCAGTATGTGAGATGGTATTCCTCCACATACACACAAATGATGGTTTCATTTCCCATTTTATGTAAGAGGAGATGGATATATGATATTCCATTAACATAAAAATATCTTAGAATCATGAATATAAAGATATTTGAAGATCGTTTATAAGGGTTTCCTAAAAAAGTGTTGTATTTATTGCCTACTGACTTTTTTAAATGAATGACTTTGTAAAAATAAGAGAGTAATTAGTTATTGGAAATTTTTTAAAAAACATTTTTATGAAATTGTAATGAGATTTTTTTCTGTTTCTATAGAATATGATGGTTATAAAATTAGAATTATTCCTAAAGTTTTTTAATTCTCTATATAATATCTAATATGATTATTTTATATTCATTCAATTTTCCAACATCATGATGAATTTATGATATAAACTGAATTTAGTTGAAAGGAAGAGAACTGATGTTGAAATTTTGAAGAAAAAAAATCTAGACTAGAATTTAAGATGTACAACTTTCAGTCATATATAAAAAATTTAGTTACATAAAAAAGGAGGTAACTATTCTTGTATAGATAAATCATTTACATAAATATATCAGATTAAAAAATTAAAGATGCAAGAAAACACATTCCACAATATAGTTGTAAGGTTTTTTTGTGTTTTATTTATGCTGATCAGGTAAATCGTGATGGATGGAGTTCAACACAATTCATAAAATATTATTACAAATAAATATTTCTAAGTAGTTTTTTTATGAGTATTTCTTTTTTCTAAAAATAATAATGAAACATAAAAGGGGAGTTTTATATTATGTAACAAATCTCATAACAGGGATTTAGTTTTTAAGAAAAAAGGTAAGAAAACTAAAATACCATATTAGTTTATTTTATAGAAATAAAAAAATGGTAAATTTTCTAACAGACAGATAAGTCCACAAGACAGAATTTTTTTCATGTTCGTGAAGTCTTTATATGTTGAGAAAATGTAGTTAACCATCATTAAAATTTTAAGATCAATGAAAAACGAATATGTTTTTTTATGGATAGAAAAATTGTATGATGTTTCAATTAACAAAGAGTTGTGATATATGATGAATGAATCTGGAAGGATGAATATGTTTTTAAGTTCACTACTTTTAGAATTATGTTATATATTTTTTAAGGATGTCCAAAGGGAAAAAAATTATATTTCATTTCATTGGGAATAAATTTCTAATAAAATGATATTTTAAGTTAACTGCTAGGAAATGTGATTAGACAAACCAATTAGACTGAATTTTATTTTATATTTCCTTGGAAAACAATGCAGATAGATAAAGGAAAAAATAAAGAAGTTGAGTTTTTGTAAATGGGGAAATTTTTTTAATGGTTTTTGAACAAATGATTTCTAGTTGAATATTTATTAGAATATTCATATATATTTGTAAAGACATCAGGTTTGATGATGATGTTAAGACATTCTCAAATGGTTAATTATGGTTATGTATTCATGAAATGTTGGTAATTTCATTTACATACGATGTTATGGAATCTTATAAAAGGTTGTAAAAAATAGTGGATTACATGAATATTATTGAATATTCTAAATGTGATGAGATGTATACAATGAATTACAAATGAGTAAGGTATCTGAAATTAACAATTCTGTGAGAATGAAAGGGAAATGTGGTGCCCACAATTTCTTATTTTGGGTCACCTATATAAATATGTGAATTTTAAAATGCAATAATGAATTTTCACACCAAAAATATTGAATCATTATATAATCAGTGTAAAAAGTGAGTTTTCAAATAGTTATATGTTTGTCTTTGAAGAAGAGTTATAGATTGTGAGTTTCAAGCAGGGAAAATGATGTTTTTTTCAGATCACCAAATAGGGAAATCAGATAATGATTCTGATAAAATATTAGAATCATAACTATTTATTTAAATCGGTCAGAACATTGGTTATAATAATATGTATTAGTTCATTAAGGTGAATATGATAGAGTATTCAAGAAAAAGACTTTATCACCAAAAAAAATTATTAGATTGGGGAATCAAAAAAACTTTTTGAATGATCTTTTTTGAGAATTTTTCCCATATATTTAGAAATTTGGTTATGGAATAGTTTTTTTTATGAAAAATATCTAAATTGGAAGGAGTCAATATAAGAATAACTATCATGAGGTAGAATATGGAATTTTCAAGTTTTCTCAAATTTGTATTAACACATTTCTAATAGTTAATTTCCATATACCCCAAAGAGTTGCCATAAAAATGATTTAGGAACTAACACTAAGGGAAAACATTTTAAATATTGGATTACATGTTTAATTAATCATATTTTTATTCATGTAATATTTTTATAAAATTTTATCAGGAAGGTTACTCTAATAAGTTGCAGTGGTTAAATTTCATAAAGATGGAACATTGTAAAATGACAACAACTGATTCAAAATGATTTTTAGCTGTTTAATAATTTTTATTAATATCAATTATTATCATATCAATGTTCCTTTCTTGATTCATTTTCATATGAAATATTAATTCATTCAATAGTATAGATATTCATACCATTGATAATAATATTTATCATATATTTAAACCCAAAATGATACTTCATCTTTCATGACATAACATAGAGGATATATATTCCTCAATAGTTGTGTTTTCACCCATTAAGATACATTCTCCTATTACTTTTTATGAAAATAAAACTATTGTGTTTGATGGAAAATAAAAAAACTATCTTCTTATGTATAAATTTGAATATGTTTTTATAGATGAGAGGGGTCTCAAAAAATATAACAAAAATTGGGATATGGTTGAAAGTGTATTTGAGTGGAACAAAGAAATGATGGAATAATGGACCAAAAAAGTAAATCATATATGCAGATAAAATAATAGAAGATGTTGAAATTAGTGTGGAATAGTTCACCAGATATAAGGAATACATGTTCGATATCAGAGGTTTTAGATATATATTGAATGATTATATTTTTTTATGAAACATAAGAGAAACTTCCCTGAGAAGAGTGACTATAAAATATCATCTTTAGAAGATAAATATGATTATACAATTCATTATTTGAAAAAAAAAATATGAGCTGATAAAATATCTTGAATTCAAAAAGTTAATCATGAAATTATTTTATTTTGATGAAATGGGAGAGAATAAATTCCATGATTTTAAGAACTCCATTATAAATGATTCCCAAGATAAATAATATTACGAAATGAATGATAAGATCATGTATATAATCATTAAATTTATTATATAGGAAGATAAAATAAATATGAAAAATTTCACTCATTTGTTTTGAGTGTAGAGGCATTGGGAATTTGTCTATGATTTTTTCAATGAAAAAAATTGGTGAAATTTTATATCATTCTGAAGAAAACATCTGTAGAAGATGTATAACAATTATTTTAAGGATGATAAAAATCTATAGGTCGTTATAAAATGTTTTCTAGAAAAATAAGAAGAATATTGAGAAAGAATTTAAAATCTGATGTTTCTATAAAAATATTCATCGGAATAAGAATGTTCTCAATGTTTAATATCCTTCTTTGTAAATTTTTATAAAATAGAATATTTATAAGGTATCCACCTTAAATATTATATATTATTATGAATTGAAACTATAATTTTATTTCATACATGTAACACCTCAAGCTTCCACGGTATGCTTCTCTTTGAATAATAAAATAGCATGTGTTGTATGCAACTTCGAGTTCAAACACACCACAACCAATCAAACTAGCTACTATGAATAGTAATAACCAATTTTTAAAATTTTATAAATTTTTTCCTTAAAAATGGACTTCATTTTTGGATTCATAATATCAAAAATATATTAGGGTGAATTTTTGGTATTTTTCTGAAAACATTCAATTTTTTATGATTAGTGAAAAACACTCAGTTATAGTTTAAAACCGAATTTTTATTTAAATAATTATTTATTTTATTTAAATTTATTTTGTTTCCAAATAGATAAATAATACCTATATAAGTTCAATATAATTCATTGGAGTCAGTTTAAAAAACTTTTATGTATATATAAATTTTATTGATCTTCTAACTGTTTTTTACATATCCCCTAGGTGCATTTTCCAATTTACATAATACATACTTTTAATAATTCTGTGAGTTTAATTCCAAAAAATATGAAAGAAACAGTTTATATTATTAAGTAAAATATGGTTCAATAAGAGGAAAATAATTTTTTGTGAATAGTAACTTCTTACTTTTATTTAGCATGGTAAAAAGTAAATAGGGTAATTAGGGGTAAAAATGATATTATTATTACCCTAACACATGTCCTAATTCTATTGGATTAGTTTAATTCAACAAAAAACAAACTTAGGAGTAAAATATGATCATTTAGCTCCACTCGAATTAGATTAGGACATTTATTATTATTTAATTCCAAGAGGAGTTAAAAGTGGTAAATTAAAAGTATAATAAAATAACCATTTTTAATATAGGGTTACACATATGATAAATTAGTCTATAAATATTCATTAGAAATATAATAATATTTCCTAAATAATGTAAATTTATTTATATTTTTCAGATATTATATAATTTAATTTATTTATGGCACAATGAAGATGCAGTAATTACCTAATTAATGAAATATTAAAATTATTTGATATTATAAAAATACAAATAAATGTAATTTGATGATTTTTATGAATTAAACTAATTTTCAATGTTAATATGTCTTGTTAGGGTTGTATAAATTAATTTTTTTGAAGTAATAATTCTTTTATGAATTTGTAAATAAAATAACAAATAGTATCAAAATTGACATAAAAGAGTTTAAAAAAATATATTATATTATTATTTGATATTATATTCCTAAAAATATAAAGATCGGCCAAAAGACATATAAATATATAGGTGTATCATTAATTAACCACATTTTATTATCATGGAAGTATATAGTAATTTTATTAACCATATAATATAAAAATATAGAGAGACATAGTAAATGTCAAACTATTTTACTTAGAGTTAAATCTAAAAGATAAAGTTAATATAGGGACCCAAACCTCTCTAAAACCTATTTTTTGAGTGGTTTTAGACCAAACCCACCATATCTTTTATGTAATTAATTTTGGAGCAATTAGAAACCGAAAATGATTTCATTATAAAATAATATTTCTAGCTTTTTTGGAGGTTCCCCTCACCCCTCTTATAAAATGGAACTCCCCATTCTCTCTAATTCATGCATTCGAAGCCATTTGGCTCAGAAAACCCCTACCAAAATACCCCCTCAACCATCCTACCTTCATCTTATATACCTTTTGTTAGTCATAAATCCAATATAAGGATCCCTTTTGACCAAATCAAAAGGAAGAACCCGAGGAAGAGGTAAATATCTCACCACCTCTTGCCTATTTTTTCTACTTCCACTTCTTATTTCCTTGTTGTTTCCATTATAAAATAATGAATCCGGTATCATCTATATAATTTGGTGCTATTATAAATATGTTACAACCATATTAATTTTTCTATCCATCCATCGAATGACATGTCACCATTCTTGCGTACGTATAGCTTACCATCTCCACGTTGTGGTGTTATTGTTATTCAATACATTATTATTTTGATGGGTATAATAATAATATTTAATTGATTTAAATAATAAATCTAGCATGACAATGATTATGTATATATGATATAAAATCCAATTATATATTATTTTACTATTAAAATAATGATATTGTTGCTCGTGCGTACGTACGGATTACTATCTCTACGAACGCGACGAGATTAATTCCCCATCATATCTATTCAAGACTAATTTTCATTAGATGATTAAAAATCCTATTTAAAGAATTAATATAATTCTGAATATGAATAAGATACATCCTTTCCATAACAATCATTACTTACGTAACAAATCATATAAAGTAAAATGAATCAATTAACACCCAAAACAACGATAATACTAAGATATGATAAACAAAGAAATACTAAAAGATCATATATGATATCATATTAATTTATATTATTCATTTATAATTTAATAACTATTATTTCACCATTATACTATAGGTTCAACTACCCTCAACTAAGTAAATGTACACGGTAAGGACTAATTTCACAATATCTTCATTATCCGATGTTGTTTATATGTAATTATCTTCTGGGACCACGTTATCATCCACATCCATGTTTCTTAAAAAGTTATTTCAAAACATTATCAATATTTTATAGAATATGGGTCAAAGTAATATATAACCGTTTTTACTATTATACGATTTTTATAATGGAATACTTTAGTCATTTTCCAAACAAGGTACTTTATTACCTTTTCGAAAAAATTAAGGTAAGAATGTTTTTTAACTAATGTGGCGGGTGCAGCTATTTTCAGCCATTATAACATCATCGAATCTTCCCATAAAATATTATAAGAATATTTTCAAATAAAAAGGATTTCATTTATAATTACGTGACTTTTAGATGATTTTAAAATAGAAAGAGATATTTCACTAAAATGTTTTTGATTTCATCTATGTCAACACCCTTTGAGGGAATTTATGTTTGCTTGAAGTTGATTTATTATGATACAAAACATCCATATTTTATTGAAGGTTCTGTGATATGTTTGACTATGGATGTTTTATTTCATACCATTCATGGATTATGTATAAAGTATGGACATTTCTTATGCCAGTTTTAATAAGAATGGTTATGTTATGTTTAAACTTTATCATATGAGGAATAAATTGGACATAGTAAATGATGGGTGGATCCCACTATAGCTCCTTGATGCATAGGTAGGTCTAATGAGACAAACTAGTGTCTTGGCACACGGCCTTGACAAAATCTTATTTGTAGTCTTGGCACAAGGCCTTGACTATGTGGTTATGAAAGTCTGGCATTATGCATTCCATCATTATGAAAGTGGCTATTGATATTTTATGAGATTATTCGACTAGTCTAATATTCATGTGTGTATATAAATGGAATTATTTTGATTTTAAATTTTCCATATTATGTAGAAGATAAATTTAAAAAGGATTTTTTAGTCTTAAAAGATCCCTTAAATGTTTATGCTCATTTATGAAAGTTTATGCTATATTGTTATCCTTACTGAGCATCTGAGCTCACCCCTTTCTATGTTTTATTTTTCCCAGGATGGGTAGAAGTATATTATGACTAACCTTCAGGGATAGTCTATGGGATATCAGTGTAGTCTATGGAAACAATTTTGTTGTAGTTTCTCATTTTATGATGTAATATAAAGCTTATAAATATATCTAGTAAATCCAAGGATACTAAATTAATATATCATTCAAGACTTGATTTTTTGTGTTCATGCCAATGATACGTAATAATGCACCGAATCTGGGTAACTGGGGTCATGGCGTTACAATACATTCCCCAAATCTATTATTTTTATGGTTTTATAGAGCTAAGTTATTATTCATATATAAAAACGCATATAAATATATATATATATGGTGGAATCTTCTAAACAGTATCCATTTTTCCCTACTTATAAATCATTTATAATATATCATGACTTCTTTTGATGAAAAATATTCAAGTCTTTTTACATGAATAATTTCTTATTTACACCCATCCTTTAACCCTATAAAAACAATATAAAATTTAGTATGGGTGTCAAAATCTTATTATGGGACCTTAGAATATGAAATATATAAGTATAGTGAAAAACATTAAAAGACATGAAATCTTTACAATTCTCTTTAATGTTATTTGGTTGTTTGAAATAAAACATTTCCATAATTAAAAAACACACATGCTTTATCTTTGATATATTTAAAATCCATATAAATCATACATAATCCATTTTTTTTAAACACAGAGCATTAAATTTTTATTTATTCTTAAACCTAGGTCATAAATATTGTATCCCACTTAAAATCATAAAAGAAACCCTCCATCAACTCCCTCCTTCTTCCTATTAATATAAGAAAAATTTCCCAATACATTGGAGAAATATCATGGCACACACACCATATAATCTATATCAGGATCACCTTAATCAATAGATGAGAATCTATTGTATAATATATATTTGGATAAGCAAATTCTATATAGGTCCGCAAATATTACATGTTATATCGGGATCAATCGGTGTTATTTAAGTGTAACCATGGTATATGCTATATCAAGCCACCCATGATCTATAATGGGGCTCCATACATTATACAAGTTGGATCTGGCTCACCCATAATCATTAATATTTTTTTATACCCTCCATGAATAAAATATTCTAAACATTTCACTTTTCGGCAAATTATTAATCTTCGTTCTTTCATTGATGAATTCCTATATGTAAGGGAAATGATACTGATATTAATGTAATACTTCATTTAGAGAAAAAATAAATATATTATTAATACCACATAACCCTAGTATATTGGACATAACATCAATGGTTTTTGTCTTTTATGAATGGAAACGTAATAAATTGGTAATTAAAATCCTTCTTCAGAAGAAACCATTTCATTATGAAAATAAATTTTTTAAAAAAAAATAGAAATTTCTTAAACATTGTTAAAATAAATTTCATTGAAAATTAAATTTGAAGCAAATAAATTATTAATAAGTTAAAATAATGGACATGATTGTGGGAATATCTGAAACACTTTGTTGTTTTTATGAAATATTTTATTTAACTGTTTTTAATCCATAAATATATTGTATTTCATGAAATCATAAGATAATGGAATACATGATAAGACCTTAGTATAAAATTTCCATTTTAACCCAGTTTTTAGGTTAGCAAGAATAAATTTATCAAGATTATGAAAATGTATGGGGAAGTCATTCACTACCAATTATTTATGAAAAATATAAATAAATTATATATTTGATTTTTTTGTATTAAATACATAGATAATTTATATTAGTAAAAGAAATTAATGAAATATATATTTTATATACTTAATAATATATTTTTAATTCTCATCTAATAGATATGTTTTTTTCATTGGGTATGGATAAACCCTATTTGATGTATAAAAACCTATATTTTTCAAAAGAATATTTTTCCATCTTTTCATGGTAAACATCGTTTAAATTGTGATATGGACACATTAATAATTTTTATATGATAATATAAAAAAAATTGGATGTATAATATAAACATGTACTTTGTTTGAAATTTTAATATTTTTCTCGTAACATTCAATGGTTGATGAATAGTAGAAATGGTCAAAATTTTAATTAAAAACAACTGTTTTCATCAAAACAATTTATATGATTAAATTATAATATTTAATTTTCTTAATGTATAAATATAATATATTTTTATCATTAAATATACATTATGCCATTTTTATTAATTTTACATTGAATTCAAATGTAAAAACAATTCAATTTTTTGCAGTGTTTTAACTCTTAAAAATCGTTCTCTCTTTTTGACAATGGAAATAATTTTAAATTAGTTACTTCAACTTCTGTTTTCATAATACTGAAAAATGGATTCCTATTTTGAGTCAGTAGGTCCAAATTATCTAAATATATTTAATATATTTTTTGGCATTATAAATAGTAACTTTGGTCATTTTTATTAATATAGTAAATTGGTAAAACAAATTAATTAAGGATAAGTATAATATTATAAATTTATACTGAAAGTTATTATAATATCCTTTTATGAATTTTTTTGACATAAAACATCCTTGGGTCGAAATGGTATCCTTTAGAAGCCACTTGGATTAGATTATGGCAATTAATTTATTTTTATTAAAAAAAATGATAAATATGTCTCACTAAAATTTTAATAAAGAAATCATTTTTTATATAAATTTATATAGAAAATAAATTAGATTATATATAATCATTTGAAAGCTAAAATATTTTTCTTTATCACGGTAATTTATTTTTCATTTTTTGAAAATAAATAATTGCATTAAAGAATTAGAATTGGATAATGAAAAAATTAATAAATTGATGAGAAATCAATAAAATAATTTTAATTAAAATGATAATAAACTTTAAAATATCAAAAAACATTTCCAAATTTTATTGGTTGTGTATATATTAACCATAACCACTCATGGTTTGAGTAAAAGACCATTTGGATGCTTATAGAAGATATTGTGGCACTTATATTATTTTATTTAAATTGATGTTATAGTTTTAACAATAATAATTTAAATACTGAATTTTCTAGAAGATAAATTCAACTACAAATATTTTTTTGAAATATAGTAGATATATAATAATTATTGTGTTTTATTTAAAAATATTATTCGAAAAACAAGTAAAATAAATAATTACACATAATTGGTGTAGTTATTATTTTATTAACAGAGATAAGAAATAATATTTAATAAAAATATTAAAAGAAAACTAATTTTGGGAAATTAATATATGTAATTAATTTTCATGATGACCTATACCTCTTAGTAATATAATAAAATAGTTGGTTTGAAGTTACCTTGTTATCTTCATATTTTTTAAAAATATCGAATAGAATAATGTCAAAATTGACACTACTAATTGTTTTCCAAAATAATGTTTTAATAAATTATTTAAAAATAATATATATTTTTAAAAATATAAAATTTTTATTAAATGTTATAAAATGTTCTTAGGTATTTATTTATTTTTTAATTGACATCAAATAAATAAATATTTCACTGTTTTAATATTAAATTATCACTTTAACCTATGTAAAATTTAAATAGGATAACTAAGTGTTAATTAAAATTATAAACCTTAAATTTAAATAAAAAAAAGTCTAAAATATATTGGTTTATGAGATAAAATCCATATATAATCATATATTTTAAATATTGAACATATTGGAAGTTTTTAGTTGGGGTTTTATTTTATTATAAATTAATATTTTTGGAGATCACAAAAAATGTCACTTATATCAATTATAAAAGGGAACATACTACCTCACCTCTTCACATCACATTGAGACTCCAAGATCATCAATCTGATGAAATATTCTCTTATTAAAATTTTTAGTTACATTATAGATGTTTTTTTCTTCTTCAAATACTAACACTAGTTCTCTATGTAGATATTTTTTGGAAGCACTTCAATGAAAATGTAATTTCCTATACTGATAAATTAAAACTTATTTCTCCTTCTACTTCCTCTTCATGAGTGGTTTCATTATAAAGTAATAACACCATTGTCAATTATGTAATACTATTTTATTATGATGATTTAACAAGAATATTACACTTTTTATCCATCATATGAATAATGAAATCACCACTTGTGCATACATATAACTAACCCTCTCCACATCGTGGAGTAATCTGTTTTTTACCGCCTCTTTACATGTATGGATATAATGAAAAATTTAATTACTATATAAAATTATTATAACACGATATTGATTCTGAAATATTATACACTATTCAATTCAATACCATTCGAAAATTTTGGGAATGATATCATCGCCCTTGCATACGTACGACCAACTGTCCCCACAGTTCGGTGTGATTAATTTTACGTGATATTCATTAAATAATGATTATATAATTGTATATAATGAATAAATATGATATATATAATGTTAATATCATTTTGGAATGATATAACTATGACATACATAAGAGAACTAGAACTTATTCGACCAAACATGCCTATGAAAATAATGTAGTCAATTCCCGAATAACAAGAAATAATGAAATGTTATTTAAAAATAGATTATTCTATGATCATTTAGGATATCTTAACAAAATATTGTTATGAAATAAGTCAATGACATTATTTAAATTAGTATACAAGATGTTGGTATATATATAAATGAAATGGGACGACGGTAAAGGATAATTTTGAAATCTCACTATTATTTATGATTATTTATATGTATTTACAATGGTATATTTATCATCCACATCATTGTTTAGTAAATATATAGAATTTCATATATTATTATAAAAAAATTTAAATTCAATTTTAACCATTGGTAATTTTTATTAAATTCTATAAAAGGAATCTTTTGTCATTATTCGATATGTGGTACTCTTTCACTTTTCCAGAATATGTACAAGGATAATGTTCTTTATCTTATATGTTATGTAAAAAATTTTATGTTATCATGATTCCTTATTTACATGAATATTAATCTACATGATTTCATGTTTATTTTTAAATATTTACTTATTTTAAAAAAGTTCTGCCATTTGAGAAATGAAATCAATTTTTAAGAAGATATAATATTATTCCCAAAATTAATTTAAAGTGTTATATCAAAATTAGTTTCCATCTAATATGGAATTATTTTATCATGTTATGTTTCATGTATAATATCATTATTGTTTATATGGTTTTTTGTGTGTTTATTATATAATTTTATTTAGGTAGTCCATTTGTTTTAAATGGATTATATAATAGTGGAGTGCTATTTAAAGAAACCCAATTTATTCTGGGGGTTATGATTAATAATTTATGTTATTTTGGAATACTATAGAGTGAATTCCAAATGAGATGGGTGGGACCTACATCTACCTCCAATGTATTGGGTAAAAATTTATATCTCATGAAATAGACATGACAGGAATGGGAAATGATCTTGGTTTAGTAATAGACTTCTAGAATGAGGAATTAATACGGTTCAATAATGTACTTTTTCCACTATGACAATCTAGGAAATGAGCCTTGACTAATATGAAACTATTTTATATGATTATGTGTATGAAAAAAAATCATCTATTTTGTTATGATTTTTTGGATAATGTTCATTGATTCTTATAAACATTAATGACTTATCCAATGGAATGATATCACGACCATTCATATATTGGATAATATTTTCAGAAGATGTGTTATTTTCCTGATGATTATAATATATTTGATATCTCCCTTTTTACCCTTACTGAGAATATATACTCACCCTTTTATATGTTTCTTTTCCATATGTGATGAAGAATGATATTTAGGAATATATGTCGAATGAGGTCTTGTTATGATTAAATAAGTTGGAGGAAATGAAGACTTCTTATGAACTAGTTTTTTATGTTAACCAGTTTTTGAAGAGACTATTCATATACAGTCATGTTGGTGCTTCATTATATTTTTTAATGAATATTCATCACCTTTGAAATAATATCTATGTATGTAAGGAATGAGTCATTATTTTTGGTATTAGAGGAATGGTATAGTTATCATTTAGAAACTAGAATGAGAAAACCATAGTAAGAACCCAAAGGATATGTCAAAGTATAGGTTACAATCCTAGTGTTTTTGAAATGACCTTGAATAACCTAGGTTAAAACCAAGAGTTTTCTAAATTGAATTTTTTTTCTTTATTATATGTCTTTCTTATTATTATTAGTTTTTCTTGCACTATGTTTCTTGGTTTTAGTCAATGGATGGTTCCCGAAAGAATCTCGTTAATGCTAAATTTCATGGGATATGCAATGATTGTCCTCATAAGAAACCAAATGTTAAGGGAGGGGGAATAAATGATCTTGTATCAATGTTCATACAACTTTTTCAAGGTATGAATCATCTAGGACTTCCAAATGAAAAAATTAGGTAACAAAATTCTGGGGAGTCATTCATGAGATAACATCCACCATATTTTAGTAGGTCATTTAATCCATTAGTGGCTGAACAATGGATCAGTACCACTGAAAATAAATTATCAGTTCCCCAATGTTCAAAAAATGAAAAAGTTATCTTAGTGGTCTATATTTTGGAAGGGGAATCTGAACAATTTTGGAACCTTATCGTAAATATGATTAATAGAGAATAAATCGAATCCATGGGATGGGATGTGTTCAAGAACTTATGTTTCAATAAGTTTTTTCCTCATATACATTGACAAAATATTGAGAAGGAGTTCCTTGATTTTTAGAAAAATGATGATGAATATATTGGTACCTATGATGAAAATTTTAGAATAATTTCAAAGTAAAATTATAGATTTATTATCCAACTTGAAAGTAATATAGATCGATTATTATCTGTATTAAAACTATGTATTTTAATGGAATTATCCATAAGGGACTTCAATATATATGAAGAAATTATTTGACTTGCACTAAAGGTTGATATGGAGATTGGAGTAACCCTTCAGTCCCATGGGTTTGGTATGAAGAAAAAAATGGAATTCAAGGGAAATCGAAATACTGCACTAAAAAAGCTGAGCATTCCCTTATTCTAAAAGTGTGTAAAGAAACATGGAGGAAGTTTTCTTCAAGGGACAAGTAATTTTTTTTTGTTTGGAAAAGAAGTTCATCAGGTAGTTGAATTCCAATGTTGATGGTAAAATTATGTTTACTGATGTGAATAGAAAAATGATGAATAGAATTAACCTCTTATACTTAAATGATGCAAGTGCACAGAATTTGGGAATTATTCTAATCAATTCCATAATCTATGGTTTTTTATGACGATCGATGCTAATAAACTCTTGAGGCCAAAGATTAAAGAAAACCACATGTGGTCACTATAAGTGATTTTGTGTATGATAATTATGGGATGAAAGGAACCCTAACCATCCACTCTATATTAATAAATGTTTAATTTGATTAAATATCCACCTGGTCATTTATTTATGATGATATTTTTGGATATTGTTGTATTACCTCAATAATTAGATGTTGATTTAGCTATGAAATCTCGTAATGGAACAATGGTCGCATCAAAAGATCACAATTATTCTCTAGTTTAAGTTTCAGGGTGTGCGCTTTATGTTAATCTTATGATCCTTCATATAGATTATTTTTATTTGATTCATATCCCGGATTGTCTTTCTCTATATAGATTTCATATCAATTTTAATATAATGGAATCACATTTCATATTCAATATCAATCTATTATTCTCTATCGTTGAAAGGATGAATATATCCTCTATGAAAAAATTTATTCCATATTTTCGGTCTTCATCACTATAAATGAATGTTATCTATCTTAAATTGTTGGGAAGAATCCCAATATTAAGAATACACCCATTATACATGATTTTGATGATGTCTTTCCAAATGAATTAACAGATCTTCCACCAAACTTTGATGTTTCAGTTTTCAATAGAACTCATATCGGATGCTAATCTTATTTCAAATATTCCTAATAGAATGGCCCCAATTAAGTTTTTGTAATTGAAGATGAAACTCTAAGAGAATCATGAAAAAGGATTCATATACCCTAGTGTGTAACCTTGCGGAGAACCTATTTTTCATGTTAAGAATAAATATATATCTATGAGACACTACATTGATTATCGATATCCTAATATGATCACTATCAAATATATATATCATTTTCCCTTTATTGATGACATATTATACCAATTATTCGATGATCAATACTTTTCCATGATTTATAATCATTCATTATATAGTCAATTAAGGTTCAAGAATGTTGATATTAGAGAGACGATATTTTGAACAATGTATAGAAACAATGAATTTATATTTTTGCCTTTTAGTATTACTAATTCTCTCAATATCTTCCTAGATATAATAAATAGAGTCTTTAGAGAATATCTTGATTATTTTTTAGTAAAATATATAGATCATAATATTTTCCATTTGAAAATAATGGAAGAGAATGAAGATCACTTGATAATTGAAAAGAAGGCCCTGAGAAAGGATAAGCTTTTTGAAAAAATTATGAAGAGTGATATTTTGATTCATATGGATTAATTCTTGGGTAACATAATCTCAAGAGAGGGGATATATCTGGATTCATAAAAAACAAAAGTTATCGAACACTTTCCAATACAAACAATGGAAACTAAGATCTGAAAATTTCTTAGTTTGGATGGATATTATCGTTGTTTTATGATGGATTTTTTAAGATTATGTAGTGGAATCATCATGTTGACTCAGAATGGATTTAGGTTCATGTAGGTAGTGAAATATGAAGATAATTTCAAAGAGAAAAGAAGGATAGCCAGCACACCGGTAATCATACTTCCTTGTAGTGAAGAAAGGCTTGTGATTCATAATGATGCATACAAGATGGGGTTGGGTTGTGTTCTCATGATAAAATATGCAGTGATAACTAATGCCTCATGAAAATTAAAAACCCCTGAGAAAAATTACCCAACACTTGATTTGGAGTCAGTTTCAGTAATATTTTCACCAATGATTTGGAGGCATTATCATTTTGGTGAAAGGTGTGATATTTATACTAGTAAGAATAGTTTAAAGTATATTTTCTCAGAAATGGAGGTTAATATGTGCTAAAAAAGATATTTAGAGTTGAATAAAGATTACAATTTCACAATACATTATCACATTGGGAAATAGATCAAGGATCCGTTGATTTGAAACAAAAGGACCATGATGGACTATCCATGATGTGGATAAAACATTTCTAATATTTATGGATTTTTGCGATATATAACATGAAATTTTAATGGAAGTGGAGAAATATCATCATTCTCAATTAAATGTTCAACCATCTATAAAAGTGAATATTATGGATGAACAAAAGGAAGATGTAGAGCTACAAAATAGGGCGATAAATGCTCCTAAATTCAATATTGATTATAATGGAACAATACAGTTTCGGAACCAGGTTTGTTTTCCTTCCATACCAAAGTTAAAGAATGTGTATTCGGATGAGGTTCATAGTTCTTAATTCTCTATTCCAACTAGAAGCAAAAAAGATGTACATGGACCTGAAAGATTATTTCTTATGGGATGCATGAAAAGAGACATTGTTAAATGTGTCTGTTGGTTCTTTGTTTTCTTGTAAGTTAAAGATAAGAGACATAATTCAAAGTGGATGTTACAACCATTACCTATATAAGAATGTAAAAATCAAAACAACACTATGTAATTTTTCTGTTGATTTCCCAAAAAATATAAAGGCCGTCATGATATATGAGTTATA